>KZ826319.1:0-421573 GCA_003184635.1 Aspergillus sclerotiicarbonarius CBS 121057 | reverse complement strand
TTTTTTTTGGTTGAGGCTCGTTTATTAATACCTGATATATATATATGTGCGCTGGAATTGGAAAAAGAAGAAGAAGAAGAAGAAGAAGAAGAAGAAGAAGGAAAGGGGCGAGGGAGGGGATGAATTCTCGTGTGATGTGATTCACAAGATAAGGTAAGGTAAGGTTCATGGCCATGGCTTTGCGAAGATACCGGGTATGTTATTTGAAAGTGGCTTCATCATTCTATTCTCTCTCTCTCTTTCTCTCTCTACACTATCCCCAAGGAATCCAACCCCCGCCGCCGAGGAAATGCCCAGGAAGCCGCGGCAATACATTAATGAGTTACATTCATCCACTCGGAAAATACCACAGCATCTGCTCCCGAGGATGCTGGTGATGATGATGATGAGTGTACCGCTAGCCGACCCAGCTCCTGGTTTCCGAATATGTCATTTGATGGGGATTGGAGATCGGTTGATTTCAATGATGATACAGTCGGGGGAGATAGAGACGGTGGATGTCTGCGAATATGCTCGTGCATGCGGCCCGAGCAGATGCGATCCAGGATGACGAGGAAGTGGGTTGATAGAGCGTCGTTGTGGAAGGCGAGTTTGGAGAGGACGGCCCTGGTCTCCTGGATGTCTTGTTGCCAGGTGATGGAATCTGGCGAGGCGGGGTCGGCGTGGAGGTGGATGATGGGGACGAGGACGGCGTGGAAGAGGGCGTAGCTGGGGGGGTGGACCGGTGGTAGAGGTTAGGAGGGGATGATGGTAGGGTTTGGGGGGGGAGAAGGGGGGCAGGATATCGTACAGGGTGAAGGAGAGGGTTGTGTGTGAGCATCGGCCCTCGTTAATCAAGGTCGTCACCATTCGGATCGTGTCGCGGGCCAGGTGCACGGCGTGGGCGCGGCATTGACGTTCACTGAGCGGTTCGGTCTCGGTGGCCACTGGGTCGGTGGAGAGACGCTTCCTATCAAGCCAACGGAGTAGAGCCGGTCGGTGAATTAAAAGACGTAGGCTTTGGTCGCAGAGGGTCTGGCGGTCCCGGGCCAAAACTGCCCATGGAGGGAGCGGGTTCTTGTCGAATGTCTCGGGGCAGTGGGACGATTTGGCGTGCCAGGTGTCGATCATGTCTTGCAGGGCCTGGATCTCCTGCGAGGTGATGGTGTCGGTGGAGAGAAGACGGCGGTAGATGTGATTCGCTAGGCGGTGGTAGCTGGATTGCTGGATCAGGCCGGTGTAGATGGTTGGGGCGTCGGTCTCTGGCGGGGGGGTGCTCGTATGCACCGTCAGACTCTGGATCTTGTTAGATGATGTAGGTGGAGGGAGTAGTGGATAGGGTCATGCCTGATCTAGTATGTTGGACACCTGATGAACGGTGATCAGACGGTCTTCGGGGAGAAGGAGCGGGAGACCGTGGATCTTGGAGCAACAGCTGTCGAGGCAATAAACCGTCCACCACACTCTTCTCTGGATTTCCTGATCCAGTAGGCTTTGGCCCGAGACAGCGTAGGTGCGCTCGTTGTGCAGCCCCAGTCCGATAGCCATCCGCACGGCAAGCCCTAGGAAGTGCCAGCTCTCTTTAGGATGGCCGCATTTCTCATTATACACATTGAGGAGGAGAAGGGCCTGCACAAGCGTGGTATTGCCCTGCTCGAACATCGAGACCTTCTTGAGATTGTCTTTCGCTCGTTCGAAGTACTTTTTGTCAGGGTCGGACTGGTTGTCGGCCATCGACCAAGCTCCGATTGCGAGGACCATATTTACCAGGACGGACCATGCGCTATCATCCGGTCCGACGGGATAAGATCCCGGGTATCGGGACATGAACGCTGCCTCGTGGACGAACGGGTACATTGGGTGATAGTTGTTAAAGTAGGCGCGGACGTATACTTCATCTGAAGACCCAGCGTCAGTCAGCCAACTGAGTGGGTCAGCTCCATCAGATGCCGTGTAGGTCAAATCCATCGGAAAATCGACCTCGGCGGGGAGTTGATCAAGAGGGCCAGTAAGGTCCGGTCCACTGTAGTCCGCCGCGTCGGGGTTGGTCATCCATGCGTCATGTCCAGGAACAGCGGCTATCATGCGCCCCTGGGAAGGACTAGTCTCAAGGGCCCCGATCTCTGGCGAGTCAGCCAACAGGGACCGGATGACAGCTTCCATCTGCCCGTCTGGAAACAGCCGCTCCATGGCGGTCTCCAGGCTACGGAGCCGATCCTCCACAGCCGTCAGATGCCTGGGCAGGTCAGCATCTTTGCCATGGATACATTAAGGGTGGACAAGCGAACTGTCTCGTCAGAGGTGTTCGAGCTGGCTTGGGCGGGTAGACACATGGTTGATTGACCGAGCGACAATAGTAGCAGGATGGACGCTCCTTGGAACACTGCGGACTATGAGTTTAGTTGACCAGCGGGTGGGTGGGGTATAAACCTTGGCCTTTCTCGCTCGACATTCCACACACTATATCCAAAGTCAGAACCGATTGGCCTACAGTGCTGCTCTAAAATGGGGTCAATCTTCGGTCACGCACCGCCGGGATATGGGAATTCCGGCTGAGGGAGAAACCATTCTGGACCTCGGGTCTCTCCATCGCGGGTGCTTGCACTGTATTAGGTGACTTTGATGGACACGCTAGTGGGGCATGAGCTCCTCTGTGTAGTGGCAGCATGGGTTGGCGTGAATGAAGTCATTCATTCATTGCAGCCGCCTCACCAAATTAGATGACTCAGCCACCGTCCAATCACAGAGCCGGGACGCCCTACTCCGGTCTCCAGGTCATCCATTCAACTGCCCCAGACGGGTCCCCGGACAACTGTGAACCGGGCATCTGATTGGTCCACCACCCATCGATGACCAGAAGCCCTACAAGTAGACATTACCAATAGCGCCACCACCAGGTATAAAGGACTGACAGTCACCGGCTTGAGTAGCTGCCTGCTCGACAATTTCAACATTCTCTTAATACTCTCCCTTTCTCCCTCCACTTCACCAACCAACAGCCACCACCATGACCATCACCGTCGGCGTCGCCGGAATCACCGGCAAGTTTGCTCGCCTGGTAGTCAAGAACCTTTGCGCATCCCCAGACGTCTACATCCGCGGCCTTTGCCGCAACCCATCCAAGCTTCCCGAGCACTTCCGCACGTCTCCACGCGTGGCCATCATCCGGGGCGAAGCCGACAACCTCGAGACACTCCAGACATTCGTCCGCGGCTGCGACGTCGTAGTCTGCTGTTACTTGGGAGACAACACATTCATGACCGATGCACAGAAACTGCTAGTTGATTCCTGCGAGGCCGAATCCGTGCCCCGCTAAGTAGCCAGCGACTACTGTCTGGACTTCACCAAGCTCGAATCCGGACAGCACCCGGCCAAGGACCCCATGAAGGCCGTGAAGGCGCATCTGGAGACCAAACGAACCGTGCGCGGCGTGCATGTGCTAATCGGTGCCTTCATGGAGACTTTCTGGAGTGGATATTTTGGCATTTGGCACCCGGAGGACTTTAAGCTGTCTTATTACGGGACCGGCGATGAGGTCTGGGAGTCGACGACATACGACACGGCGGCCGAGTATGTCGCGGCCGTAGCGATGGACCCGACTGCGGTCGGCATGCAGCATTGTATGTTTCCCCTGTCAGATGCAAACGAGGCCTTGTGCTAATCTGTCCGCTTCCACTGGAACAGTCCTTGGTGATCGGAAGAGTATCCGACAGATCGCTGACGAGTTCGCCGCCGTTTATGGCCAGAAACCGCGGCTTGAGCGGTTGGGGTCGCTCCAGGATCTATATGACACTATGCAGGCGACGTACCAGAAAGATCCGTCGAACATTTTCGCCTACTTGGCTTTGTACGTCCTTGCTCGTCATCACACGTGCGCATTGCTGACTGAGCCAGGTTCTACCAATACTACTGTACGAATGGACAAACGTACCTGAAGCGTGATCTGGACAATGATCGGTATCCGCAGGTCGCGCCGGTCACGTTCAGGGGCTTTATGGAGTCTCGTGCGATGGATCAGCTAACTGATGCGTACCAGAATGCTGGGTCGACTGTGTAAAGGGTGGTTGGCAACAAGAGGTAATTGATTTGTCTAGGATAATTGTTAGCCAGAGTCCTATGTCCTTTTCTTGATCGGGCTTATCACAGACAGTCACCCAAACTGCCTATATACTCCTCGCGGCACTAGATGCACTCCATCCTTCTTGCCCTGGTTACCCGGCGGTAGACCACAATATCTCACGAATTTTGCTTAAAAAGAATGAAAGGACGTGGTATGCCCAAGTATACTTAAGCAAATTTGATTATCGGAAAATGTACACAGAATGTTACGGATGAAGAAGCAAGGCATTTCATTCCTCGTAACGACGCTTCACCGGCACAGTGCCTTTGACCGTCTTTTGAGTATTCCCCTTGGAACGATCACCAAGTGCAGGGACTGCAGGTCGAGTACTTGGAACCACAAGATTTGGGTGTGTAAAGATAGAGTCATAACTTTCTCCAAGCAACTCTTTCAGAGTGCTCCTTTGAGACAGTTGCTTCAGCGTATCATTTGCAAGTCGCGCCCGCATACCCCATGTCTGAAAGTTGGAAACAAGCATGGCTCGAGTTTTCTCGACCTGGAGTGTGTGCGGTGTGCCCCGTTTAATCGTGGTAGTGGCGAAATAGGACTTGTCAAGTTGCAGGTCAAGGTGTGTCCTGCGATGTTGCGCCATCGCGAAATCCTTTGTCTTCAGGAATGGGTCACTGATGAAGTCGCGCAAACGTCTACAGTCGGAACAATCACATGGGATAGAAGTCTTGGCTTTCCAGTCGGATGGCGGTGGTGGAGCATTGTTGACGTAGTGAGTCACATATCTTGTCAATATATCTTGAACCAATTGCTGTTCGCTGACCGTGGGGGAACGCTTTTTCAGTTCCATGTACGTGCAAATTTCTTCCACCACTGGGATGAGGAAATCATGGAAAGCATCCCCCACCTTGCTTTCCGTGACATCCAGAGGATATTGAGTAAGATTGTTGAAGATTTACACGTTGGAGTTCTGCAAAATGGCCTCGGTCGACCCCTTTGAGTCGGGCAACGCTGAGCTCTGCATCAGAATACCGATGCTGGAGGATATAGACGAGCGCCGGTGGGCAAGTGCTCGTGGAATAATCACTCCAATTATCGAGATATTCCTTGAGGTCTACATCAGCGGCGCGGGCCCAAAACTCAAGCAGATCAGCAAGACATTCTGTCTTACTAAGATGGGATTCCAGGAACCCGTTTGAGGGAGGATGGATCAAATTGTAAATCAGGACAACCTTATGTCCGGATGTAACGGGGTTCATCTCATGAATGACATCCGCATACCACGCAACCCAGGTAAACCAAATTCGGAGGTTGGCGCGGTTTTAAATTGGGTCCTGGCGTCTCTATGGGAGGCAATCACATTGCCTCCTTCATGTTTCGATGGAAGGTAGACTGCGAGCGTACCGAGCATGCCATTGGCGTTTTCCGAATCTTGGTGTGGCCGAGAGAAGGCGCCCTCCTCGTAGATCAGTAATTTGTATAGCTCCGCTTTGACATCCGCCGGATTTGCAATGATGCCAAGACCCGCTACAGCCTTGTTCACAAACTGTCCGACCTCGGCTTCCCATTGGGGATTCTGAAGCGCAAACTGACTGGGGTCGAGTTCCCAAGACCCCTTTCCATCAGGGCTCGGATGGCAGGACCGGATAATTGCCTTTGCATCTTCGGGTGATATGGGAACCCGGATATTGCCCACGCTTGGTATGCAAAGGCCGGGAACAGCCGCGCTGGGGTTGTAGTAGCCTGCTATAAACGATGCTGAGGACTGGATACTGTCGAGGATGACCGGGAGATTGTCTTTGATGTCACCAATATCATATTTCTCTTCCTTGGATGAGGCCATTGTCTGTGTGCGTGGACCGCGGGTCGCGTCGCATCGGAAGAGGCCACCAAGAAATTCCGATTTCCGTATCATTACGACATTATCGGAATCAGTCATCGCTCACCGCCTACTGCAATAGGCCTAGTAGTTGTCTGTGACTGACCGCCCCGAAATAGTAACACAAGAGCATCTTTGCATCCTTTGCATCTGCATCTCCGTTGATGCAATCTTGGATGAAAGTATGCATGCTGGCGGCTTTCTAAAAGACAGCCCCCTGCCCGACCTCACCCTGATGATCCTGGTTGGCATCCATGGGTCACCATCCGGAGTGTCGGTCTTCTCCGTTCTCCCGCTAAACCTCCTCAGCATCGGCCCCTGAGCACCCGACGGCGAATCTGCTCGTGGCGACAATAGTCAGTCGAATCCATCCCCCTGCATAAGATTGTCATTAGCCTCCTGCACTGCGGACCAAGGATGGCGCTATCTACCCATCGGATCGACGGCCATCGGAAGGATGCCATGCCAATCCCAGCCCTGCACATGTCGAGTCAGTGACTAGAATCAGGATGACATACTTAAATTCGCCGACTTGGAGCAGCAGGAAATGTCAGTGTCATGGAGGGCTTGGGTGTGCCCACGAACCAGAGTTGACTGCTTGGCCAGCGTCCATCGGACGGGGACACCCGACACCCGGCACGCCCTTGATTGGCGCTTTTTGGCACCTCGGGTGGGGAGCCAGCAACTCGAAATTTCCCTTTCGGACGGGTCAGGCGTTATCGTCGCAGTTCCGTGTAGCAGACTAGCAAGTGCCCTTGACGAGTCATGCCGCTTCTCCAAGTCTCCTCGCTCCTCGTTTCCCAATGGATCATGCCCTCCGGCTAAAGACCCAGTTCCTACATTAGTGCGTTAGACATGCAATTGCGGGGACCGCCTTACGTTTCCTGGCGATATTCGGCACTTGTGGAATCCTTCCCATTCCCAAGGATCCTGTGTCCCGGCAATCTGGAAAATTCAATAGTGACAGCCATGAACAATAGCGTTTACGGCCAACACGAGCTGGGACGGTGCTCGAATGAAGGTGGAGTGGATATCTCGCTTGGAGGGCACGCCAAGCCGCCGTCAGACCGCTCCATGGCAATCGCTATCAAGCGTGCCCCCCCCGTTCTGTCCTGCTGCCAAATGAGGGTCGCAGGATGTTTAATTCTCGGACAGCCGGAGAGTTCTAGACCGGCAGATCATGGCGGGCAACGGTGTCGTGCTCTTGGTAGAGTTAGCAAGCAGAGTTGGAGTCGATATCCACTCCGGAAAACTTTCGGAGATTCCAGCGAGTCAGAACAGCCAACCTTGGCCTCGGTTGGTTTTTTCTGACGTTAGTTCAGGTGTGGGGACGGATGAATACAGTTATACTGCTCAGTTGGTGAAGCTAAACAGACGATCACTTAAGGTTTAGGGGCTCGTATCCCGGTTGCCGGAGTGGGCTGGAAATGGCAAATGCCACAGCCATCGTCGTCTGGCGCCCTGGACGATATCCCGAAATAGTGTTAGACCAGGAACTAACGCGAATGCATCGGGGCAGCAGTCATGGCAGAGACTTATCATAACTATTAACACCCCACTCATGTCCACACCCCGTGTTTACTCGAACCTATGTTTTACTCGGATGTTCTGACTGCACCCGGCGGATTCTGACATTGCTCTCAACGTGACGCCATGGCCATCTACGCCGATGCGGCACCGTCCCTGGCGGGCAGTGTCATCATGTTAACGACGCTTGCATTATTGACCTATGGGCTACGGGTTTACTGCAGGGTGACCCGGAAGTCATGGGGCGTGGAGGACTGGATCATGACCGCTGCATTGGTAGGTCTCAAAGTATCCCGAGCCCGGCCCAGCTAACTCTTCAGGTGCCATTCGCCGTGTTGGTGGCAGGATGTGTCGGTGGTGCCTTCAATGGCATTGGTATCCATATCACTCGACTGAAAGAGCCGGCCAATATGAAATATCAGGCAGAGGGGCAAAAGGTAGGTCAACTGCTCAGGTGCACGGTCCTTGCTGACTTTTCAGTTTTTCCTCATCTTCGAAGTCGGTTACTGCTCTGCCATTATTCCTATCAAGCTCAGCATCAGCTGGATGCTGATACGGGTGGCTGAGGGGCGCAAATTATACCTCTATGTGCAATATGTGGTGATTGTCGTGTTTGTGGTGATGAACATCATCGCCTTGATTTTCATCCTCATCAACTGCATCCCTATTGAGTATGATGACCGATGGTAACCTGGGTGATATGATACTGACCATCACAGCGCTGCCTGGAACTCGGAATCACTAGCCAATGGAGGTCACTGTCAACCGTCCTATGTTTTGGCCGACGTCTACTACGCCTGTACGGCCGTCAACATCCTCACCGACTGGGTGACAGCTATAATGTGCGCCACCCTCTGCCATTCCCAACTACCACTAACTTAGCCAGGCCGGTCCCGTTACTTTGGAACGTCCAACTGAACCGCAACACCAAAATCTCCATTGTCGGTCTAATGGGCCTAGGCATCTTGTTCGTCTCCTCCCCTTCCCCATCCACCACCACTAACCCATGCAGTGCCTCCATGTCCGCCTGCGTCCGCCTCAAATACACCGTCAACCTCACGAATCAAACGGACTACCTCTACGGCGTCGCGAACGTGGTAATCTGGGGGTTTGCCGAAAATGCCCTAGGCATGATCGTTGGCAACATCGCCACCCTCCGCCCGCTATTCCGCATTCTGCGCGATCGCAAAACCTCCAATAAATACTACAACCAGTCTCCGGGATACTATAGCTCGCAGCGCACGGGGCCGGGGATGTTCTCGCGCACGTATGAATTAGCCGAGCACGGAAAGAATACCAACGAGATTACTACCACGTCGATACCGGAGCATACGCGGAGACCGAGCCAATTGAGCGATGGAGACAGTCAGAAGCAGATCCTCGGGGACGGACAGTGTCCCGGAGACACTGATATTATGGTTAGTCGGCAGGTTATTGTGGCGTACGACTAGCCTTGTTCTTGTTTGGATGGGACGGAATTGGATGGAATGGTTGGAGTTGGCAGTTATTACAGTCGTTCATTATCATGATACAAATTTCCTTGGTCTGTTGGTTAGAGGTTGCATATGCATTGTATAGCGTGTACTGTTTGTAGCAGCTGCTAATTGCAAATTTAATTTATTTGTGGGCTAAGCAACTGCCAAGCCTCAACGGCTGCGGATGTGCCGGTGGGGGATTGCATGACTCGACCGTAGGGAATGAGGTCATTGCATTCCTTATGTCCTCTGTCTTACCGGTCGCTTCAAGTTTTCGTCGACTTTTTTTTTTTCCTGTTCTGGAAAATCTATAGGAACTTTGCTTGATGGTTGCCCGTGCAGCGGCCTGAGGCAACACGGTTATATATTTCGGGATATTAATCGGAGATTTATTGGCCAGCAGAATCCTGCATGTGTTGCTTTCTTTTATCTTTCATCTCAAATCTCTCCCTTTCATACCTATTTAGTTTGTATCTTTATGGCGCAATTTATTTCTCTAATATTTTGTTCGTTAGCTGTTCTAAACGTCATTCCCTCCCGTTAAAGGCACCAGCCTCTATGATTACGCTGCACATCTCAACTACATATTCTAGCATACATTTACAGCACTGCCTGAGCCACTTTCATGAATCTCATTTATTCAAATCTGCCATGTTGTCGTAGTTCTTGATGGTTGTGTTATGAATTCCTCTCAACTTGGCAAGATACGCACAACAATAAATGGGCGCGGATAGATATCTACTGGAACTGACAGCGAAATATGATCGGAAGCGAAGCCGTCAATTGTCCGATCAATTCACTACTGCGAGTCACTTATGCTCAAGTCACCAGCATAAATCCATGGGGTCTCGATAATCCCTCAGTTCCGGAAAGTCCCTATCGGTACCTCACATGACCTACCTGCAAAGCAAGGGTGCTCAGGATTCAGCATGACACTGACTAGAGCTGACAGCAGGTCCGTGCTACAATGTCACCTTGTATGGCTTCATGAAGCAAGGGTGGCTCGATGCCAGGCAGCCGTCAGCGCCAACAGCGCCGGCCGTCCTTATCGCCGCCCGCGATAAGGACCCTATTTATATCCCGCCAGGTATAAAGGAGAGCCTCGGCTGTGACGGCATCAAAAAGGAGAACCACTCCTCCACATAGAAAACAGCAACGTTCTCGAACAGATAATCCCGCCCCCTTATATGTCTGATATCTGGCGGCACCCGAGTCCGATTGGACGAATGGGAAGGGCCGGATATCCGATAGATTAATCGCGCTCTCAGGTTGTATATAGATGCTATCTGACAGGATCATGCAATTTGCATCGCGGGCCGGCCTACCCACCAGCTGATCTAGATCTACCCACCCCGTGCGTTGGAAGGGTCAGGAGTACCGGAGTACCGGCACGTCGGTACGTGGCATGTCCCCTTTTGTCGGAGGGGGGAGTATAGCGGGATTTTCTGCAAGATAAGTATTTCGGTCTTCCTCGTGGGTTCAGTGTCAGTCATCGTTTCACTATCTTCATATCAGCAGCATCATGGCAGTAACAGGTATGACCCCTGCAGCGCATGCATAGTCGCAAACCGCTCTAATGAGGCAATAGACGCTTACATCTCCGCCCTCGGCCACAACAAGGAATGGGCCGCCAAAATCGCCCAAGAAGACCCTACCTTGTTTGCTACCCTCGCTGTCGGCCAACATCCTCAGATCCTCTGGATTGGATGCTCTGATTCTCGTTGTCCGGAAACCACCCTCCTTGGCCTCAAGCCCGGCGATGTCTTTGTTCACCGGAATATCGCCAACATCATCCATGCGACGGATCTTAGCTCCTCCGCCGTGATCGAGTACGCTGTCCGGCATCTGAGAGTGAAGCACGTCGTGCTGTGCGGACACACCAGCTGTGGTGGTGTCGGTGCCGCGCTGGGTAACAAGCCATTGGGCATTCTGGACCCGTGGCTGCTGCCCCTAAGACAGATCCGGTCGCAGCATCTCAAAGAGCTACAGAGAATGTCGGCCGATGAGGCGAGCTTGAGAGTAGTGGAGCTGAATGTCCAGGAGGGGATGAAATTGCTGAAGCAGAAGGATGTCGTGCTGGAGGCCATTGAGACCCGGGGACTGCAGGTCCATGGACTGATTTATGATGTCGCGTGTGGAGTGCTCCGCGAGTTGGATAGCAATGAGCCGGAGGAGGCGATCAAGGCCCGGCTTGCGTCGTTTAAGCTCAATGCTTAATTCTTTCTTTTGTTTTCGGGTCAGTGCCAGTGGCTGGCACAGGATGTGGTGATCTGCAGTTGAGCGGGCTGTTATTCTGGGTGTTTTCCGAACACGGCAAGGCCATGGCCACCGTCAGGTTCAATATAGACTATCTTTACCAATTACAAAGTTTGACATTCCTACCGGCCAGGCAGCCGAGTACATATATAATTAGAGAGGATGGCAGGAATGACAGCGAGCCCCTGAACGGCAAACCCCACTGCAGTGGATCGGCCCCACCCGTCCTGGTTTCATCTTCCTTCTCCCATGACCGGAAACACTGCTGCAGATCCCGGTCTGTTGGCCGATTCAAGCGATGAAGCTATTTTTACTAGCTATTCGGCAAGTAATGCCATTCCAGCGATTCCGACGTGTTTCAGACAAGCTCAACGCGCGATACGAACACGACGCGTCCCGAGACATGTCGGACATTTCCACGATACCAGCGTTGTTGGCTGTGGAAGAGCACGCTTCAGAGCAGATTTGTCTCATTAATTTCCCGGAGCCTTAGGAGATTGCTGTCCGAAGCATCAGACCTGATTGTTGTGTTCAAACTTAGCCGAGGAATACGACGATGATGAACGTGCGTTGAGCCCAGATACCACATCCATGGCTGACCCTAGTATTACATGATTGTCTTGAACATACTGCCTGGGGCTTTCAGGGACCAGTATCTGGCCAGGACGTATTTACCGGCCTACCCCTGGCTAACCTGATCAACCAGACCAGCTTTCGGCAAGTTCTGTGTCAAATGGCTGGATTTGATGCCACTGAAGTATGAGGAATGAGTGGCTCAGTTGCTGGATGCTACGACCGTCGCCCATAGTATATGAATCATCTAGTGCAGCCAATCCGGAGAGGATGACTGCCAGTAGCAGTACGAAATTGTTGGTACTCAAGGATACAATGGTCATATTAATCATGTCGTACAATCCACCAGTATGCCCCAGAATTCGCACGAATAGCCCACATGCTACCGCGCCACCGCATACTTCGTCCACAGCGGGTCGTTGAGCAGCCTCTCCAGGCAGCCATCCGCCACGCCTATCACAACCTCCATCCCTCCCTCGGGAGGACTCGGCAGGACTATCTGCAGACCGTTGATGATGCCAACATGCGGGGTCCGGACAGACTCAATGTGGCCGCCCAGCAACGTGCCCCAGTCGATATCATAAAGTTTGAAGCCGATCCACGATGACAACATGCAGTTATATCCGGGCAGGTCAACAAGCGCGGCGGGGAATATCTTCCTAATGTCATCGAGCCCCTCGATGAGAGCGGTCACGTCGTCTGTAAACTGGCTGTCTACCCGTTGCAGCTCCTGGCGAATCAATACGGCCAGATCGGCCAGGCTGGCAGAACTCAGCATCTTTCGCACAGGCATGGTTACACCAATGTATTCCAGGAAGCATCCCAGGGTGTCGGGGTGGACCAATGGATCTGTTCTCAGACGTCCGTTCAGGGCGATATTGAAGAGCGACACTGGATCACCTTCCAGTGCTTCAAGAGGCCACTGGACTGCCATCACAGTCCGCCATAATAATGCAGAAAGAGCGTCGTTGGTAGAAATCCAGGGCACCTTCGTCGGCTCCGTTGCATTAACCGGGGATGCTTCAGTCTTCAATGCTGACAAGGCCTCCGGGGAGAAATAAAAGACCTGCGCACGATGGTCATTGGAGAGCATCTTCGGGGGTATACCCGCGGGCGGGTTGACGGGCAGGACTATGTACTCCGGGTGATCCTCTGGTCGTCCTGGGTTGCGGCCTGAAGCATGCATCACTCGTTCGCGGTGCTCGAAAATGACCGGTGGTAGCACAGCTGACTCGCCGATATCGAGGCCCTGCACGCGTCGGCACTCTTCAGCCCAGACCTGCATCCAGGTTTGAAACGAGGTCCCATCGCCCGCCATGTGCAGAATATTCCATGCTAGGATCAGTCCCCCCCGGATGAAGTTGGCCTGAATCAGCGAGACGGGCAACGGCTTGCCAGGCGTAGGCCAGACATCACTTCGACAAAGAGTATCGGCATCAAAGGCGGCCACGGGAAAGTGCTGAGCCCTGAGTTCCGCATAACTCGGAAAGACATCCTTGCGCATATCCTTTACCAGAATGGGTTCATCCGTGCCATCATCCACCTTTCTGAGCTTCATCACGCCGCCCTGTCTGGCGTTTGGGTCTGGGATGGCCTCACATGCGATTACGGGGAGGCGCTGCGTGGCAGCCGCATAGCCGGCTCTCAAGACCGTTGCCACTTCTTTCATCTCATAGTCGTCGGCCAGGGGAAAGGTGAACACGTAACGAATATATCCCTTTGGGCCAATGAGCTCCAGAGGAGTCAAAGACGGCACGGGCTCGGGGGCGATGGAACCCATGACTGATATCAGATGAACAGATTCAGCGCAGCAAGGCCGTTGTCTGGACTGTGCGAGACGAGCTTCTTTCTTTTATCTGCCCATCCAGTGGGCCATCGGACCATATCTCTCCCGCCGATTAGGGGTTCCGACGGCATAGACAATATCGTGCTCACTGCTACTCATTCTTGGTTGTTATCATCATGCTTACAAGGATAAACTAAGGATATGGGAGATGCATTAGTCCTACAGCCGTTGATGTTCGTCGATGTTAGGGCCGGCCGAAGGAAGCCGACCCCGGTCGTTCTCAGCTGCTCCCCACACCGGCTCTACCACCGTCGTTTTCGGCCCAGTCGCGTCGGGCTAATTTCTTATACCAGATCCACCTCTCCGCCCCCAAACAAGCCATCCAGATTCTTGCCTTGGATTACTGCTACCTGGAAACCTGATTGGCTTTGGTGTTCAGCCATGGCGTTGTTGGCAGCGCCCTTCCCGCACGGGATCCGCCGCTGCGGGTTTCCCATTGACTGTTCTTTATTCTCTCCTCCCTGCGACCTGCTGTGGTGGGCGATAACTCTCGCCCGACCACCATGGCCGTGGACCCTGATATTGTTGCAATTTTCGGGTCACCCCCAGCCAGCCTCAACCTGGCCGACAGCAGGGTATCGGTTGATAATGCTGTCGCGGGGCTCCTCCTCTGTCTGGCTTTGGCTTCCGTGGTCCTGCGCTTCGTTGCCCGGCATCTCCTTCGCAATCCTCTCAAGGCCGACGACTGGGTCATTATTCTCGCCTTGGTGCGTCACTCCGTTCTCATCTACCTACCGATTGCCTCTTGCTAACAATGGCACTGTACATAGTTGTTCATCTTTACAACATCCGGCCTGTGCATCTCAGGTAAGCCTACCCGCCGAGGGCTTGCTCTCCGCATGAATCCAAAACACAGGAATGGAAAATGATGGTTGTCAGGGGGTTATTTCGGAGCCGGAAGACATGTTTGGGCGATGAACATCCCCGACTTGGTGATGCTGTTCAAGGTCAGTGGCCGCATCAGCTGTCCCTTCCCTACTGACAGCCCGCGATGTCCAGATCCTTTTCGTCTATGTCCTGGTGTATGCCGCAGTATGCGCCTCTGCCAAACTCTCCATCCTCTTTTTCTACCGCCGCGTCTTCATGTCCTCGCACGCGGATCTCACCCTCCGCCTGAGCATCTACCTCGGCTTCTTCCTCACCCTCTCCTACCCCATCATCATCTGGGTCACCATGGCCACCGCGTGCCGTCCCACCTCATACTTCTGGAACCAGTTTGGCGGAGCCACCGGCAGCTGCATCGATACCGATACCTTTTTCCTGGCACTGGGTATCATCAACATGCTCAACGACGTCATCGTCCTGCTGATCCCCTTTCCACAAATCGCCAAGCTGCACATGAATCGCCGGAAGAAGATGGCCATCAGCGGCATCCTAGCCGTGGGCGTTGTGTGAGTACCTCACTCACCATCCCAATCAACACTCCCTAACCCTCCCTCCCCAGCGCCTGCGTCGCCAGCATCGTCCGCATCTACTCCGTCGACGAATTTACCAAACGCAAAGACGTCACCTGGACGCTCGGTCCGGTATTCATCTGGTCCACCATCGAACCAGGCCTCTCCATCGTCTGCGCCTGCCTACCACACCTGGCCCCCCTCGTCCGACTAGCCCACATCAAACTGTCCTCCAGCCACGACACCAAAAGCAAACCCAGCCGGCCCACCCACCCCAGCAACCCGTGGCGATCTCGGAGCGGCAACGCCGCGAGGCCGTTTCCCAGCAATGAGTTCAACTTTAGTGGACACGACGATGAGATTTGCCTCACGAATCATGTCACCACCAGCGCGAGCCTCCGCAAACCGCAGTCTTTTGAGTCGGCCGAGGAGAATAATCAGGATCAGGCGATTGTGGTGCATTCGACTTTTGTGCAGTCGGTTTCGAATAAGTAGAGTTGGCGTCCTGACTGACTGGTCTTGAATTGATACCATACCCGATGTCGGTAATCCTCCGTCCAGCCTACCAGCGCAGACTGTACCTGTAGTTAGTATGTAATTATAAACGTAACCCACTCCAGTTCAACCCGTGCACCACGTCACGCGTGTTCCATGTGACCGTCCAATCTCCTTCTTCTTTCCATGTACTCCGTACATGTACACTAGAAGCCCATTCAAACTCTAACATCTCATCTCTTATTCTTATCACCTTCAGGCCAAGAGTTCACTTCACTTCACTTCACCACTGAATGAACACCTAGATGGGCCCAACTCTACCATTGAAACGAAGGAGTTGTTTATCTACCGAGGTCATTACCGGATCCACTGGATTCATCTGCTCCTATTCCTCTTCACCCTGCTTCCATGTCTCTTCAGCCCGCTTTCATCTCCACTCTTCTTGCAAGAAGACTCTCCCGTAATCAGAGAAACTATTGTTATCCATTGCATTATTAGTAAGATAGATATCTCCTCCAATACGAGCGACTGGATGTATGTAGGTTGGGGGTGAATCAACAGCATCATCTACTTAACCAAGAGGTACAACCCGCCGTGACTTCCTTCCATTTCCATAGCTCATATGGCTTGATTATCTTTAGAAGAGAATATGGAAGATAATAACCAGACACTAGAATGCATAAACCCGAGTTGACCATCCAAGTGGGGCATTACAATCCCTAGTGTCTATCCCTAGTGTATATCACGCGGTGGATCCAGATCAGATTCACGTTGCTAGGACTCTGTTCATGGTGGGAGAGGTAAATGTAATTAATTACCTTTGACTGTATAATATAGTGGGTGTTTGTGTTAGGTGAATAGGTGAATACCTCCCTTCTTGGTTTGGAAGAGCAGTGGTGATGTATTTCAGTCGAACTGGGATTCTATCACCAACCACATAAAGTCTCTGCTAGATGTTGCACGGAATGCCCGAGGCTGTCAGATAAGAGTGATGACAGGATGGGCGGGGAATCAGGCAGTGAGCCGAGGGGAAACACCGTTTGGCTATGATCTGGTCAAAACCGTTGTGGTCTTTGGGGTTGTTTTGGGTCTTACGACTGTGACCTGGTTTACGAGACACCGGTGAATATGCTGAATTTGAATTTGAAGATTGTTGCATAGAGGACTTCTGTCACTGCTAGCCAAATTGATTGTATTTCGTTGGACTTACAAGGGCTATTCTTCAGGCAGCGAGATTCTGCCTTAGGCCTGATTAGATCAGGTGACCCGGTAGTTGCAGCTGCCGGTCGTTGCCTGACCCATCAGGCCATGATCAGGCCATGATAAGGCCATGATAACACTGCTGGCTAGGATTGCTCCTCGCCAGTCCACTTGTTGTCAGATCAATGCTTGGAGCCTTGGAGCCATTCCTCAACCTTTTGGATAGTTGCAGCCTGCATAGTTGCAGCCAGTTTACCCCAGAATTGATCTTTCTCTCTAATCTGGTTCCGGGGAACACCAAACTTAAAGATATAGCCGATGACTTCACCCGGCGGCATCGGCTGTGCGGTCGGCAGTCAGCCTGGACCTCACCAGCACCATTATAATCATCGCGCTGCACCCCGCTGGTGCCCCTCATTCAGCAATTGCTTCCATCACAACATCCAACATGGCGACCCCCGGCCTTCTCTGGGTGACGATGCACCCTCGCCCCTCTCTCCCCGCCGCCCAATTCCACGACTGGTACAACACCGAACACGGCCCTCTGCGCCTGCGCCTACCCTTTTGCACCAATGGCTTCCGGTATCGGGCGACGGACGGCGAGGAGCCCGAGTGGGTGGCTCTGTACGACATTACCGACATGGTGGAGTTGACGCGCGAGACCTATCTGGCCCTCCGGGGAGACAGTATTAAGACCCCGCGCGAGAAGGCGACCATGGCCCAGATTGCCGTGGATCGCCGCCTTTACGACGCCGTCGTTGAGCAAAAGGCGGCCGACTATAAAGCCCTGGAGGACACCCCGGACACCGAGGCTGCTGGCTCCGTCCTCATCGCCGTGTCGCTCACCCTCTCCGACGCCTCCCACGACGAGGACTTTACCCGCTGGTACGCGGAAGAACACATTCCCATGCTGTCCCGCGTGGCTGGATGGCGCTCGTCCCGTCTCTTTGTGACGGCCGCCATCGACCCCAATGCCCCTCGCGAATACCTGGCCGTGCATGAGTACCGCGCTCAGAACGGTCTGGGGGGCCCCGAACACAAGGCCTCCATGGACACCCCGTGGCGCAACCGCCTGATGACCGAAGCGGTGACCAAGGTGCGCCGCCGCGTCTACCAGTGGGCGTACACCTTTGGACCTGCTCCTCGCGAGCTGTCATCCCTGGCCTCCCCCGAGGTGGCCGGGCCCTGGTCCTCCATCGATGGCCGCACCCGCACGTTCCCGTCGCCCACCCGGCCGGCGGTCGAGTCGTTCGTGACCACCCCCGACGGCGTGGATCTGCCCTACCGGCTGGAGGGCAGCACCGATCCCCACAGCCCGGTCATTGTGCTCAGCAACTCCATCCTGGTGGACTACACCATCTGGGACGACTTTGTGGAGCAGTTCCTGTCCGACCCGCGCAACCAGAACTTTCGCATCCTGCGCTACTGCACCCGCGGCCGTCTGCAGGAGTGCGGCGAGAAGCTGGTCAATATTGACCTGCTGGCGTCGGACATTATCGCCTTGCTAGACGCCCTGCGGATCCCCAAGGCCACCTTGATCGGAGTCAGTCTGGGTGGAGTGACGGTGCTGAACACCTCCCTGCTGTATCCCGACCGGGTCACGCGGTTCATCTCGTGCGACACCAACAGCTCCAGCCCCGAGTCGAACCGCAAGGCCTGGAACGACCGGGTGGCCATGGCAGACACCGAGGGCGCCGTGTCGGCCACGACCCAGCAGGCCATTGTCGGCGAACAGCTGGCAGAGATTACGGTGCGCCGGTGGTTCACTCCGGAATCCTATGACACGCAGCCCCATCTGCCCGCCAAGGCCAAGGAGCTGGTGCGGACCAACAGCCTGGAGGGCTTCCGCCGGGGCGTGCAGGCCCTGTGTGCGTATGATGTGCGGGACCGGATGGCGCAGGCGCAGGTCCCGGGTCTATTTGTAGCCGGGGACAGCGACGGAGTGCTGCCCAAGACGATGCAGCAGATGGCGGTGGATCTGAAGGGCGAGGCCGAGTTGAAGCTGGTCCCCAAGGCCGGCCATCTGCCGATGCTGGAGAACGCGACGGCGTTTACTGCAGTGGTCAACGAGTATCTGCACCAATAGCCTGCCTTAGCTTGTGTATATAGATAGAAATTGATGATGAGGGTTTATGTCATATCTCGTGTCTGGGTCGTACGTGCCACTCTTGGCCGATGCAAGAGTGCGGGGTTGAACTTATCTCCCCCACTTCTGCCGTCCTTATATCTGTCTGCCTCTGCCTCTCCTATCTACATTTACACCTAACCTACACCTACACCTACACCTACTTCTACCTCTACATCTGTCTCGTCCATCACTCAATCCAACCCACCACCAAGATGTCGACCCAATACGAGCTCCCCTTCCAGGTACCCTCTCCCCTGACCTTCCTCACAACCCACTAACAATTGCACCCAGCTCTCTGACCCATCAATCCTGCACTTCGACTCCTTTGTCAACAACACCTGGATCAAATCCGCAAGCGGCAAACACTTTGAAGTCATCGGTACCCCCCTCCCATCCTCTTCCCCCCCCCCTCCCCCCATCAACCCACCCAACACTAACCCTACCCCCAAAACCAGACCCCGGAACCACCCACCCCTGGGCCACTATCCCCACCTGCACCCCCCTCGACATCCCCGCCACCGTCTCCTCCGCGCACGCCGCCTTCCAAACCTACAAAACGCTCCCTCCGCGGCAACGCGCCCAATACCTCACCAACTGGGACACGCTCATCCGGAGCCACAAATCCGACATCGCGCAAATCCTAACCCACGAAACCGGGAAGCCCCTCTCCGAATCCCTCGGCGAAGTCGACTACGCGACGAGTTTCACACGCTGGTTCGCCGGCGAAGCCGAACGCATCTCCGGCACTCTCTCAACCCCCTCCATCCCAGGCCGCCGAATCCTCACCCTAAAGCAACCCATCGGGGTGGCTGCCGCGCTAGTCCCCTGGAACTTTCCCATCGCGATGGTCCTCCGCAAGGCCGGGGCGGCGTTAGCGGCGGGGTGTACCATCATCGTCAAACCATCCCCGGAAACACCCGTCTCCGTCCTCGTCCTCGCGGAACTAGCAAAACGAGCAGGCTTCCCACCCGGCGTCTTCAACGTCCTGACCACCGATCTAGAACACACCCCCGCTCTAAGCGAAGCACTATGCAAGCACGACCTCGTCAAGAAAGTAACCTTTACTGGATCCACGCGAGTAGGGAAGTTAATTGCAGCACACTGCGCCCCCGGACTGAAAAAAGTGACGTTAGAGTTAGGGGGCAATTGTCCATTCGTGGTATTTTCAGATGCGGATTTAGAGCACGCGGTGGAGAGTCTTATGGCGCTGAAATGGAGACATGCGGGACAGGCTTGTATTACTGCGAATCGGGTATATGTCCAACAGGGAGTCTACGAGACATTCGCAAGGATGTTGAAAGATCGGACGGAGAAGATAGTTGTGGGCCATGGAGCCACGAAAGGAGTAAGTATGGGCCCGATGACCACGGCACGGGGAGTCGAGAAAGCCGAGCAGCACGTTACAGACGCGAAGCGGCTCGGAGCGTCGGTGATATTAGGCGGTGGACGAGTTTCGGGCGAGGAGAAAGGATATTTCTTCCAGCCGACGATATTAACCGGAATGACGCGGGAGATGGCGGTGAGTCGCGAGGAGTCGTTTGCGCCGGTGGCGGCGTTGTATGAGTTTCAGACGGAGGAGGAGGCGGTAAGGTGGGCGAATGATACGAGTATGGGGTTGGCGAGTTATGTGTTTACCAGGGATGCGGATCGCTTGTGGAGGTTGTTTGAGAATTTGGAGGCCGGCATGGTGGGCTTGAATACGGGGAGTATGTCGGCGGCGGAGGCGCCGTTTGGGGGCTTGAAGGAGAGTGGGTATGGGAAGGAGAGTGGGAGGGAGGTCGCCGTCGAGGAGTATTTGGTTACCAAGACGGGGACGTTGACGGTGCAGGGGCATTATTAGGCTGTTGTTAGGGAGGGGGTATTGTGGGGGGGGGGGGATGGCTTATTGTCCATTGGGCTACTTGAGCTTGGAAGCTTGATTGATGTACAGTCAGTAGGTACGTAGTAGGGGGTGAGCAGGTTTTGATAGCTTATTGCACCAGGGCTACTTGAGATTGGAATCGTAATTCATATACAGCGATGTGCTACTAGTCCACCCGCTCCAGCTTCTGCACGACCATCGCGCTGGCCGCACCACCTCCGTTGCAGATGGCCGCCACTCCGTACTCGCCTGGCTGCAGCTGGTGTAGTAGCGTTACCAGGATGCGCGACCCCGAGCTGCCCAGCGCGTGGCCCAGCGAGATGGCGCCGCCTAGGGGATTGACCCGTGCGTTGTGCAGTCCGAGAATCTGCCTGGTTAGCCATTATCCAGTAGGAGTAGGAGTTGGCTCACCTTTTCATTCGCCTTGATCACCGCCGCAAACGCCTCGTTAAACTCCCAGACCGCCACCTGGTCCTTGGTGATGCCCGCCCGCTCCAGCGCAATCGGGACCGCCTTGGCGGGTGCCACGGGGAAGTCCACCGGGTCGATGGCCGCATCTGCCGTCGAGACAATCCGCGCCAGCGCGCGATTGCCAGTGCCAAACTCCTGGGCCAGCTCCCGGTTGGCCAGCACCAGCGCTGACGCACCGTCGTTCATCGTCGATGCGTTGCCTGCTGTCACAGTGCCTGTTCCATCGCGCAGGAAAGCCGGCTTCAGCCCCCGCAACTTGTCCGCCCGCAGATTCTCAAACCCCTCGTCCCGCTCCACCACCGTGTCCCCCTTCTTCCCCTTGACCGTGACCGGGGCAATCTCCTCTGCAAACACCCCGTCCGCCCACGCCTTCTGCGCCCGCTCATACGACCGGATCGCATACTCGTCCTGGTCCTCCCGGGAAATCTCATACTTCTTGGCCGTCTGCTCCGCACAGATGCCCATGTGGAACTGGTTATACACGTCCCACAGGCCGTCCTTGATCAGGCCATCCTCAAGCTTGATATCTCCGAAAGGAGGGAGGTGACTAGAACGGGGGAGGTAGTATGGCACGCGCGACATGTTCTCCATTCCACCGGCGACCTGCGCCTCCGCCAGTCCGAGCTGGATGTTCTGTGCTGCAAGAGCGACGGCCTTCAAGCCCGACGCGCACACCTTGTTCACGGTCATGGATTCCACAGTAGGAGCGAGGCCAGCGAAGATGGAGGCCTGGCGGGCAGGGGCTTGGCCGACGGAGCCTTGCAGGACGTTGCCCATGTAGACGTCGGTGATTTTGTCGGTGGGGAGGTTGGATTTGCTGACGGCGGATTTGATGGCCACGGCGCCGAGTTGGGGGGCGGAGACGGACGCAAAAGAGCCGTTGAACTGGCTGGTTAGTATTAGATGACAGAGGGATGGGATGGATGGATTACCTTGGCGGTGGGAGTGCGCGCGGCACTGAGGATGTAGGCGTCTTGGATCTCCTTGAGGGCCGGGCGGGCGGCGCTGAAGTGTCGGCGCCATTGGCGCGATGCGGGCATGGCCCGCGTGGGGAGGCGCGCCGTAAGGGTTGAAGCGAGCATAACTGGGTATCGTATACAGCTAAACAAGCAAGGGAAGGGAGATAGAAGAGAGAGGAAGATGGATGATGACAATGATACAGATAGATGGGATGGGGGGAATGATGTATGCACATGTCTCCGCCCGCCGGTCCGCCGCTAACCGCTGCCGAGGTTCGTTGCTCGGCCCGGGCAATCTCCCGATCACGGGGTCTGTGGGTCTTGTTTCTTGGAGTTGGATCCATCTTTCTCATTCATTCAACTCATATTATGGTCAACAAAGCATGTCATCACATCATCAAACATAGGAAATCTCAACATCTCCAAGCCTTAACGCCTATTCTGACAATCACTATCTGAATCCCCTCCATGAATGCTCACAGCCAACGCCACCGACGCGACGGATGCCCCTGATCCCGCGCAATCCGCTCATCCCCCAACCGAATCTCCCCATACCGATCTGACCCCCGCATCCGCGGTCTCCATCTCCCCTCCACCGGCACCCCCCTCCGTCGTTGCGCCTCCTCAAACGCGCGTGCCCTCTCATATAATGGCCTCCCCTCTTCGATGATACGCGCCGGAGTCCGCACTTGCGCAGGATACCCGCCCGCATACCCGCGAAGCGGTGCAGGCGCATGTTGCCGATATCTGCCCGGCGGTGGTGCTGCCGGATTCCTATGCGGGCGATCAGGATACGTATACCTTCTGGCGGCCTCTTTCGACACCGGAAACGGCGAGCTAGGACGTCGATGGCCGTAGCTGCTCGGTGAATGGTCGCCGTGGATGGCGCTGCTGCTGAATCGGCTGTAGTATCGCGGAGGGAACACAGGGGAGGGTGCTCCGTCGCTGGACAGGGAGACGTGGTCTACCGTGTCGGAGAAGCGGACGTGGCGAGGCTCTGGGCGATATTCGGGACGTGGAGTTGGAGGGGTGTGGATTTGAACGGGGGTTGGAATTGAACTTGGCTTGCGGATCGGTTCACGTTCAGTCACAGGAGACCGCTCTCTGGGGAGCCGGACCTTTTTGACGGGCGGGGTTGAAGGAGGGTGGATAGGTGTCGCTGAAGGCATACCCGCTGGTGGTGGTGGTGGTGGTGGCCGTGGACCATATCTGGCTGGTCGAGGGGGCCTGGCGGGCTCTTGATGGATAACCACCGGATAAGGAGTGCTTGGTGGCCGCGGCAGTGGCTTCTCGTGAGAATAGGGCATCGCCGGTCGTGGCAGCGGTTTCTCACGGGTTGGCGTCCGAACTCGCGGTGAGACCACCCGGATTTGTGGTCGCGGTGTGGCTCGTGGTTCTCGCTGGATCGGCGGTATCGGTATATCCGGTGTACTCGCGTATGGTCGAGACCTTGCCCGGCCGCGCGGACTGGGCTCATCCGACTCTTCATCCGAGCCTGGGCTCCGTCGCAGGAATGGGAACAGGATCCGGAAGCTGCTGCTGCGTCGAGCGGGTCGTCGTCGCGGATAGCTTGGGGACCGCGCCGGCTCCCGTGGATCGACAATCCGATGGCGCAAGGAATTCATCTCGGCAGGTCTAGGCTGGGCGTATTGAAAGTGACGGGCCGGCCGGTCGTGAAAGCGCTCGCCCAGGTTAACCACTCGCGTGCGATAACAATATCCTACCGATCGACCCAAAACGCACCGCAGAAGGACCCGCCTTTGCCGGACGTCTGCTGGGTATACGTCGGTGTACTCCTCGATGATGCACATGCAGTGCAGCAGTCAGCAGTGCAGCCTTCGTACTGTTAGTAGACTAACCCAACGGCGCCGCAGTTAAATAGGGCGCCAGACGTAGAACTCCTGTTAGACCCGGACAGGGTACATTATGGGAGCACAAAGGATGAGGTACTACTTTTATTTGAGTGCTTTGTGGGAAAAGCAGGGCCGCGACAATGTCATGGATACAAGACATGTGGAAGGAGTCATGGGTTCACCGCGCCTGATGATAGGAGCTGAGGGCGGAGAATACGGGGGCAGGTGAAGGAACCGAAACGCGACAAAGGGAATGGGATTAAAATAGAGACGATCTCATAAAGGATGATCGTTCCTTATGATGCTACAAAGCAGACCTTGCTGGGCAGGCGATTATATATATCGTGGACAATGACGGGGCGATCACCGGGGACGATCATGATCCTTGCCCGCTCCTAGTCCTGCTCCCATGTGGCTGAGCAGCCAGTCCAGCCGTACCAACAATACTTAGTGGATGGTGTGGCTGCTGCTGGTCACCGGGCCGCAAGGGTCAGCGGCACCGGGCACTGTGATCAGTCGGGATGACATCACTTATGACCCTAAGAGAACGAAAGTACTGTAAGAGCCTCTGACCCGTGCAGGCTGCGCAGGATGTATGTCTGCCTAAGGGATTGGCCGATAGGCAGCCATGGAAAGATCTCCGTGTACGCCTAGCTAGCCTTACTACTACTACCATAGTAAAAGAGGCTCTGTTCCAATCCAAGACTATAAGTCGCGCAATGAGACAGGCCGCGGACCGACCCGACGCACAACATGATGGCGCAGCTCCAATGGCTAGCTAGCCTTGCGCGATAAACCCTTCCGACGTGTAATCCAGACAATTCCATTCACATGCATACCAACCACATACTATATTCTGCCATTCCCATTGGCAGTCATAGAATCCCCCTCATGCCCTAACCAGCCTCACTTCCATTCCAATATACAATCCATGCCCTACCAACACCACCACCACCACCACCTACTCCCTCAACAAATCCTCCACATCCTGCACCTCGACCGGCACTCCCCCCTCCAACGCCCTCTTAACCGCATCCACCACCACCAACGCCCTCAATCCCTCCACCGCATCACACCTAACCACACTTTCCCTCCCCTCCAACACATCGACAAAATGCCCCAGCTGCAAATCAAACGGCACCGCCTCCCTATCCACCTCCCCCCCAAACTCATCCACCCTCAACCTCTCACTCCAACTCCTCTCCCCGCCATCATAACTCCACCTCTTCAAATCCGGCACACTTAACGCCCCTCTCGTCCCCAACACCCGATAAAACCCCCCTGCCCCTCCCCCATTCCCATTCCCAGGAACCATAGGAATCAGCGGATTCTCCCCCGTCCCCACCTCAAAACTCCACGGCGCCGGCGTCCCATCACAAACCACAAACGTGCCCACAACTCCACTCCCGAACCGCAACGTCACAGCGGCTCCTTCCTCCGCTGTGTGTTGCGGATCGTCTCTCCCGCGCTGTGGGGTCGTGCGCTCTGCGTATACCCGAGTGATGGGGCCGAATAGGTAGTGGAGTAAATCCACATCATGGATGAAGTTTAT
Source organism: Aspergillus sclerotiicarbonarius CBS 121057 (assembly GCA_003184635.1). Classification (NCBI taxonomy): domain Eukaryota; kingdom Fungi; phylum Ascomycota; class Eurotiomycetes; order Eurotiales; family Aspergillaceae; genus Aspergillus; species Aspergillus sclerotiicarbonarius. The sequence goes on along the minus strand of KZ826319.1, from coordinate 396,056 downwards.
CCCTAACACCCCGCCCATACCCTTTTCTTTTCGCCAGGATGTGGGAGCCGAGAAGTAGCTGGTGGGTTTGTAGATTGTCCAGAGGCCGGAGATGGCGAGGATGGTGCCGAGGGAGCCGGAGGTGAGGATTTTTTTGGTTTGCGTGATGTAGGGATTAAACCGGCGGTGGTGACCAATCAATACTTTCAACTCCGGATGATTCTTGGATGCGTGCAGGAGGGGGAGAGCGGTGGAAATGCTATCGCTGATGGGTTTCTCGAGGAGGATGTGGATGTTGGCGTCGAGGCAGGAGAGCGCGATGGGGACGTGCGTGTGGTTTGGGGTGCAGATTATGGCGGCGTCCGGGTGGGGGATGTCTGGGGTGGAGAGCAGGGCCGAGAGGGAGGGGAAGTAGAGGGTGTTTAGGGTGGCTGCGGTGGTGGAGGCTGTTGGGGACGGGTCGATTAGGGCGAGCAGGTTGGTGGAGGGGTGTCGGAGGACGGATTGTGCGTGGCGCGGGCCGATTAGGCCGGCGCCGATTATGATGATGTTTAGGACTGGCATGGTTTTGGAGGTTTGGATGTTGGAGGTGGAGGTGATGGGAGAGGAATGGAGGGGAGGGAGGAGGGGAGGGTTTTATAGAGGAGGGAGAGAGTGAGGGGGTGAGTCATGAGATGTCACGGTGTACTGGAATGGGTATGCGAGTGGATGGATGGATGGATGATGATGTCTGGGGTAAATTCAGTCCCTCGTCAGTGGGGATGATGGGGCGGTGGATCTTCAGGGTGCTTTGGTGCTGCTGCTGTGGTGCATTAGACTGGTGAATGTGCGTTGCCTTGATCGGATAAATCCTGTGGCGAGGGGGAAAGCCCTTATCCGTGGAGTGGAGTGTTTTGCCGGTGGGGTTGGTATGGATTCTGAACTTTATGGATACATCGGGATCCGTCCCGATGGATTATTCCCCGCGGAATCTATCCCGGGTCTAGACCGACTTGTTAGTGTGTTGGGGACCCACGGGTTGTGGTGGGTGTGATCTAAATTCTTGGAACTATGGGAACATAGTGAGAAGACATCGAGAGGTATTAAGTGATTTAAGGAAGATTACGAAAGTTGGTAGTTAGGGCTATGTGACCTGTCTGTTACGAGCAGCGCCATGGAACCTGCAGAAGTATAGTTGGCTTTGAAGCTGTAAAGATTGAACGCGAAGATGTTTAGAAATGACAGAAGCACCAGTGGAATAAACAATGCAGATGTGGCAGGACTCGACAAATCATGAAACCAGGAAGAATAGTAGGAAGAACATGAGGTAAGAATCAGGTCAAATGTTAGGAAGCGGGCAAAAGTACCTGTAAAAGATGGAGAACATCGCATACATAGCCATCCCACCGATGAAACTTTACAGAGAAAAGATACAAAACATCACACGACCAACATTTCTTCAAGACGTCCACTGGAGCGGTCCATGGTCGTTCTTGCGCCTAAACAGGCTGCTCAGTATCCTCTTCCGGTTCAATATCGGTGCTCGGATTAGCACTAGTGCGCTGCTCAACACTGCCCTGGTTGGCATCATGATGGCCGCGCAAGGCGATCGCCAGCAGAATGCTACCAACCTGCATCATGTCACTCACAGAGGTGGTTTCCCAAGGGTCATATTCATGCATCTTAAGAAACGGACGCGGAGAGTTCGCCGGTAGCGTCTTGTTTAAATAGCCAATAGTCTTCAGTATATTCTGCGAATATCAGGAAGATCTGATGGCGGTCCTGTGATACATGGAGACGACTATGCGTGTCAGTACAAGAAAGAGGCAATAGACATGGAACATATGCAGTCCTTACCGGCCTGGGAGGTTTAGGGCTCCCCCAACATCAGGATCAGATTTGATCCAGGCAGCCATCTGTGCCGCCTCCTGCATACAAATCGGATTCCTTCTTTTTCTCCGCGTCATCGGCTTCACCTCGATTAGAGCTCGCACCTTGTCCGATGATTGTCCGTCTTCAAGATATCCATCCGTCCGTGCCTCAAAGGACGCATGCTCGAACTCGGCTTTGAACGATTTGCGATGCAAGGTCCAGTCATTCGCTTCTGGAAAGTGCATGCTCAACGCATTTAGAAAATCGACAAGGGCTGTGTTCACTATCTGCTCATCTTTGGTTTGCGGATACATGAGATTCGCAATCTCTTGGGGCCCAGGAGATTGAAAAGGAGAATCCCGGTTATCTGGGGTATCCCCAACCTCTGGTGAACCTGGTAGATTGCCCGTTGATTTCGTGGGCGTCTGAAGTTGTGCCTCCCTCAGTTTTCGCTCTAAGCTGCTTATCTTGCCGCGTGTACGGCTAGCAACTGGAGAAAAGGTCACGTTGGATCTAAAGCTCTCATCGTTGGACGCGGCGGCTTGTAATTGATATTTTTTTTGCCAAAGCGAACGTCCCCTCAAGAATGTGGTCATTTGTAAAACTCTGCCGGTAGTTCGCCCAGGACTGGAACTTTATCAGGAGTTCGTCGGCTTGCTGCTTCCACGTTTCCAAGTGAAAGGTTCTGAGATCGAGGCGGATAGCTGGTAACGAGATCCAGAGAACCTGGAGTAAGAGGTACTGTTTCTCGCTGATGGTGGATGCGGAGGTGAGCGTCGCATCATGGATAGTCACACCGGAGACGCCATGCCGTGCTGTCCATGTATTCCATTGGTTTTCATTCGAAGGGAGCTTTGGGTTTCCTGCCATGGTAACGGGCAAGATATGTTTCAAGTACGAAGGAGAAGAGATGATGAAGCCACAGGGTCCAAGGGCTCCTTTTCTTTATTAAAAAGGAGACCCCTCAGGACGGGGTATGCAGGCAATCCCACAACCGGTGGCATCATGAACAGCGCTAAATGTAGCCTATCAATTCACCCAGTATTCCATGCGGCAGTCGAGTCAAGGGGGCATTGAGGCACCGACACCACGTCACCTGTCATTGGGTGAGCACACGAGGCCCAAGCATGATGAGACTCACGGTGACTCATCTTACCGCTGGTGCCAGATGAGCCATGCAATCAAAAGCCCGGATGCCGGTCTCTATCTATCTATCCAGGATGTCGTCGGCGGCAAAGTGAGGGGACGGCGTTGCCAAGCAACAGTCTTTATGCCTCAGGCCTCCACACCCGCCGCCCTTGCCGCTTTTCCCATCTCCCTCCCACTCTCTATTCTCCCACGTCACGACTTGTCGCACTCAAGATGGATGAGATTCTTGTGCGGGAGCGGGCCACTCGTCGCCATGCGCTGGTCAAGATTGAAAACCTGATCAAGCAAGCACCAAGTCAGCATATCGACGCGACTCGGCTGCAGGCAGCCAGTATCCGCCACCTCCCGTTGTCCCTAGAAGAGGGTACCCAACATCAGCCGTGCTTTTTCGAGCCGTACCAAGGAAAGCTACCTCTTCCAGAGAAGGAGGATGAGTTTCTAGAAGTCACGGCCGATCCAGATCGGATCATGTGGAATAATCGTGATTTGGAATACTTTCTTTGTGATCACTTCAGCCAGTGCTGGGAATACACCTGTGAAGTGTGTCCTCATAATCTACCGCCCTCTGGCATATACCGAGAGTATGTCCTCGCAACCCTCCATGACTACGAAAGCCCCGTCTTCTAACGGTGTTTGGCAGAATTGGTGACTACAAATTCGGCCAACTTTTGGAGTGCATCACATTCACCTGGGAAGCTGTGGCAATCACTGATTATCCGGAGGGTAACTATCCACATTTCAAGGCCATGGTGGAAAGTGACGCGGTGGGTGATGATCGACTGCTCCGTGGAGAAATCATGACCATCACCGATATCATGGCTGCGCGTCTGAGGACCAAGTCACTCCGCCCGCATATAGTTGCCCCGGTAAGAACTCTTCGATGGATTTGAAGCGATCAACTAATCATGCTCTGGTAGATTCTGGTCTTGTCTCTAATGGGCCTTTGCCATGTCCGCGTCCTAGAGGCTGACTTCGATGGGGAGAACCTTAATATCCGCTCCTCCAAGTTATATGATTTCACCAAGAAAAACACGGATGCTGTGCAATTGCTAACGCGTTATTGGTTTGGCGGAGCACGCGACCAGACCATGATGAAATGAATCTGATTCAATCGGCGGTCAGTCTAGGCGTTGACTTTGGCGTTAAATCTGGGCTTAGTGGGCGGGCGGGTATTGGGATGTATGGTAATGATCTCTTTTAGATAAGCGTTGTGCCGGAAACGACGTTTATGAATCGATGGCTAGGAGGTTTTCAGAACGAACAGGACCTTGAATGGAGTTTGTATGGAGGACCGAAGAAATACGGACAGTCCGGTTCATGCCGGAATCCAATTCCGTTCGGTCGTATTGGAGGACCGACCACACGTGATGTTTATATTTCCTATTTCGTCAATGCGTGGTGATCCGCACTCTGATTGGTCGCTCGAAGCCAGCGGGTCGCAGTAAGAGCTTCAGCTATATATAGATCACAGTAACCAGGTCACGCCCGATTGCTAATATGTAACTGTCAAACAAAGGGATCGACCTGTTCCCTGCAGCATGTGCTTTGACGGTTTGACGGGTGCAGACACGTGGATCCCGGGCCGAGCGCTGATTGGCCGCGGGATCAGCACCGCCACCTGACCTAACTTTTCTCCCTGGCACGACCTCCTGTCATCCATACACATCACAATGCTCGGCGCTTCTCCATTGGCACCGTTCATGTCGCCAGTACCGCTCTACCCATAATTATCCGGCGATCCGCGGTCGGGATGGAGTCCGTAAAGGTGCCTTCAATGGCACCCCTGACCCCTGACTTCCAGGAAAAACCCCGGCCTGCGGCCAGCCGACTCAGCTTCTTCACCTCCCAGCTGGCCACCGCCATCGATGCATCCAGCATTGATGATTTATGCGCCGTCTACCACCCCTTCGAGCTGCTCCTGGAAACAGGCAACCACAGTGGGCTGTGGTGGCTCGATGTGACGGCCCCGAGAGAAGAAGATATCGAAACCATCGCGCGCTTCTTCAGCCTGCATCCGCTCACCACGGAGGATATCAAAGTCCGCGAGACGAGAGAGAAGATTGATCTTTTCGGTCATTACTACTTTCTCTCCCTGCGACCGCCGCGTCGCTTCGAAACCGATGACGGGGTGCGTCTTGTCTCGCACAATCTCTACGCGGTCGTCTTCCCAGGGGGTGTGATCAGCTTCAGCTTCGATCCCACCCTGCACCCCGGTCACGTTCGACAGCGGATCCGAGAGCATAGCAGTCACCTGTTGTTGACCAGTGATTGGATCTGCTATGCATTGATGTAAGCTAGCCCCCCCTCCCCCCCCCTGAATTAGGACATGCTGACTCTGTAGCGACGACATCGTCGATGGCTTTGCTCCATTCATCGACCGGGTGGAAACCGGCGTTGAAACTGTGGAAGACTCCGTTTCCATCACCCGGCCTGATGAGATGGGACTCGCCTTGCAGCGCATCTTCAAACTGCGCAAGGAGGTGATGCACATCCGCCAGCCGCTGCACGACAAGATCGACGTGATCCGCTCGTTCGCGCGACACTGCGCCTCGGACACCCCGTCGTCGCAGGTGGCCCTGTATCTCAGCGATATCTGCGATCACGTCGTCACTATGATTGCGACTCTGGAGCAGGCCGAGCAAATGCTCTCACGGTTGCAGTCCAAGTATCTCACCCAGGTGCACTTCGATTCCGGCCGCATGCAGAGTGGCATTGCGTCGACGTTGAAAAAGTTGACGATCCTGGCGTCGATCCTCGTTCCGATGCAGTTCATCACGGGGTTCTTTGGGATGAATGTCAAGGTGCCGGGGAAGGGGGAGCACACGCTGAACTGGTGGTTTGGCATTCTGGGGACCATCTTGGGGCTGACCGTTTTGTTTGCGTGGGTGGCCAAGCGGGTGGGATTGCTGGATCGATAGATAGTTCTTCATAGTCGTTGCTTATATATCGCCATCTGTCTTATCTAAATCAATAACTCAGTTTGAACATCCTTCCAATCTTTCTTCAAACATCCCAGGCCTTAGTAGTAGTAGTAGTAGTAATTATTAACCTGATATAGCCGGCCTACTAATAGCCTTGCTGTGCAGGGTTCTCTACATAGAGATCATTATATACAACCCCTACCGTATCCCTGGTCTGTCCAGTACTGCTTGTATGATTTCACATATAATTATACTTGTTCAGGCCGTGTCTAATAACATTAGTTTCCACTAGGCTTTTGTTGCTACTATATACTTGTTCTAAGAGATAATAAATCTTATGTGATCTTTATACTAGGATACAATAATAATAAAGACTCTTACCAAGGCTGTTTAAAATACAGGGATATCCATACACTGGTCTATTCTCAACTATATATATAAAAGCTATGTTAGAGTACTGAGTCCCTATTTTTTTATGATGGATTATAGTGACTTTAGGCTAGCACTGGGCTGTAATAAGGTACAATATTATGCCTGCAATAGAAATCAAACCAGTCTCTATACTTCAAAGTTCCCAATCTTCTTATTCATATAAGCATTACCACTACGCCATCGGCAGCTACGCCTTAACATCCAAGCCAATCTCCCTCTGCCTGTCCCGGATGCCGCCCATCAACACCTCCAAGTCCTTTTCCGTCCCCAGCCATTGGCGCTTCACAACCTCTCTGGCCTTTTCACTCCTCGGCACAAACACCGCCTCGAACGGGTCCGGCGACGACACAAACCCCGAGCCAAACGCCATATCATCCACCGGGATGGCCTTCCCGTCATCTCCCAGCGGTGCCTGGATATCAAACGCCCAGAGAATCCTAGCCATCAACAGAAACAACGAATTCCGGGCAATGTGTCTCCCCGTACAGATCCTGCGCCCATACCCGAAGAAATTCGAGAACCTTTCATCTGCCTTGTCTCCCTCCAGCCACCTCTCTGGCCGAAATGCCATCGGATCCTCCCACCGCCCATCCCCCAAAGCCATCGCCCAAACCACCGGAACCACCGTCGCCCCCTTTGGAATCCGATACCCCATATACGTATCCTCCTTGGTCGTCGCATGCGGTATCCCTCCCGGAATGATGGTCCTCCACCTCAGCGTCTCATCCACCACCGCCTGCACATACCCCAGTTTGTCTGCATCCTCAACCCCCGGCAACCGGTCCCCCCCAACCACCTCATCAATCTCCTTCCTCGCCACCGCAACAAAGCGCGGCTCTGCCCGCACCGCCAACACAAACACCTTCATCACCGCCCACGTTGTCTCGAACCCTGCATCCACCAGGATCCCCAGGTTATACCCCAACTCCAGCGCCGACATGCCCTCTGCATACTTGGACCGCGAGAACTCTTTCGTCCAATTCCACGGTGTACTCGCCAATCCCTTCTCCAGATGCCGAGCATGTACCTTCGACTCGAGTTGAAATAGCTTCTCGGCCAACCTCTTCCACGGCGCCACCACGGCCGGCAGATAATTCAGCACCGGGATAGCATCGACAATCCACGTGCCGACCCGTGCCGCGTAGACGAAATTCCCCTGGATGGTTCGCATATCGCGTAACTCTTGGCTCTTGGGGACGGGGAGACGGAACCCGTATGCCAAGGCGAACATGAGACTACCGCTGTAGCGCTCGAAGTGGGCGTCGAAGTTGTTGGAGGAGAGGAGGTCGAAGAGGAGTTGTTTGCTTTCGAGATCTTGGATGGGGAAGTAGGTGTTGGAGGCGCGGGGGCTGAGCACGGGGGCATCGAGTCGTTGGTGCAGTTTCATCCAGCTGTCGTATTGGCGGGTGAGCATGTGCAGGTCTTTGGTGATGTTTTTGGCCATTACGAGGTCGGGACGGTTGGCGTAGATGCTGCCGCGGCGATCGAGCAGGTCGTGGGCGATGGTGGGAGAGGTCACTAGGATTAGGGTTTGGCGGCCGAACTGGGCGGACATTATGGGGCCATAGGTCTTGCTCCATTCGTGGAAGACGCGCCAGGGGAGGGCTTTGGGTGCTTGGTGCAGGTTGCCGAGGAGCGGGAGGCGACGGGGGCCGGGGGGGAGGTTGCGGTCGCGGTGGTATTCGTAGAGGAGGCGGAGGGTGAGTACGACGAGGATAAGGATGATTATCATCATTGTGATGTGTATAAGGTAAGGATTGTTGTATAATGTGAAGATGGATGGGGAGAAGGGAGGGCTGTCTGGTTCAGCGGGGGTATTCATATGCCCCCGCTTGGCCATGAGAGCTTGCAGGAGGGGTGCCACGGCGAAACTGCTTGGTTGGCCATGCCAGCAGTCTTCCACCACTCAACAGTATGGCTGCAGACTGCAGTGCATTCGTCATGGTATATGTGCGGGGATGGCATTGGTGCCAGCGGCCCCATTGACGTGCATTAGTGCAACGGTCGCCAGCGACCACTCGACGCACGGCCATTGAACGGAATGAAGTGCGAAGAGGCGGGGTAGCTGAAGGAGAGTAGTCAATGCCTTACTACTGGCAGATCTGACGCGGAAGATTGCATGCCGAGGGAGCCCTAAGGTAGTAGGATATGTCTCTGTCAACTGTGGACCTGGACACTCACTAAGAAGATACAGTCAGGGTCGACTAAAGTCCGGACAAGTGGGGCATCCGCCACAGCCGCACTTGAGACGGCTAATCATATTCCAACCTCCACGGTTCTTTCATCCCCACCACCATGCCCCTCCCTGAGCTCCCCGCAGACATCCTGCTGCACCTCATTTCCTTTCTCGACCGCAGTCCTGATGTCCGCGCCCTCTCAGCAGTCAGTTCAGCACTGCACGTCCTCATCTCTGCCAACGACCTCATCACCAAGACCCAATACCGCAGCCTCCGCATCAGCAGCATCCGCGACGTGACAAATGGCTTTACCACGCTGCTCGCCATCCTGCGCAACCCTAAACTGGGCAGCTATGTGCGGCACATTGAGATGGACATTCCCATCCGCTCCCCATTGAGCTACCTGCCGAGAAAACACGACCGATCTCTCGGCCAGGCAGACATGCAGCGCCTCCGTCTTGCCATCAACAAGGCCGGATTCACCGCCGACGAGGACCGGCTACTCAACATGTTGATGCAGGAGGTCACTCCCGCCAGGGATTCGCGATATCTCACTTACTACGAGTGCGTCCCTCCCCTTTTATGTTTATGAACTAACAGACCCAGCACCGACGATGGCTTTTCCGGAAAATCCACCTTCATCGCCCAGGCCATCACCACTCTGCTGGTGGCATCTTCCCCTTATCTGGCCTCACTCGCCATCTCGCCCCCATTCTGGGAGTACACGTCTTCCCCACGAGACGACTCCCCAGACGACATTTCTTTACTCACCGCCAAGATCGAGAAATATCCCCTCGCCAAGTTCCTCAAACAAGCTAATTCGGGGAATCTGGCCCGGAACAGCCCGTATCTGGGGCAGTTGAAGCATTTCCGTCTTCTAACGACAGCAAACAAGTCCCCGGATGCGCGGTCCAGGGCCTGTGCCCCACAGGACCTCATTCTTTGCATCGAGCTCGTGCATGCTCTGCCGGGGATCCAGTCGCTGCAAGTGCAAGCGATCCAAGGCTTCGGAAATGCATCTGGGCCTGCGTTGGCGGGGATGCTGCCCCCTGCGTCGTCGAATATCTCCCGCTTGGATCTTAGGGGATGTGATTTCAAGTCGGAGCTATTGTGTAGGGTTATCTGTGCGGTGAAATGTCTGCGTGAATTGAGGTATTCGGTTGTGCAGGGGGGATGCTATGCAGGGTTTGTGGAGTTGTTTAATCGACGGGATTTGATACAGGCTGTGCTCCGGCATCGGAGGACCTTGGAAGTACTGGATTTGGAGTTTGATGATCGGATGGGGCAGTTTCTTGCTTCTGGGGATGGTCATGATCAGGATGAGGAATGTGGCAGGGTGGTGTTGAAGGAGTTCACCGCGCTGAGGAGCCTGAGTCTGGGGGTGCATTGTCTGTGGTATATTGCCAGTGGGATGGGGGCGGGCGAGGTTGTACTGGTGGATCATCTGCCGTCGCGCCTGGAGTTTCTCCGCGTTAGGGGGTATGAGAGGGGGGAAACAAACACGATGGACAGGATGTTAGCTGGGATTGGAACCGACGGACTGCCTGCCCTGCGGACCATCGATGGCATCAATCAGTGTATACCAGTCGGGAAATAGCTCCCAAACCTCAGTGACACTCGACAATCCCACAATCAAAAGTGACAATGCCACCACAATGCATGGAACAATAACCACCCCCATATCAAAGTCACCCAGGAATGCAACTTTACCGCATCCGGCACCCCCCCTGCTTTTCCATTGGCCCAAATCAACCCCAGACAATACCACCTGCCAGTGCATCGCATCGCTCGATCCGCGTGCTCATTGGCCCGTGCCTGATCGTTTCTATGGAAGCGTATCACATTCCGATGCGGAATGCTAACACTGTCTGTCTATCTATCCCACCAACACTCCCATCCCTTCAACTTCACGCAGCTCCGCGAGCACCATGCATCTCCTATGCCACATCCTCCTCCTGATCGTAGCCGTGCAGGCCATCGACTACGATCTGGATAACCCAGGTATCACAACCTCCTATCCCCCTTATCCTGAAATCCATCCTCCCATCTCCTCCCCCATACCAACCCTCCTAAAAACATACCCCTCTACTCCAACTAACCCTCTTCCACCCCCCCAGCCTCCATAAAAGCCGCCCTCCACAGCATCGCCACCCAAATGCTAACCCACTACACCGGCAACCTCCCCGGCGATAACCCGGGCAACCTACCAGACCCCTACTACTGGTGGGAAGCCGGGGCGATGTTCTCGGCGCTAATCGACTACTGGTACCTCACCTCGGACCCCTCCTTCAACAACCTCACCCTCCAAGCCCTAACCTGGCAAGCCGGGCCCAGCGGATCCTTCATGCCGGCGAACCAAACCCGCACCGAAGGCAACGACGACCAATCCTTCTGGGCCTTCGCCGCCATGTCCGCCGCCGAACGAAACTTCCCCGACCCGCCCCCCTCCCTCGGCGTCCCGGGGTGGTTAGGCATGGCGCAAGCAGTCTTCAATACTCAAGCCGCGCGGTGGGATACAGAGACTTGTGGCGGCGGACTACGCTGGCAGATCTTCACGTTCAATAATGGTTGGACGTATAAGAATACCATCTCCAATGGGTGTTTTTTTAACCTGGCGGCCAGGTTGGCCATGTATACGGGGAATCAGACTTATGCGGATTGGGCGGTCAGGGTTTGGGATTGGACCGCGGAGGTCGGGTTCATGACCGATGGGTATCGGTTTTGGGATGGGGCGGATGTGGGGAGTGCGTGTGGGGGGTGGAATCGCATTGAGTGGACTTATAATACCGGGGTTTATTTGTTGGGGGCGGCGGTTATGTATAATTTGGTGAGTTAATTTCCTTCTTTTTTTTTATTGGGTTAGGTAGGGGAGGGGGTTGGATTATCGAGGTACATGATGTGCTAACAGAACAAGACCGAATCCCCCACCTGGCGCTCCCGCACCCAAGGCATCCTCAACGCCAGCATGGTCTTCTTCCAAGACGACGTGATGTACGAGCGAGCCTGCGAGCCCGTCGATACCTGCGAGGTCGACCAGCGGTCCTTCAAAGGGTACCTAGCGCGCTGGATGGCCGCCACGACACAAATGGCCCCGTTCACATTCGACCAAGTCATGCCGAAGCTACGAACATCAGCCAAAGCAGCCGCGGAGACATGCACCGGGGGCGCGAACCACGCGGCCTGCGGCCTGAAATGGACGGATCGGAAGTGGGATGGCATGGACGATGTGGGGATTCAGTTGGCCGCGTTGGAGGTCATGCAGTCGACGTTGATTAGTAGAGTGGATCCCCCCGTTACGCATGATACGGGGGGCACGAGTCAGGGGAATCCGGGGGGTGGGGAGCCGGGGCCTCCGCCGGTGCCGGTGCCAGAGGGCTTGAGGATTGAGATTACGGATGCGGATCGTGCGGGGGCGGGGTTGATGACGGCCGTTATGGGGTTGATTGTGCTTGGGTCGACGGGGTGGTTGGTTTATGAGTGATGTGTATGTATGGTATGATAATTATGATGGTTTGTGATGTTATTTGTTGTGAGGATTGGGGCAAGAAAAAGACACTGGGCTTGAGCCAGTGACAGGTCTGGCCTAATCATATTTCCCTGGATGAAAGACATGAAATCAAGAATCAGTATGCTAACTAGTACCCCAACGTCCCCCGTCTAGAGCCATAAATTCGACAATGTCAATGCCAACGGGGCAAGTAACTGATCTAAATAATCATTCCTCAGCTGCAATATACCCGAGATACCAGCCTTCCCTACTCCAAACCAACCCAAGCATCATAGGCAAATTACACCTTCTTCAGGAAACTCCTATCCGTCTTCAACCGGATAAACGCCGCCAGCACCGCCGCGCCTAGAGCCATAAACCCAGCATACAGAATAGCCGGGCGATAGGCCTTGATTCCCGCTTGCTCGCCACCGCTAGCGTCGAGAATGTATCCCGCAATCGGAGAGCCCTGTCACACCATCTCAGCATTAAACTACATATCGATGAACGGATAAGAAAACTCACCAAAAGATACCCCCCCGCCCAACTCGTCACAATCATCCCCATAGCAACGCCCACCCTCGCAGACCCAAACACATTCCCCACGACCGTAGGAATCGTGGAAAAGAACCCCCCGTTTGCCATCCCGTTGATGACAACGAAAACAATCAACGGTCCAATGGACGTCGAGACGGGCCAGATAATCAGCATGCTCAGCGCACTGAGCAACAGCGACACGAAGAGCGTGTTGAGGCCCCCGATCCTATCGCTCGCAAACCCACAGGTCAGTCGTCCCAGCGCGGAGGAAAAGTTGAATGCCGCGACGACGCCGGCCCCGGCGGTGGAACCCATTCCCATTGAATCGGTATACAGTGGGAGGAAGAATGGGGGAACGAGCAAGGGAAAGGTGGCGATGGCGCCGGCGGCGAAGAGGAGTAGGAAGCGGATGTCTCGAAACAGACGCCTGATGATGTTAGATGGTGCTGAGAGGGGTGGGTGTGCTTACCATTCGACAAAGGCGGATGGGGGGATGGGGGTGCGCTGCTTGACTAGGAACGCGGCGGGCAGGCCAGTGCCCATCGTGATGAACCCGAGAATGCGAAACGTCCAGGCCGTACCGACGCGGGTTAACAGGGCGTTGAGGATGAAACTGATGGCTGCGCCGCCGAGACCACCGGCTGCGTAGACAATCCCGTTGGCGATGCCGCGCTTGGCTTTGAAGTATTGGGCGGGGGTGATGGAGACCACCATGAAGCAGAGGCTGCACCTTCAGTGATGAAGTAATATGGGGGTGGGGGAGGAGCATACCTTGTTCCAACGCCCATAACGACACCAGCTGTGACAAATAGCCCGCCGATCTCTTTGACAGCAAATCCACTCAGAATCTCTCCCAGTCCAAGCATGAAGATTCCCAGCAGGGCTGACTTTCGAGTTCCCAGTTGACGGATCACGTGAGCATTGAGAATCCCCAGAAACGAGATGCAGGCTGGGGCCAAGGAGCCCACGAAAGACAAGGTGGATGCGGAGGAAACGCCCTCCTTGACCAGCGCCGCTTGAAGCACACCCCAGCAGTAGGATGTCCCGATGAACCACCAGGTGATCACAGCACACCCCGCGATGACCACCCACCCAGCACCTCCTTCAGGGACTTGCTCGTCCGCCAGGCGGGAAGCCTCCATGACGTCGTCGGAAACCGGGGTAACTGCATTTTTCGGACCCCTTGCCTCGAGTTCAACCTGATATCCGGGCTGCAGTTCGACTGCAGTGGTGGTTGATGTAGCCATGATGCAGATGCGGTCTCGACTCGTGGTTGACGATAGGGCTAAATATAAAGGTCTAGGGTGGAACCCAATCATGCTACGCCCTACAATGGTCCAAAGCGGGTTAGATCTGAAGAATCCTCCGATCTCGGCTACCGTCGGAACGGATAAAGGCCAATGATCGAATAGGAAGCGTTCCATGGAATGGCCGGTGCACGGATTCCGGCATCGGCAAGTGGAGCGTGTCACTGGCAGGGCGTGAGAATTTCGCCCGCTCAACCACCTTTCATCACCCTATCTTCTGCTCAGCATGCCTGTTCACCATCCAGATGGAGCACGCTCACGCGCTCCCTAAATTATGTAACGACATTCTGTCCCTACCACCGCTGGACGAAGACCTAGCCTACTCTGCCAGCGTGGACCCCATCTTTTCCCTGCCCTCGGAGCTTCCTAATGTCTCCTCGTTCGAATCTCAAGATGCAGTGTGCGAGAGCGGCCCTTCTCGTCCACGCAACCACCAACGACTATCCGGGGATGCTGTGAGAATCCTCAAATCATGGCTCAGGAGCCATCCTGATAATCCCTATCCCACTTCCCGGGAGAAGGATGACCTCGGGCAACAGACTGGGTTGAGTCGTACTCAAATCTCCAACTGGTTCATCAATGCTCGTCGACGCAAGCGGTCCAGCGGGTACATGGCTGTCCCTCAGATCCAGCCTCTTCTCTCCCCGATGGAACGCTGGAGGCACTCGCCCCCAGAAAGTGAGGCTGCGGCAACCGACGACATCCTACGTGCCCTAGCCGACCCCGACATCCCCGCTTTCCCCGGTAGCTCGCCGTACGGGGTGCCGCAGTATGCCTGGTCCAGCAATGACTCCAGCGGATCCTTCATCCTCGGAGAACCCTCCAGCAGCTGCGGACACAGCCAGTCATCCAGCTCGGAGATCTCCGTCGCCTTATCGCACCGGCCTCCCCAGCGCCCTCCAACCCCGCTGCATCGCCCACCGTCTCGTCGGCGCCGTCGGAAACACGTCCGCCACGCAAACCGCCTCCAAGAAACCCGCCGACCCTACCAGTGCACCTTTTGCGCGGACACCTTTGCCACCAAGTACGACTGGCAGCGGCACGAAAAGGCTCTTCATCTGCCCGTAGACCAGTGGCGGTGCGCCCCGGAAGGCGGGCTCATCGACAACGACGGCACTCGCATGTGCGTCTTCTGCCAGGAGCTCGATGCCGACGAAGAGCACCTCGAAAAGGCCCACAGCTACAGCATCTGCCGCGAGAAATCGTCCGAACAGCGCACCTTCACCCGCAAAGACCACCTCCGACAGCACCTGAAACTCACGCACCACGTAGACAGCTTCCATTCCACCATGAACTCATGGCGTGAGACCCGCAGTTCGATCGTCTCCCGCTGCGGATTCTGCAACGAAATATTCCAAACGTGGCCCGAACGAGTAGACCACGTAGCAGAACACTTCAAATACGGCTCCGACATGAAGCAGTGGACAGGCGACTGGGGATTCGAACCGGAGGTGCAGCGACTCGTCGAGAACGCCCTCCCGCCGTATCTGGTCGGCAGGGAGTGGCATACCCCTGACCCGTGGAGGACGTCGGATGTGCTAGGCATGCCGGGGGATGAAGAGGACGATGAGATCCCGTTCCATTGGGATGTGCCGAATGCGTTGGATCGGTATTTCGATGTGCATCGGGACCTGTTGGCGTATATTCGGGATCAAATGGCCGTGGGGATGCGTCCGTCGGATCAGATGATCCAGGATCGGGCGAGATTGTTTGCTTATGAGAGTGATGATCCGTGGAATCAGACTTATGCTGATGATCCGTTTTGGTTGGAGGCGGTTAAGCAGGAGGCGGGGTTGGTTTAGGTTGGGTGGGCCAAGCTCGATTATACTGTTGCAGTTAGATTCTAATTCCAGCCTCTTTGTTGATTCATTCTATGTAGATCGTAGAATATTTGATGCCTACGGGAGATGCCTGGGATCCTGCGGATCCTACCTTTTGTATCAAGGAGGCATCCACGTAGAGGTGATCTAATTCGCCTATATAAAGCTTGTCTGGTAGTTAAATGGTAATCACAATAATTTAACCTCCTATAGTGTACAAGATCAACCCATCTTAGTTACTCCAACCGCTGCTGCATGTGTCAGGGTCCGACCCCGGCCAATCCGAGATGGCTAGCGCCTTTGGCCATGTGGGTCCAGGGCAAAGAACTTAAAGTCTCGACCCCCAGCCAAACGTGCGCTCGATTCCAACATCAGTCGGGAGACTCCAGGTAACTCGACCAGAATGCAGTGGAACCATGGGCTGGTCGAGGCCCTTGCGGCACCAGTGTGGGCAGAAATCCAGCTATTCACGTCGGATGCATTGCCCTCCCTGTCTCCAGGATGTGCTGCTGCCTTGACAGCCAAGTTGTCGTGTGCATTCATCGAGACTGGTAATTCAATGTACCAGTTGACCACAGACCTCACTGAAGATCATCTGGATCAGATGTGCACGGACGAGTGCAAGGCCTCGATCGCATCCTACCGTGAAGCTGTGGAAGTGGCCTGTGCTGACGATGAATACGACGACAGAGGGGGTTCGACCAGCATTAAAGGGAGCTCTGGAGTGTATCGACCAATTGTCTTGCCAGATTACTATTTCACCAACTACAACCAACGGTGTCTGAAAGACAGTGATGGCGGTTACTGCTTGTTTCACCTGCAGTCAACAGATACCCAGGATGAATGCGATACATGTGGGCTCCGCATGTTCCAGGCTGAAATCAGCAACAGTTACTTTTATAATGATGACTTGGCCGAACAGTACAGCTCATTGACGTCAAGCTGTGGTGTCTCAACCCTGGACCTTCCCACACCGACCCCGGCAGTTGTCACAAGGTGAGTGGCTCGCTCGTGAATGTCTCTTCACGGGCAAGTCAATTAACTTTGTCAGCTCCTCTATATCTACTGCGACTCCCACTTCCTGTGCCGATCGGAGCGCCGTCATCCAGCCTGGCGATACCTGCGACACATTTGCCGCCGCAAACAATGTTAGCACCTGGCGAATGCTGATCGAGAACGGCCTGCAGGGTGGCTGTGTCGATTTTCCGACCAGTGGAACACTTTGCGTCACTGGCCAATGCCAGACACATCTAGTAACTGCCAGCGACAGCTGCATGAGCCTGGCTCGGAAATACGGCATCACAATCACTCAGTTCATCACCTGGAGCTCTGTCTTGAACTCCCAGTGTAGTAACTTTGACGTTCTCATCGGCCATTATGTCTGCGTGAGCTATCCTGGCAGGGCCACCTCCGAGCACAACCCCTACGCCAACGGTGCTGTAGGGGGCACAGCAAAAGCAGCAGCCCCGGTACCCACCGATGTGGCTCCAGGTACCAACACGAACTGTGGGAAATATTACCGAGTCAAAGGTCCGTCGTTCTATACACCCGTGAACTCTGCTAACATAGCAAAGACAATGACTACTGCCAAGCCATTGCGATGGCACAAAGAATCACTGTATCGGATTTTATATTTTTGAATCCACAGGTCCACGCCAACTGTTCCAATATACGACCCAACCACAGCTATTGTGAGTACCCCAGTGTCGATCCAGTCCCAACTGACAGACATCAGGCATCAAACCGGTCGGCGACATCGAAAAGTATCCCGGGTATGGCGGCACAACAACTTCAACGCCATGGTGGGTCGGACAGACAGGCACTCGCATGGCCTGGGATGATCTTCCTCTTGCCACTGGCCTGACATCCTGGGTGCCGATTGTCACCCCGACTACGGCCCCTTTGGCTCCTAATACCCGACGTGATTGTGAGGAATATGAAGATAATATATACGGGGAGATACCATGCCGTTGGCTGGTCAAGAGAGTGTCCCTGGTAGACTTTGCCAGTTGGAATCCGTCCGTGGATTTTTATGACTGCAAGCTGGCTAACAATACACGCTACTGTATGTTGTTGGGGTCTGGGTACTTGTTAAATGAGGATGCTTAATACTGCACGTCCAGCAAGTATACCATGGTGAGTTCCTCCCCTGGTTTCGTTAAATACCTTTCTCACGTGTTTAGGTGATTGTGATGACACGACCTCTGAATATATAATGCCAGATAATTTATATAGGAGCCAGCTCCAAATACGTTTCCAGTGAAAGTGGGCTGGATTCGCCTGTTTCAAGTATCGAGTATAGTGTATGTGAGTGGAGGAATATATTCACCCGAGCTTGTCATTTGTTCCTGCCAAGCCAATAGTCGGGATGGCAGGTGAATTCGGCTCAATGTGCCAAGAGGTGGAAAGTCAAAACTCTGGCGAGTGTCGCCCAATAAGAGTCGACATTCCACGGCGGGGATTTCAGTGACCCACTTGGTCGGCATAAGGATTGCTCCTCGACTCAATCATCCACATCATCTCCACCGTGATTCTCTGGGAACCCATGGCTCAAACGCTTCCCCTAGAGCTCTTGACGGAGATCGGGATTTATTTGTCCCAAGAAGGGATCGCTTTGGCTCCTTATACGACGGTCTGTCGGCGCTGGCAGGCAGCTTTCGAGCGATTTATCTATTCCAGACGTTTCTTCATCACCAGCGATAATGTACCGCTCGGAGTTCAGCCATTCAACTCTGTGGAAGGCTTTGCGAAACTAACGTCAGGCGCGAACATCACACGACGTGCCTGGATCCGTGATATTCACTACTATATCATCGTCCCGTACGACCTGCCAGACTGGACAAGCCGCAAACACAAGGGCTATCGCCTGGACAACCCAGTTCGAGAAGCAAATGACAAAGCGTTCAAATGCGCCATTATCCAGCTCTTCCAAGTACTCAGTACCTGGGATCGAACCTATCGTATCTCCTTGCAATTAGGACTGCGTGCTCGTCAGCCAGGCGAGGAGCCGTATACATCCTACATGTCTGACGCTTGGGAGTACACCTGGGATTTTAGAAATGGACGTACAAAGGCTACCAAGCCATATCGAGCATGCTTTCCTGATGATGATGCGTCTATGCTACCGGATGTTCCGTGTATCGACACGCTCTCATTTCTGCATGGCTGCGAGGCAGGTGCAGGAAATAGGGATCATCAGATCTGGGCAAAAGCTATTTTCCAGATTGCACAGCATTGTCCGACCATTGTGGAATTGCATGTGGATCTGGATTATCTTACTAGGCCGGATCAATTGGAGTATATTCAAGCAAGACGTCAAGGTACGATAAATCTTAATCTTTTACAGCATTTACTGATTCCTTGTCCACCGGACAACAGCGGTTTCTGACGGGTTGACTATGATTCCCCGGAGCTTCAAAGTGTTTGATTTCATCAACCAACTAGAAGAACCGTGGAAAGACACCATGCCTGCTTTGAACGTCTTGTCCTCTGAAACCGATGATCTCGCTCTGACAATCCGAGACCTCAGTCTTGGTCTTCGCGTGCTAAAGCTGAAAAACACGGCTCTGTCTCTGGATTTCTTATGTCCGGTTGATGATTACGGGCAACTTACGATGCTATCTCTGCACTGGGCTCATCTAGAGACCATAGAGCTCCATTCCGTTCCTCCTTGGCTACCTTCAGGTATGATTCTCAAACGCTCGAACTATAAACGAAGCTCAACCATTCTCATAGGGAAATGGCTCCTTCGCCCATCCCCCAAAGACGAGACTCGAATTGCTGCAATTGATGACTGGGAATATGAAATTTGTCATTCCGAAGAAGGCTGTGTGTCCCGTCCTGTCATGGATATTGCACAGTTTCACCGGCTCTTTATTTCCATGGGTCATGCGACACGGCGTATGCCCCAGCTGGTTTCCATTTTCTTCCAACTGGATTCTGAGATTAACTTGATCTTTGACTTCAAAAAGGGCGCAGAAGGTGCAACCGCCACTTGGTCCTCACGAGTGGACTATCGCCCGGACAAAAGAGTTGCGACGGCCTGGCAATTCCATGAGGATAATTTGGAGCCGGATTGTTTCGGGGAGGGATATACTGTACAGTTCAATTACTGGCCACCTGATGAACTGCGGTCTTAGCCATATAGCTGGTTCTTAAAAGGCATGCACTTCATGGTAATCCGGGTTTTTCCGAGACGAATTGCAGCTTCAATGCCAATACGGTTGGTCCTGGCTGGACGGGTACCTGGGAATTGATCAAACTTGGCCGGTAAACCACTAGACTGCATAAACATAACGGCCACGGTGAAAACAGTCAAGATCTGCAGCGTAACCCGACTACGCCTATGAAAAATTGTATTTAACCTCCGATGATAATTTCAAGCTACACAATGAACAGGTCCGGAGCTGCAAAAAGACGCTAAACAACAGGCTAATGCGCACTATTGATCCCTGAACCCCTAGCCTAGTCCCAACGCGAACATAGCGCCCCATGGAAGATTTCCAGCCAGTCATTTGGCTTGCCCTACAGCATTATCTCGGGCACTATTCTCAACCCAGCCCAAGTTCGTTTCGGCTATACACCCACTCTCTCTTATCATTGAAATTACGGGGCCGGTGAAATCTCGCCGACACCGCCACCAGCGACAAAGGGTCATAAAGGGCCCGGGACCCAGTTTACCGGCCCTTCCGAAATCTTACTGGACAAATCAATCATGAAACTTCTTGGCCTCCGCGCCACGGGTGCCGTGGCCGTGGGAGGGTTGACCGGTATGATCTCCGATCTTATGTCTAGTTCTGTATTGACGATTGTTAGTGGTCGCTGCGCAAGACTGCTATGCCAATACCACTTATGGCGACTTTTTCGTCGATGTGAAGAACTTTTACAGCCAGAGTGAGCTGGAAACGTACACGGAAAATTGCACCATCTTGCATGGCGATATTGGCTTTGGGAAAAATTTCACCGGTTCGGCCATCGTTCACAACCTCATCAATATCACCGGTGTCGTCACCGTGGGGTCGAATTTATCCTCGATCGAGTTTCCCGATCTGTTGTCGCTCGGCTCCGTTGACGTCGACTCGTCGAACTTACGATCGATTTCCCTGCCGCAGCTGGAAACCGCGGCCAGCTTTAACGTCGAAAACGTCGAGTCGTTGAGTTTTTCCTCGCCCAACGTATACCAGGCAGATTACATCTGGATCACGGGCCAAATAGCCAGGTATATCCCCTCCCGATAACATCTGCAATCGACTAACTTTGTAGCCTCGACCTCCCCAAACTGGATACCGTTACCAAGATCCTCGAAATATGTAGCGACTCGGACTGTACAACGCCCCCGGCGACGGCGTTTGATATCAATTTGCCTTCCCTGCGAAACGCCAGTCAGGTGAAGATCGCAGGGAATCTGTCCAGGTTTGCCTCCTGCCATACATCCTTGACGTTTAGGCTAATCAGTTAGTCTGTCTTTACCTGTGCTTGCCACCACGGGAAATAACTCCCACTATGCTGGTGTCTACATTTCCAACAACGGCCATGCCCTGAACATGAGCTTTCCCGAGCTCAGCCTCGTCACAGACAGTCTCAAGTTGAAGGGGGCTATGGCCAGGTAAGACACTCACCCCATAACCCTCAATCTCCGGATACTAATCAGCATCACAGCATAAACCTCCCATCCCTGCACAACACCTCTGCAGAAATCACAATCGACAGCTCGACCACCCTAGACGTGGACCTCTCCTCGCTCGTCAACGCGAGCACAATCCTCCTGAAGGGGAAGATATCATCGTAAGTTCATTCATTATCCATTGACGAACACTCATTAACCAAACTAGTGCAAACTTCACCTCCCTCAAATCCTTCGAGGAAGTCGAAATCGAATCAACCGTCCACATCAACTGCGAAAAATCCCTACCATATAACATAACAGCCGGGGAATTGACCAGTTGCGGGACGAGTGCCAAGTCCAAGGGCTCGAATATTCCGAATCGGTCGATTAATATTGGTGTTGGTGTTGGGGTTGGTGTGGGTGGGGCGATTGGTCTCTTGATTATCGTTGTATGGATGTATAGGAGGAGTTTGAAGCGGAAGAAGAGGGCGAGTCAGGCGGTGGCTACTTTGGATGTTTATGGCTTGCAGGAGGGCGTGGGTGCGGGTGCGGGTGTGGAGAGGCGTGAGACGGCGCCGCCGCCTTATTCACGATATTAGTTAATATGAATATTTAATTTGGTAGATTCGTGGAATTGGTTTAGAAAGTAGGGTTGGCTTTGGACGTTATGTCTTTGTGCAATGACTGGGTCAGGGCTGATGTCGACGACCGTTATTGGTGG
The DNA here is from genome assembly GCA_003184635.1 of Aspergillus sclerotiicarbonarius CBS 121057. NCBI lineage: Eukaryota > Fungi > Ascomycota > Eurotiomycetes > Eurotiales > Aspergillaceae > Aspergillus > Aspergillus sclerotiicarbonarius. The sequence continues at coordinate 374,070 of KZ826319.1, read as the reverse complement.
CTCTGGCCACGTGCTTGTCCTGCTTGGGCCTTATTAACCTTCTTTTTCTTTTCTTTTCTTTTTTTTTATTAACCCCCCCCCTTTCCCTCCCTGGCTGCTTTTGTTGTTTCGATAACCTAAGGAATCCTCTCATCTGCAATCTGCATGGACCAGTACCACATGAGCACTTTCATTGCATGAAAGCGTGTATATCCATACAACCCGGAGAAGGGTGGAATGACGAACTGAGTCCGCACGGGGTAAAACAAACCATTCTAACCGAGATATCAGGGAAGTTTTAGTCGTGATGTTGCTGGTTCGACTTCGGGTAACCCCAATGCAGCTCCGGCACGTGCACAGCATGTGAAGAGGCCATGTCTACTTTCTGTGATGGGGTGGCGTGTGTCGGTACTCAGACTTTCCAGGAGATGCATGCCTAGTGATTGCAGATAATCCCAGGGTGCTATGTGGTTCGTGTTGTCCTGTGGATGATCAGAGCAAGTCTACGGTGATGGAACCGGGGAGATGTTTTATGTTTACTTTCTGCAGAATCAGCGTACGCTTGCTTTGAGCTTCAATGAATGCGAGTATCGTGATGATGGCTGGTGCGAGCTGTCTATGTTCATGCATGTCCAGAGCAGAGTCTGGCAAGTCGCAATTCAAATGCTTGCTTTGACATTAGACAGTGACTGAGCATGAGACTGCTACTGATGGTATGCCGTTCCATAATCATGAAACATGCATCTTAGTAGTATTCCCCAGTCAATCACGAACCCTAATCTAATACACTCTTCTGCACCATCAACAAAACCACCTCCCCATCCCAACAACAACTGCGCCATCAATTCTCCGGGATCTCATGATCCGCCGCATCCACGCCCGCATGCCAGCGATACTTAGCAGCCGGATGATCCGGCGGCGGACCACTCTGGCCCTCCTTCCCGTAGAGATTCTCTCGATACGTGCCCTTCTTAACCGCATAATCATCCCAGAAGAGGCCCCGCTTGCGCAGCTCCGGGATCAGCAAGTCGATGATATCCTTGAACGAGCCGGGTTTAATCGCGTATGCCTGCATGCATGCATCGTCAGCCAAATCCCTCCACTCTCAATTTTACACAACTGACCAGATTGAACCCATCCACATCCGCCTCATTCACCCACCGTTCCATCTCATCCGCTACCTGCTCTGCTGTTCCTACTGGCGTCGCCCCCAGTCCTCCAACGGTGATGTGCTGGCCTACTGTCGCTTTGGTCCATTTTTCTACCTCGGGCGTTGCTTTTGACCAGCCTTCAACCGCGGACCTATATACCCATTAGCACACCTCACCCCACCCAACCCCAACAACCCCGCACATTCATAAGAAAGTAACATACCGAATAGCATTACTCTCCACAAACCTCAACTCCTCCTCCTCCCCATACCTGCCCAGATCAATCCCAGTCCACCCCCCAAAAAGCGCCAACGCACCCTCCACACTCCCCAAACTCCTAAAATACTCCACCTTCTCCCGCGCCTCACTCTCCGTCCTCCCCAAGACCGGACACAACAACGCCAGAAACTTAATCTCCCTCCCATCCCTCCCGAACTCCCGGGCCGCCAGATCCCGAATCTCGGCAATGTTCTTGGCCACCACGGAGGGACTGTGGCCCGCCACGAAGATCGCTTCGGCGTGTTGTGCCGCGAAGGTTTTGCCCGCTTTGGAGGTCCCGGCTTGCAGGATTACGGGGGTTCGTTGTGGGCTGGGTTGGCAGATGTGGGGGCCGGGGACGGTGAAGTATTTTCCAGAGTGGTTTATGGGCCGGATTCCGGTGGGGTCGGTGTAGATTCCTCGGCTGCGGTCGAGGAGCACGGCGTCGTGCCGCCACGAGGATTCCCACAGTTTGTAGGTTACCTGGATGTATTCTTCGGCTTGGGCGTAGCGGTCGTCGTAGAGGGGGGGTTTGGAGAGGGGGAGGGGGGGTACCTGGGGTTGTTTGGTGTGGCCGAGGTTGCGGGCCGCGGAGTCGAGATAGCCGGTTACGATCTGGGGGGGTTAGTTTGGGATGGGGTTGGCTGGGGAGAAGGGGGTTTACATTCCATCCGATCCTGGGGGTGTTAGTAGTGGTAGTAGGGTGATGGGTGATGGGTGACTTACCGGCCCTTGGTAAGGTGGTCAATGGTGGATAGCCGTCGGGCGAGATGATAGGGTTGCTCGTAGGTCGTCGTAACTGTCACTCCGAAGCCGATGTTCTGTGTCACGGCCGCCATGGCAGGCACCACGGCGAGAGGCTCGTTGACGGGCCATTGGGCCCCGGAGATGATGGCCGGTTCGAGGTTACGCGGACCTTTGTACACGTCGTAGCCGCCTGATGGATTAGTGTGGTTCAGAGGGCTGGAGAGTAGGGTTACCTAGGACGTCGGCGATGAAAATGCCGTGAAACTTGGCGGATTCGAGCAGCTTCGCCAGCTCGGTCCAGTGGTCGATGTCGTTGAACCGGTGCGATTCATCCTCGGGGTGTCGCCAGAGTCCTGGCGACTGGTGGCCGCTGCCTGGGAGGGGTTAGACATGGAGGTTAAGTGGTTGGGGTGCGTACACATTTCCACAAATGCATTGAGGATGAGCGATTTGCGGGGTCGAGGTGCGGGGGTGTCAGTCGCCATTGTGAGGGTCGGTCGGATAGAAGTGTATGTTGCCTGGCTGTCGGTTCAAGCAGGTTGGAAATGTCGAGAAATTAGTAGTTAAATAAAGAGACCTCAATAATATCCTCAAGCTGGCCGACCGCTGAATAAGTACGATGATCATCGACTCCCGATGTTGTAGCACCACAGTGGGCCGGGATGGCGTGATGGCATGAGGGGTTGCCCACCACGGGGATCATATTCAAGCACACCCCGCTACAGCGGGGATTATCGGAGCTCTTTATTGAAACTGATCTCCATGTTTTGTGGTATCCTGGTTGGATGGCTGGCTGGCCAGCTAGGGTCCAGCAGATCCGCCCTATCTTTGGTCGATGCCGCCAACAATCGTCGCTGTCACGCAATCACTAAACTTTTCAACTCATGCACGTCTATCGGCCGACTGAGCTTAATACTTGGTACTAGATTTGGGCTTACCAGAGCACCTCATATGCACAGGCTATCGTATCATCGGGAACGGTGTTCATGCAGGGTCAATGATCGGCAACCAGCTGGTCTTGCAGATGTAGATGTTAAAAGAATATATCTACCGACGTCAACGTCGTCGGTTGCTGGCAATAAGCTGGTTCTCGAAAGCGACTGACAAAATGCTCGAGCTTCATACCCGTGCAGCAGCGTCTGTGCAGCCTCCGCTGTCCCAGGCTGTCGGATATGTCATTGTTGTGGTGCTGGGGCTTGTCATTGCCTGTGGTACGTGTACCCGGTGATAAGCAATGTAGCTAACAAGGCAGTGATGATGGTCATCACCAAGATCCTCAAGAAGACGACAGGAGAAGACAATAAAAAGACTGAGATGTATGTCAGTCTACCTCGATGTGCTCAGCTGACCGCCTAGGTTCATGACTGCGAATCGCACGGTCCGAACAGGCTTGACGGCGTCAGCTGTTATTTCGGTAGGACACCCTCATGCCAGCTATGCTCCTGCTGACAGTCCAGTCCTGGCTGTGGACGACGGCCATGCTAGGAGCATCCCTAGTCGGATATAGTTACGGAGTGGCTGGTCCGTTCTGGTTTGCGGCGGGCTGCAGTCCCATGATTGTCTTTTTTTTCCTTGATCGGGATCTCCTGCAAGAGAAAGATTCCAGATGCGCACACTTCGCTCGAAGTGGTTCGGATTCGATATGGTATGTTGCTCGCGATTCAAGAGATTTGGCTGACAGTTTAGGCCGCGTCGCACATGTCGTCTTTATGACCTTGTGCCTGATCAACAACATCTTTGCCTGCGCGAACATGCTCTTGGGCGCGGCTGCAGTTATATCTGCCATGTGAGTATTCCCTGTGTGTGAGATTGTCACTGACCATATAGAACCGGGATGCACATTATCGCAGCAACATTTTTACTGCCCGTCGGCGTGACAGTCTATACCTTTGTAGGTGGGATCAAAGCGACTTTTCTCACAGACTACTTTCACACAGCCATCATCCTCATCATCGCATGCTACTTTTCAATCAAGGCATTCACTGTCGAGGAGGTCGGCTCCGTCGGCAAGCTATACGAGCTTGTCCAAGCAGCTGCGCAGCGTCATCCTGTATCCGGGAATCAGGACGGGACATACCTGACAATGACTTCGAAAGGAGTATGTACCCTGCCCGCTGCATTTCGTCTCTAACATCCCAGGCAATTCTGTTCGGCATCCTCCACATCTGTTCCAACTTCGGACTAGTGATTGTAAGCACCTCCCCCATCACCAGCACCACTAACAGACCCAGATGGACACCAGCTACTTCATCAAAGCCTTTTCTGCCGCCCCATCTTCGGTCATCCCAGGCTACACCATCGGGGGAATCGCCTACTTTGCCATCCCCTGGGCCCTCGGCACCATCATGGGCTCCCTCGCTCTCGGTCTCGAGAATACATCTCTCTTCCCAATATTCCCCCGCGTAGGTACCCACCTCCGATCCCAACGCCACTAACAACCACAGCGCATGACCTCCGTAGAAGTCAGCAACGGCCTCGTCCTCCCATACGCAGCCATGGCGATCGCAGGAAAAGGCGGCGCAGCAGCCGTCCTCCTCATCACCTTTATGGCCGTGACCTCTACCCTCTCCGCACAAGTCATTGCTGTCAGCTCCATCCTCAGCTTTGATGTGTACCGCGAATACATCAACAGAGCAGCCTCGGACAGGGACATCATCCGAGCCAGTCACTTTGGGGTGATATTTTTCGCTGCTTTTTCTGCCGGATTCAGCACAATGCTGCATTACGTTGGTATTGATCTTGGCTGGACGCTGTACATGCTCGGTAGCTCTCTCTCACTCAGTCACAGATATGATATTGATCAATATAGGCGTGGTAACCTGCCCCGGCATCTTCCCCATGGCATTCACCATTCTCTGGCGTCGCCAAAGCAGAGCGGCCGCCATCCTTGCCCCGATTCTCGGCATGGCGACAGGTATCGGCGTGTGGCTGGGCACGGCGCGGCACTTTTATGGTGCTGTATCCGTTAGCTCGACGGGCGAGATCCTCCCCTGTGTGTATGGGACTGTTGCGTCTGCTTTCTCGCCCATCGTGTATTCTGTCCTGATTACCCTGGCAAAACCACAGCGGTATGACTGGGCAGAGTTTAGAAAAGAGAAGTTGAGCTTGGATAGAGTGGATAGTGATGTTACTGTGGGTGAGGAACAAGGACGGTCTTCATTCGATCCCCGTGAACTAAAACGATGGGGCCGCATTGCTGCGTTCTGGTCCATTGCGACGTTTCTGGGCCATTGGGTGCTGTGGCCGTTGCCCATGTATGGGTCCAAGTATGTTTTTGGAAAAGGGGTAAGTAGGTCTAATTCTACTAGTGGATGTGCTGATGTGGTTAGTTCTTCTCTGCTTGGGTTGCTGTGGGCATCATCTGGCTGTGGATTACCATGCTCGTGGCGATCTTTTATCCCATTCTTGATGGGGGAGTGCAGCAGAAGGTGCAGGTGTGGAGGGCACTGCGTGGAAGTGCTTCATCGGCGCTGTCGAGTACAGATGGTTCTGGTGATGTGAAGGTGGATGAGAAGAAGTGATGGCCTTGACTGCATCAAATTTCACATTAGGAGGGTCAATATTATCAACTGGTTCAAGATATTCAATCCCCCAAACAGTGGATCCAGCATAAAATATAAACAGGTGCAGACAAGTGATGCCATGACTACTGGCATGCAATGCTAGACCCTAGAGTGATGGCCAGTCCACGTGGGTGACTTGTAGTTGGCAAACTAAGCCGACTGTTCCTGCATGATTCAATCACAGTGGGATCCAGCCAGGACGCAGCAAAGCTCCACCCGTCGGCTGGAATTTCTGGATGAGGAGCCATCGATCCGCGCCATCACCTATTCTCTCCCGAATAGATACGAACCAATAGTTCCAATCTCTTTCGAGCAGGGTGGGATCCCAGGGGTACTATATTACCCCCAGCCATCCGCCACCATTCCGAAGCAAACACAGCCAAACCCGTCACTCGTTTGCTTGGTGCAGGGTCACTCCTGTGATTCATTCACCATGGCCCTTTTTTCGCTCCTTTCCCTCTCGGGCTTTCTATCATTCACTCTAGCTGCCGTCGACACCTGCACGACAAGCGATGTGATCCAGGGCGGCTCCTCCGACTATGACTCCTACTGGAGCATGAGCGCCGGCCCAACCCTAGAAACTTTCCCCGTCATCAGCACCGGGGGACCTGATGGAGGTGCCTACCTGTGAGTCCATCTGCATCCCAGCTAAACTAGGCTGACTCGCACAGGGAAATCTCCGACTGGAAATATGACTATGTCCTTGTCCGGCAAAATATCCCCTCCTTGGCGGCAGACACTTACAAGCTGTCCCTGGCATGGTCCATCGCCACCAACTCGTCCACCACCTCGCAGTGTACGCTGGAAGTCTCGGTGGATTCGCAGATGTTCTCTACGGCTGGGGCTGGGATCAGTCCCGGCGGACATGGGTCCTGGTCCACGGTCACTGGAACCTATACGGCAGCCGCTTCGACAGGCGTCCCGTTCGTGATCTCCATCAGCTGTTCCGAAGGGGGAGGCTGGGATGGAAATCCCATCATTGGCTTGGCTGATATTTCTTTTACCAACGAATGTGTTTCTTCCTCGACTACCAGCTCTGCAGCCACCTCCAGCACTGTGAGCACCAGCGTTGCTATTCCAACCGCCCTCAGCACACTTTCTGTCGCTGCCACAAGTACTGTTACCGCATCCTCGTCCAGCGTATCGCTCAGCACATCGGTCAGCACATCGACCAGCACGACCTCCGGGTTGACCGTCTCAACTGGAACTGCCGAGACGAATGCAGATGGGACAACCACGGTGACTGCCGACAGCACAGACGGAACATCGCTGGAGGCTTCCGAGGTGGATAGCTCGGATGATTCAGGCTCAGTGTCTGGAACCTGGTCTGTCTCGTCTGTCGATACGGCGACCAAGCGAAAGAGATCTGCCGTGTCGTGCACGTTGGGCCTCTACCAGGGCAGCAGTCTTCTTGATAGCAGCACCCTGGCTGTGGGATCCACCGCCCCGTTTTCCTCATGCTTGGACAGTCAGTCTGAAAGCTCTATCTCTGTCAAGGTTGTCTGTACCGGTCCTGGGGCTGTCATTAAAGTTTCTGGTTTTGCCGTGGATACCAGTGTTGCAGCTGTTGAGCAGTGTGCTGCTGCTGCTTCTTCTTCTGCTGCTTCCATCTCGCATGTTGCCACTCCGGGCTCATCGGTGATTCCTTTTGTGACTCCCTCGTCTATTCCTGCATCTCATACTCTCAGTCACTTGTCTACCAGCTCTGCAAGTCCGATTAGGCTGTCCAGCACTAGCATCCAACGATCTTCCAGTTTGATCCGTCCAGCCGCGACATCCCAGCCGAGTGTCAGGCCCAGCTCTGCCGTTGGTTTCTCGTCTGCCCTCACTCGTACGCCATTCGCTCATACAACTGGTTCCCCTGACGCGGGCTCTGGATCGGAATTCACGACTTCTGTGGTGTCCCATACTTCAGTCCACACTGTCACGGCATGCCCATCCTCGATCAAGAACTGTCCGGCGTCCGACAAAACCACGTACCTCACCACCGAGACAATCGTGGACTATACTACGATCTGTCCGATGACTGCCACTGAAACCAGCACCACGGCAATGGAGGGATACACGACCTCGACGTCCACACATGCTGTGACCGCATGCAAGCTCGGCGTTAAAAACTGCCCTGCATCGGAGCAGACTACGTATCTCACCACGGAAACTGTCGTGGATTACACCACCATCTGCCCAGTAACTGCCACTGAGAAACCCGTCACAGCTACTCCCCTTGTGTCCAGTGCCTCCGGAATCGAGGAATACACTACCTCTACAGTATACGCGACATCCACACATGCTGTTACTGCCTGCAGACACGGTGCACAGAGCTGTCCTGCATCCGAGAAAACCACCTACTTTACTACCGAAACAATTATGGACTACACCACCATCTGCCCAGTGACAGCCACCGAGACGCGCGTTCCCGCCAAACAGACACGTTCTGCTCTCTCCAGCCAATACACCACATCCACAGTGTACAGCACCAAAGTCCACACCGTGACTGCCTGTCCCTCGTCGATCAAGAACTGTCCGGCTGCAGAGAAGACCACCTATACTACCACCAAGACGGCCATTGCGTCCGTGACCACCTATCCTGCAGTGACGAAACTGGTTTCCGAGACCCAGTCGACTGGCCCTTCTGGTCCATCCCGCAAGTGAAATTCTCACCACAGCAACCATATACAATACCCTCGATTACACCGTCACCCTTACCCCCACTGCTTCTGGACGCGAAGCCTCCCATGAAACAGTCTCTGTCTATACCACTCTAGTCCCGGTTGAAACCATCATCACTCTTGCTTTAGGATCAGAAGACAAGAAGTCACCCAGCGAGATAGTGCCCATGCACACCACTATCACCACCAACTCCCTCTCTCCCCCCTCCAACCCAAACCCCACCTCCACAATCAATCCCACCCAGTCCCCAACCCCCCCGGAAATCACCGGAAATCATCCCATCGCAGGCAGCGAACAATTATCTCCTATCCATAATTCCAATTCCAACAATTCCGAAAACACGTCCCACGCAAACACCACTTCTACAACTACCCGGGTTGCATCCAACAGCCAGGCAACATCTCTCATTAAAGCCTCGGCCATGTCTTCCCCGCTGATTCACCCCTCAAAAGCTACTCCTGATATTGCTTCCTCGAGTAGCACGTCCCCCACGGGCGCAGTATTCACTGGTACTGCAGCATCAATCTCGATGACACCCATGTTGAAATGGGTGGTTGTGTGTTTCCGGGGTATTATTTCCGTATTAAATTATTCGCTGTGAGAAATATCATTGTGGGATATTTAATCCTACTTTTATCTAAAATTAATTGTTAGCTACCAAGGTGTCTTGGATAATAATATCAGTATCATAATCACACCCTACCTATTTAGAACGATTCGAGATCAGATTATCATGTTCAAAGAATTATGAATAATTATGATTATGTATGCAATATGACATCACCCCCACCCCCCAACCCCGTCCTCGGACTCCTCGGACTTATTTTTAGCCCGACCGACCACCCAACCAATCAGAGTAACCCTTCGCTCAGGATTTGTTGGTCCCTCAGGGGCCGGGGGGGCGTGGACCAGTCACTCGTCCTTGTTCAAAGTTTGAATGTGCAGAAGTGGGGTTTCAGGTGGTGAGGGATTCGTATTCATTCCCTTCTTCCTTTTTGCTTATTCCTTTGTTCCTGATTTCTTCATTCCATCATTCCTTGATTCCTTGATTCATGATGGATTCTGCATGCGGCGTCTTGTGTTTTATCGTCAGCGTACGGGGTCTGTTTGTGTGATTTTGTGATACTTGCTGAGCTTTATTTCATCACACTACACTAAAGAAAAATAAAATTTATTGATTGAGGGGTGGGGGGGGTCTTCTACTTTACTATATTTTAGAGGATGGAGGTTGGGAAATTTAGATTATGCATGCAAGGCACGTCATCTTCCGCACTGCTGACGTTTCAGATGATGAGGAGGGTGACGAGGACAAGTTTCTGAGTTGCCTATAGGAAAACGGCGGTGTGGTTTGATTGGAGCGTGATCTGGGGTTATATTATTAAATCCTGGGGGTTAATACATAATAATATTCTGCATTATGGTGCTGCCTACTCCCTGCACATGTTTTTTCAAGATTACGGAGGAAACCAAGGTATAGGAGGTCAAGTATAATTAAATGTCGTCATTATTTTAAAAGCCATCATGCTCCATGCCATGCATCAAACCATCAGTCTATTCAAGCAAAGAAAAAGGGATATCAATGCAAAATATCTCCAAGAAAGAAAGGAAAGAATCACATCAAATGTATTTACAGGGTGAGGAAGAAGCCCGTCACGGCGAGACCCGCGACCAGGGAGACGAGGTCACTGCGCGACATGGTCGCCAGACTCTCCTTCTTCGAGTCCGAGGCGGAAGTGCCGGTGGAAGAGGAACCGGACTTGGACCCCGAGGAGGTGGACTGCGAGGCGCCGGTGGCGTTGGGCACGGCGTTGGAGCCCGTGCCGATCTCCAGGACGTTGTCGGTGCCCGGGTCGAAGTTGGCTTGGGCGATGGAGACTTCGTTGTTGCCGAGGTCGTAGACCACGTAGGCGCTGCGCAGGAAGGTGTCGCCGAGGAGGGCTTCGTCGTCGATGGTGGACAGGCCAAAGGTGCAGATGTTGGCGCTGCCCTCGTCGGCAATCACCATCTCGCTGATGTCGACGGTGATGTTGAATTGCGAGGCGAATTCAAAGTAGAAGGTGAAGTCTTCGTTTTTCAGGCTGCAGTCGACCACGGCGTATCCGTATTCGTTGGAGTAGTCGGCTCCCACGGCGTCGAAGATGCTCTCGGCGGCGGAGGAGGGGATGTAGGCCAGGGCGGTGCCGCTGTCCAGGACGGCGGAGATGGGGAATTGCTGCGCGGTGTTGTTGACGGATACGGCTTTGCCGCTCTTCTCCAGGTGCACGGCTGTCAGGTTGACGGCGAATTCGGCGTATACTTCTTCGTATCCGTCGCTCTCGGGGATGATGGGGAGGGTTTGCAGGCTGCCGTAGTATTTGGCGGTGTTGACACCGCCGAACAGGATAGTTCCTTCGCCCTTCTCCAAATCGTCCAGCCACAGACTGTAGGCGGGCCAGTTGATGACGCCTTGGTCGACGAGGGCTTCGGGGAAGTTGGTATAGGTGCCGTAGTCGCTTTCCTGGCTGGCTTCGTCGGCGGCGTATCCGATACCGAAAACGCCCTCTGCATGGAGAATATGGTTAGAGAAATAGGGGAGGGGGGTTAAGAGGCAGACTTACCATCGCTGTCGCTGTCGTATGCGACGGCAAAGGTGAAACTCGTCAGGGTGACGTTGGCGAACTGGAGGGTGTCGTTGACGTAGTCGCCGATGGCTTCGCTGTTGTCGACATATTGGATTTCGAACTCGTCATTCACGTATTCATAGGTGGAGGAGTCGCTCGAGTTGTAGGTGCCATAGTCGCAGGGGCAGGCGCTGGAGTTGCCGGCGTTGACCCAGAGGTCGCTGCTGCCGGTGTCCAATGTGACGCTGACCTTTTGTCCGGGGGTTCCGAGGGTGATGTTCATGGTGTAGCCGAGATTGGCCGCCTAGAATTGGTCATTAGCGATCGTCAGGATGTCAAACTTGGGTGCCGCATACAAGGTTGACCAGCTCGGCCGAGGCCGTCGATCGCTTCCGGCGCGGACGGTCGGCGATCTGGCGACGTTCAAAGTTGAGGGCGAGAGCCGCGGGTTCATCGCGCTGGTGGAGAGAGAGAGCATAGGCCGATTGGGTGGCCCAGGCCAGGGAGAGGAGGGTGGTGGACTTCATGGTGGTGGATGTGATGTGAGCTTGTCGCTGGAGAGGATGGGGGCAGGCTGACGGATCAAATATAAATAGTGGCCCCCGGGGGCGCAGGAGGGGCACGAGTTCTCGGACACTCTCAGCCTTGCCTAGTTGCTACTCAGCCATAGACCCTGGGCTGTGAAGAGGCTCTGCCTGGCCACGACGACGAATCTGAAAGGGGGAAGCAGACGAGAGTGGGTCGCTGGCAGGCAACCATCTGGAGGATTTTGACGGCCGGCTCCATCGCCACCCGAGGCTTGCGAGGCCATCCGTGTGAACTCGTGGGTAAACACCGGTTGGTCCGACGGGGTCACCGGAGATGAGGCCCGAGCAGTGACTCACAGATGGCACTCTTATTGAGGTGATTCATCTGCCTCAATAGCGCTCGTCAAAGGTGCAGAAAACTGTGCTGACGCGAAGTTGAGTTGGGAAGCGCATCCACGGTTGCAGGCGGAATAGCCGACTTAAGTGGGCGCGAGTCCAGCGCTAACCCGATTAGCAGCCAATGATGGGGCCGTCGCCAGCTGTCGCCCCGAGCTAGTTATTAAGCGGCGGTGCTCCTGCGCTGACTGGCCGGGTCCAGTTAGCACATGGCGCTTTGAGTTCGTCGGATCCTCAACCTAGTTCACCTGGCCCTGGATGGAAATGAAGTTGGCATCGGAGGCCCTTGGCAGGACCCTAGGTCGGACCCTTCAGGAACTAGCTGGCCACCTCGAGTTCGTATAGGTGGAACTAGACACTAGCGCATCGCCGCTATCAACCGGAAGACCCTGCGCCTCAAAAGGGGTAAGACTTGGCATGCTCGATCGTATGGGCAGACAAGCTGGGTTGGTCTCGAGATAACAGCATCAATATATGGACATAATAGCACTCACTATTGACATGACAGATAACGGAAATTGACCTGTATGCATACACAAGCCTCGGCCGACTCAGCAGTCAGCAGTGATAGCAGGTCCATCCGGTTCCTGCCAGTAGCCAAGTTACGAGAACCCCTATCACTCCTCTGCTGATACTCCTAGTCCACCTCCGCATCCGAAACATAATGATCCCCAAACTCGTATCACTCGTCACACCACCAACCCCGGGGCTTTGACAAAGTCGTATCCATTGCTACAATCCCCAGCTTCCTGACAATCTCAATCGGGAACGGGCTTCCACTTTGGCCGGGTAAGTGTGCCGCCGGGGCTGGTCTCGGGCGTGGGTTCGGGTGCCGGCTCGTCTTCCGATTCGGTTGAGGGGGATGGCGAGAGCGAGAGCGAGGGCTCATGCTCTAGTCGAGGCCATGTCTTAAGCTCAGGCTATCAACATCAGGCTAGCGTGGTAATAGAAAGAGGGGCCTACTTTAACTACTTTAGGTGCCCGCTCCTGCACTCTCAATAGTTCTTTGGGGTCCTCACTTGTCGTAATTAGGGAGGGGTCTCAGGCAGCAGCTTGGAAGTTGGTTTAGATATGAAGTTGGCAGTAATTTGATGCGCTGTTTTGTAGGCTAGCTCGCGCAGTGCAAGATGAGCTCATATGGGCGCATCGTGCCAGTAGTTCGGGGGAGAGGGCGCGTTCGATCTCCTGCGCCAGGCTGTCTGTTAGAGGGGGCCGAGGGATGTCGCCAGGAAGAGCGAAACCTGGTCCAGGAGGGCTGCCAGGGGTGACAAGCTGGATGCCAATAGGGACTTGGAGAGTGAATGTATGGAAATCCGTGCTCTCCATGGTGCTGTGGAACCGACTGGAATTGTGAAATAAAGAGTGTCTGAATGAGATGGCTGCTCCCTGACTTCTTAGATCAAGTTGGTAGAAGTTATGGCTGATGGGAGTCCTGGATATGAATTTGTATCTCGACATGTCACAAGCCAGGCTGGTCGGTTCTTCAGAGTACACATAGCTCTTCTACCTGCTGCACGAAAAAAGAATAAACTTGTACATGTGATGATGCACTTGTCACTTGGTCTGGCCATGTTGTAGCCATCAATGGCCTCTGGCAGCACGATCACGACCGTCGGGGTTGCCTGTCATGTCAATGTAAGCTAACGATACTATGAACCTTGGCTATGGTCTCTCGATACGTTAGACTCGGGGGACACACATGACAAAGGTGGGTATACAGGGCTGTAGTCTTGTCTAGCATTTTGTGCTGAATAAACCCAAAGTAGGTTTGATGGGGAAACACCCCAAATCACAAATACTTGGGTCTTTTTTGTCGGTGGAAGCAGGAATCCAAGCAAACTGAAGGAGGCCAAGCGTCCTCAACGAGAGACCATCATGGGGGCTGATGTTTCATCTCATCCAGGGCAATCACCGCTCACCGTAGACAGAATTGCAGCCTATCTCTACCATTGGATTGCTCTCTCGAGCTCTGATGTCACACAATGGCGGTCCTCCATGCTGGTCTCGTTAGAAATCAGTCTGGCATGATAACGGCACACATGTAGATCCCAGGACTAGGCGCAGGAATCCCAAGCCGGAGGACAAATAAAGATCCTGTGCATTATTGACCTTGCATAAATTGCACATGCAGTGACTCTTGGCATCTGATTTACGCCACTGCAGAGATGCGAAAGAACCGATGGGTGGTTATGCATGCATGTTGAGTAGCAAACAAGCTATGTAATTATGCAGGTTACCACATCTGCTTTTGTGGCTTGTACTGGGTCTGCGAAATGCATGGCTGAGTTTTTCTGTTCCTGTCCCTACCTTAGTTCACCTTTTGGGCTTTGATATGTTGGTATGGACTGTCAGTAAATGTACTGCGCGAATCTATCACTGATCATTGTCTGGGGCATGATCTCGATGTCACTGCAGTTCATATCTGCCAGCCATGATTAAGTGCAGATAACATCAATGACACTAATCTTGAACAATCCTGAGTCTCAAATTACATTGGATATATTTCCCAACCGGATGAAACACTCTAGATGGTTTCCCAAGCCCATCAGCTATCTGCCACTGAATTACCTTGCAACGATCCCTTATGATGCATGGTATGGCTCTGGTTGTACGGATAAATTCTAATTCAATTATTCGTCATGGAACTGTTAAAGTATAAGCCTTTAACATTGCCCAGCCAGCCCCTATTCTCTTAGATGTTGTTTTCTTGCCTTGGTCTAGACCAGACAACTCTGATCCGAATGCGTCCAATTCAACTGCCATGAGCATACCACTTACCACCAATCCAGATCATCTCCTACTGCTTCTGCCCTGATACAGATGCATCCTACCCACCCTTGACTACACTGGTAATGGCAATGATGAATCCGAAAGCTCCTTTCAAATAGAAGAAGCAATATATTATCCAAGTTAACCAAACGAGTCCCTTTCACGCCGGCTTGCTTCCACCGAAATCCCATTCCACTAACATCCAGAAAACCCGTCGGAGATTGTAAGGACTCAGGTTGAACCTTGGCATTCATGTTTCCAGTATCGCCGTAAATGGAGCCATCTAGAATCTCGGCCCTCCAATGAGGTAGAATTTATGTTTTGCGTCTCCATATACCTAGGCCATGCTGGGTACGGAACAATCCGAGAATAGTAACATGTTTCACTGTGATGCTGGAAGGTAGCTCTGACACAGTGGGTGTTTTATTTTTGTTTTATTCCCGGGAGAAATTTACAGGATACGCAGGGTGTGGGATTACTGAGGATAGAAGAAAAATGTACACCATAATGACAGCTCTGACAACCAATTAACAATCATGAAAGACTTGCAACAGACAAAGATAGTAAAACGTTCTAACCCAACCCTTCGTCTATAGCCCAACAAACAAAAAGCACCCACCCAATCAACCCCACGCCCCATCCATCCCTCCCCACCACTCCAAAAAAAAATATGGAAAAAGATCTGACAAGAGTGGGATTCGAACCCACGCCCCTTTCGAGACTAGGAATATTCCGAAGAACATATAAGATCAGATAACCTGACCCTAGCGCCTTAGACCGCTCGGCCATCTTGCCTGTTTGATAAAATGTCTCAAGAACTTTGACTACATAACTGACAAAAGTTAGATTCGCCTCTGAGATATCTTGCCAATGGAGAAATCATTTGCAAATGGGTCGGTGGGTTTGAGGACAGGGTGTGTGGGCTAGAGAATCAATTGTATTTTGGATAAGATATGAAAATAAAAGAGATTTTGTGATTGTGATGGTGTCGTTGGTTGGTTTCGATTATTACTGGTATTTCATCGGTTCTAATATATATTCTATCGATCCTTTTTTTTTTTTTTTTCAAGTCGGTTTAAAGTGACTCGGTCCAGCATTCGATAATTGACAATGTCAATGGTAAGTATTCTGCCGTTTCATGGACTGAAGCTCACCAGTTATCTACGTATATGGCTTTTTTTTTTCTCATCGCGATATGTAGAATCGTCGCACACGAACCGGGCATGGGCCGAAGAATCAAGCGAGTGTTGTGTAGATTGCACCACTGGGACAGGACCAATCTGACTATAGCCTTCTCAACGTCGAATAGCATCGCAATACGAGATAGGTACTCGATTATGGCGTGGCTGATCATTCTGGACGGTATCTCCCTTCTCGTCCAGTTAAAAGGAGTAGACAACACTGTTGCCGGCCTCCAATGATGTCTGCAACTTTCCAGGGACTACATGCATGCACCAATACCATGCGATCAGTTGATCTCATCATACCATATGTCAGGCGAACACATCAGCCCCGAACAGTTCGCCTAAGTTTAGGGATGTCCTCGAATGTCTGCCAAACTCAGTGTGCAAGTCCTCAGCTGGGCCAACTCACGACGTAGAGAAACCGTAGGTCATATGGATCATATTACAGGCCATTTAAAATCCTCGTATATGGGGTGTTCCAGAGAGGTGGTCTGTTCCCATATCAGTAACACATGGCGAGAATGAACATCAGTGTTAGCCCTGCCCGGGCGCACAGCACACGGCACACATCTCCAGTAACACCTTCATGAACTGCACGCGACACAGTAGTAGTCAATCCAGTAGCACCAAGAGATCAAGATTGTATCGCCCTGCACATGTGACTAGCGAGATGTTCGCAACGAGCTCTGGGCGCGATTGCCAAAGACATGGCTGGTGCCTACGAGCGGATCAGGCGAAATGCCTCGAGGTGGTCACCAACTTGAAGCTTTAGGAAACAACTAGAATCTCACGCAGACCGATAGTCGCTGGAGAATAATGAAACCGCACAATTCCCAAGATCCATATGTTGGATGACAGCTATAACTGCCACCCTCGATGAGCACCGTCCCAGGCTGCGCGATCGACGTTGAGATAGGCTATTGAGAACAAGGTAAGTTCTGCCGTGGTAGCAGCCAAAAGACCGTGCTTCCATGTTTCCAGGAATTGCACTGGAGCACTTTGCAACAGATGCGATCGTAGCAAAACCGTACTTGCCATAGCGCCCACACCGAGGTCCCGTCTGCATATGGCGGCTCGCCATGCATGCCGAACCTGGGAAGTGAGACTTTCTGGAATTTCCATTACTCACTTCCTTAGACTAGCCACATGTCCACACGAATCTTGTTCATCGCGCTGCCCAGATCAAAATGTTCCACCACGTCGCATCCAGCACTGCACATTGCCAAAGTGTTGCGCCGGAGGATTGTACCAATCGTATCAGCGATGATTCGGAGGACTTCTGCTCAATTGCGGACCACTGGTCGATTCTGCGCGACATGATAAATTAGCAAGTTTTGGTCTGCGCCCGGGAGTGATCTCGAATGTCTTGAATAGCTGCAATGAGGGATGTGTTGACATTTCTGGCCAACCAGTGGAAAACCGCGAGTTTCTAGATATGAAACGAGATATTTGGAAATGCCATCCTCGAGAGCAGTTATGACAGTTCGCGTCTGCCAGAGGTCCGGAATGCGTTACCCTCACATTCAGGATATTAGGAAAACCACATGGCGCCTGATCGATTGATAAGATGGAGACAGAGGCCGAAATTAGTTGGGTTGCTTTGCTTTTCGTTGCTCCGCAACTCCCGGGAAGTCCAACAGAACCACGCGGTCGCATATCACAAAACGGGTGTCATCTCAGTCGAAGATTCGATCAATTCCCTGGTCGGTGGGCGCCAAGAGAGATGTCTTGGAGTTCCCGCCATCGCTCGGTGTCGCCGTGTCCTGGGAGGTAGCATTGCTAAGGGGATGCACGTGAAAGATACATGCACCTTCCTGTTTGGATTGGCGCCGACGCGTCATCTGCCCTCATTTGCCCTCATCTGCCCTCGTCTATTCCAGGAACAAAGGAACAAAGAAGTGTCAACACCACCATTCCTCTTTGGTATAGAGGTCAACGGTCGCCAATCTATCCCATACGCGATCCCGGGAGCCTGCAAGGCTCGTGCGCGACGAGATGCAGCCAACGGTCAAAGAAGGGTATGGGGATAAATTAATTAATATACAGACGTTGTATCCCAGGTCCCTGTCCGGACTCAGGCCGAAGGACATCCGAGGGAGCACATCAGGATTACCCCTGGACACGATCGATTCTTTGTTGATCCATGAGACTTTCTCCTTGGCAAACCCCGTGTCAGGGATGTCTGGAGGTCCGTGGAGTAATCGCCTCCCCGGTCCTATCAAGGAGTTAGGAGTTAACAGGGCAATAATAGCAATCCCAGGCAATTGATAGGATCCCCTGGGGATCCCGAGGAGACGGTAAAAGAGCCGATCATCTGGCCTCCCCGAAGCCACCGGCCATAGTCCCTTTCGATTCCAGCACTCCAAACAATTGCATTAAACCCAATGCCATTGAGCCGGTTACACTGCATTAGCTTTGCATGCGTTTCCAGCCGCAGCATGCCTCGCCTCGAGTGCATTCGGACCTCCAGACGAGAGCTTAAATCTCTGCGCCCGCGTGTGATGGTGGACTGGTATTGGTAGGCACTGAGTCAGATACCCCATCCGACTGGACTCGACACAGGGATGGGCAATTTGCCAAGTGGGCTTCACCCAGGCTGCAGCAAAACCCGACCGCTCATTTGTTGGCCAGCGCATCTGGCTATCGGGAGTCCTGGCCATGTTCGTGGGACGGAGTGGATGTCACCGCGTGGTGTTCTTTCCCCCCTCCATACTCCATAGGGCTGAAAACACTGTCATTGCGACCAGGCCATCCGTCGAGATAGAAGAGGACGGCGAAAGGATCATCATGCTCTGCCAGCGGCGGGATACGGAAGTCCTCCGTCGTCCGGCCCGGCCAATCCGTAACCATGGATTCAGGGCCGTGTCTGACTGTGTCAATTCCTCCTGGAGATCCGGCTCCACCTGTTAGATTAATCCCTCGAATGGGAAACCGTGCTTCGAACCTTTCGAAGCTTCTTTATCCTCCCGCGCCCTCACCGTGGTCCGTCGCGAGGTCTCACCCTAATGACCCCTTTCGGTTGGCTTGCCAGCCGGACTCCGCATCGTGGGCCGACCATTCCAGATAGTGCAGTTGATAACATTGTCCTAACTCTGATGTCGGAGGGTGTCGATCAACGGTGAGAGAAATTGGAGCCATGTTGCGCCAGTATCGTTGGTGCCTACAATAGTGCCACTGGCACCAAGCCGGAGAATTTCATGCGATGGTTATTGCCACCACAGAAGCACCACCGAAGCACCAGAGAAGCACCGCGACAAGAGTTTTCTCGACGCCAAATACGATGATCGTCCTGACGACACGAGAGAGAGCAGCCCCGGGAAAATCCGACCCAGTTGACTATGAAACCCGGAGCCACCTCCTGACTCGCCAGCCGGCTTCCCACTGGCGCTGGCAGCTCGGGTGGGCCGCTCAGAGCGGGGAGACTCCATGCTTCCACTCCATGCTCCCCCTCCATGCTCCCCCCCGGTAGATAGGTCGTAGGTAACAAGAACTCAAGAACAATGGTGTTCTTTTGAGCACCCTGTGCTGGATGCTGAATCCCGGCGAATCCCGTCTGGCTATCAAGAGCTCGTAGCTTCGAAGATGGCAGTGTTGTTGTGTGATGCCCCATCCCGCATGATGATCAGATTGCCACCACCGAATGCCAGGACGAAGGAAGGCGAACACAAGCTTCGGTGGCGTTTCTAGGGTTCGCTTGCTAGCGATCAAATCCTCCGCTGCTCGCCTTGGAAGCTGGAGCTGCGCCGTCCTCAGGGGACTATTGCACTTATAAAGCTTGGTGTCGACTAGGGTGCCTGGGATTTGCCTCCAACTCCACGGGTGGAGATGCCCCCCCGAGTTGTCGCGGATGATGATAACTCTTTTCGGCCCATGGCCGAACCCGTCCCGGTAATTGCAGTCAATCGAGCCGTCGAGAGCATCCCCTCGATCGACAGTTGACGCGACGTTCCTAATTCGAGCTAGGCGGGTGAGGGCTAGCAAGCCACCGTGCCCCCGTGCCAACCCCAGGGGTCGGGGTCGACGGCGGTTATATAGGTCAATTTCCGTCGGGAAAATGGATGTCTGAAACATTACCCTCGGCCACTCCCCTCCCCATCATGCTGTCCCTGGCGATCCAGTCGTTACTATTCGAGGCCGACCTGCACCCGGCCAGCCAGGCCCTGCAGCGTCGGTCGCCGGCGGAAAGCCAGGGCGAGGCCGTCATGAGCCCTCTGCCCGACCTGCAGACCAAGGGCTTAATCGTGATCAGTGCCCTGGCCACCCTCTCGCTCATCTGCACCTTTTCCCTGCTGGCCTTTTTCACCTACCGCTTCATTTTCTGGAAAAAATACTACAAGCGCTACATCGGCTACAATCAATATGTCGTGCTCATGTTCAACCTCGTTCTGGCCGACTTCATCCAGAGTCTTGGCTTCATCATCAGTCTCCGATGGATCGCGACCAACTCGGTGACCGCATCGGATCCGGCGTGCTTCCTGCAGGGCATCTGGCTGCAGATCGGGGACCCCATGAGTGGATTGTTCGTGCTCGCCATCGCGGCACACACCTTCATCCACGTGAGCTTGGGCCATCAGATTGAACACCGCGTCTTCATCGCCATCGTCATCGGTCTGTGGACATTTGGGGTGGTCACGACCATCATCCCCATCGCCGCGCACGGCCGGTACGTCTGGTACCCGGCTGTGGCCTGGGTAAGTCTGTCGCGCCGGTGCATCCACCGCAGTCGCTAACCCGTTCCCAATAGTGCTGGATGACGCCCAAGTACGAGTCCATGCGACTGTGGACCCACTATTTCTGGATTTTCGCCTCGGAGTTCTTTACCGTCGTCCTGTACGCGATCATGCTTGTTCAGCTGCGGAAGAGGATCTCCGAATCGTCCATCCTGGGAGAGCACAACTCGGAAAGTCTGCGCCGGCTGAAGCGCGTCATCTTCCATATGGGACTGTACCCATTAGTCTACATCTCCTTGACTTTGCCCCTGGCCGCGGGCCGCATGGCGTCCGCCGGCGGGCACTCCCCGAGTGTGTTGTATTTCTGTATTTCGGGTAGTTTGATGACCCTGTGCGGATTCTGCGATTCCCTCATGTACACCCTCAGCCGCCGGAGCGTGGTGCTGGAGCCGGAGGCCCGGATCAACGGCAGCAGCAATAAGCTCTCCAGCCGACGCAACAAATCCTCGGTGGCGCACCAGTATGGCGCCAGTGTTGACGGCGCCGGGCCCACCAACACCACCATTGCGCGTGGTCGGAGCGACTCGACCGAGGAGATGATCGGCAAGGGTGGGCTGGAGTTGACGCCGATGGGGGTGGTGTTGCAGCACACGACCATCGAGGTCACGCATGAGGCGGCCTATGACTCGGCCTCGAGCAATCTGAGTGCCCCCAGGGACCGGAATAGCATGTACCAGTAGTGCGACATGCCAGTCAGCCGGTTGAAACATTGGCCTGGCAGTACGGACTCACATTCACTGGCCAACGATAGGTGATTGGCCACATAATTTCTAATTGCACTGGAGCAGTCGAGAAACTGTTCCTGATTCCTTCGCAACCGCCAACTACCCATACGACGATTGGGAGTATAGTGGCAGCAAGGCACAGCTTGTGCCATGCGACGGACATGATTCTCGATAGACGCCCGCTCGAAGACCGCTAAACCGGCAGAGGCAACGGGTGTCATCAGTGACTGCGTTGCAGCCTATGCTTAGCAGTGGGCTTAGACAGGCTACCCCGAGTGCTGTCTCGGAACATCCACCGCAATAATGGCTGTGCTCCGTTAATAATGGCGGTTCAAACCCTCCAGCATGACCGGCCACATGCTACAGGCCAAAAGCAGGGTGGGAGGCGCCATGCCTGACTACAAAATATCCAATAGCCACCTTCGGGCTGTTAATGTGATGGGACAGTGGTTCAATCTGCCCCATCCACTCTTCATTCACTGTACATATTTCCTATCTACAATAATGAGCATCATATGAAATAAACTTAGTCTGCCGAACCTTAACTGAAACCCTGATTGAGTTGTCTCACCCCACGGCCATTAAGGTTATCTACCATCTCCCCTTTCTTAACCCCCCCCCAGTTCCTAATCCTCCCCACAGCTCTGCAGTCCCCACACTGAACAAGGTAAAATCATGTACCTCATGACACCTACACCGATTCTACCCCAGAACCAACACTTCACACCTTTATCTGGAAAGCCCCGTTGGGCTTCTTCACCACCGCCATCCTCCTATAAGCTACCCAAATCCCCTGGATCCTCGATATTACACAAACTTCCATCTCAACCACTTCCCCCAAATCCCCTGGATCCTCGATATTACACAAACTTCCATCTCAACCACTTCCCCCAAACCCCAACCCCCAACCCAAACTCAAACTCAGGCTCCACGCCCACATCCCCCTCTCCAGCCCACACCGCGACACCATCCTCCCCCCTTCCCTACCCTCCCCAGATATATGTATATGCGATACACCAATGAGAATTAGTTATCAAATACCCAACAAAGAAAACATCCAAAAGACAATAATCCGCACCAAAACAAAATTATCAAAAACGACCAACAAACCCAGATGAATCACGACCCAGACAGGGGATTGTGAGGGAGTGGTGGAGAGATAAGCGAGGAAGTACATAGTTGGTTCATGGAAAGAAATTATGGTGGGGTTTAACATCAACAGGCAAGATGGCCGAGCGGTCTAAGGCGCTAGGGTCAGGTTATCTGATCATCTCATATTCTTCGGAATATTCCTAGTCTCGAAAGGGGCGTGGGTTCGAATCCCACTCTTGTCAGATCTTTTTCTTTTTTCTATTCCTTTTTGGTTTGTCTTTTATTTTTTTTTTCTGTCTTCATCTTCTTTTTTTCCTCTCTTTCTTTTTTTATTTTTGACTCACCAGAGGGACGGATGGGTATAAGTGATAACAGAGAAACCAAATAACAAGAATATTTCCTTGGTCCTATGAGAGATTCGTGGATGGTGGGCATGTTGAGTGCATTTTACCATCGCCATTTGCTTGTCTGTCTGCCTGTCTGAACTTATTCTCATGACCTGAACATGAACAACGAAAAGGATCTGCCCATGAACGACCGGGCCGGAAATTAACCATCCTCCCCTAGCTGTATTGTCTGACGTGGACCTTCTACCTATAGGCAAGAAAGAAAGAGTCCAGAGGAAAGTGAAAAGGCTGTTTGTTAACCTCAAGTCTAGCCTCCCAGAGGAGATGCGTAGACACCGGGGTATCTCAGTCCAATGGTATCATTTGAAACCCGACCTCGTCCCGAAAGCTAAATACAATTTAGACGACGATGACTAGAGATCCAGAATACCCAGCAAACAGAAATATACTATCGTGGCAATAGCGAAGTGACCAACCACCCAAATTCTCTAAAACGCAACACATACCTGACGAAGTACACCGAAGGAGCAATCCCCATATACATAGACATCATTTCTAACATTAGATAAGATCAAGGCCATGTTCCGTCCAATGTAAAGTTCGTCGATGGAATGTACCGGTCACCAAGAAGCCATCCCTGTCGTGATTAGCGGTAACAGCAATAAATTGTGGAGTAGGTCACGGAATACCGGTTCGGGGCTACGCTCGGTAGTTGATGCATATCTGGGATTCGGTTATCAGAGATTCTCGGTCGTGGGTATTGGGTTGTGGATGGAAATAGCCTTGGTCGGGATCGTTTAGGTAGGAAGGATGGTTTTGGGTTACAAGAGGGGGGGGGGGGGTATGGTTAGATGTGTGTTCAGGTTGTTCAGTCAAGAGTGAAGAGGGTGTTATGGATGGAATGAAAGGATTAATTGGTTGCCCTGTGAGTGCAGCTGCGAAGGTAGGTAATAGTCCCGGGTTGAGTTGAGATGATTTATCTCCGGTGTTAATATCGTAGATTAAAACTCTGGGCATGCCAGAAAGCCGATTTGGTCAAATATTCTCGATATACGTCATTTTCTCAGAATACTTTTGGAAATAGGAATAGAACATCAAGCGTTCATCTATAAAAACATCGATAGGTAACATGCTGGCTGTTCATGGCTCATTAAATCTCCCCTAGTTCTCCTGCTCTTTAAGCAAACGAGCCGACACCAGAGGACTGCCGTTGAGGATGGCTGCAAAATCATGCGCATCCAGACAGGCCTGTCGCGAGTTAATGACACTTGGCTCTGCACGTATGAAGACGTCGTTTTCGTAGGCGTTTAGGGATTCGCGCAACGCTTCTGGTGGTATCGATCTGTTTGGTTTGTTAGTATCAATTATTGGTGTGTAGGGTGAGGTATGGTCATACCCTAGAGACTGCATATCCACTCGCTTGGTAAGATCGAGCACGTCCACGATGGCATTGTTGGCTCCTTCTCCGCGGTCTATGCGCCAGTTAGCATGGAGTTTCGTATAGCAGGGAAGAGACATACACATGGTCATGGTATGCGCCGAGTCACCCATGAGCACCACCCGAGGATGCGATGTATTCTGCTGCGGTCGGAACATGAAATCCGCAATGCGGATCGACCGCGCCTCGGTGTCTTCGGGCAAGCGATGGACCAGAGTCTTAAACGGCTCGGCCCAGTTCTCGGTCAAGGATTTCATCAGGGCGATGCGCTCCCCATTGTCGTCCGGGACGGGGATGTTCTTGGAGTCCGCCCAGGAGACGATGACCTGGCAGTGGTATTTGTCCTTGCTGCTGTCTTCGAAGTTGTTCGGGGTATCGAGGACTAGCGAGATATGAGTTAGCTAGGTCATTGAGGGGTGGTGGCGGACATACTGCTGAAGAACAAAAAGACGTTCGTGTCTGGATGCGACCCCTGGAAAATAAAAGGGTCGATTTCCGCAGCGCCTGCCATCTCTTCGGCCGTGTACAGAGTTGCCCCGCCAAGTATCTGGATGGGAAGTGGGTTCATCTCGTGGCCGTCCGGGTACAAGATGTCGCGGGTGGGCGATCGCGATCCATCGCAGCCGATCAACAGGCAACCGGTATAGGAGGTGCCATCTTCAAAGCGCGCGGTGACGGTGTCGTCGGAGGACTCGATGTTTTGGAGGGTTTTGTTCCACTATATGGTTGAGCTGTCAGAAAGGGCCAGAAGGGGCCATCCAGTGGGTGGGATACTGACTTTGATATCGAGATCCGTCGCAAGCAGCTGTCGAAGACGCACTCTGGAAACGCGGATTCTCTCCGCAGCCGGAACGCTGGACAACGCAGAGCCGGTTTTCAGGTCGAAGAACGAAAAGCGACCGGTGTCACCGCGGGCAGCAGCGGCCTTGTTGACATAAGTCTCGGGGAGTTGTTGCACGAGGTGGTCGGGGAGGAGATCCCTCAGAGCCGGCAGCGCCCAATGCAGGGTCAGCCCCCAGCCGCCACTGCGGGCATCGATTGCTGCATCGCGCTCGAAGATCTGGTAGGGAACCCCGAGTTTGTGGAGGTGCTGGGCCAGCAGGAGGCCACTGATGCCCGCACCGACGATGAGCACGGGAAGATCAGCCATGGTGGGCAGTGAGGAGACGCACATGTTCCACGGGGACCGCTGTTCATGCCCGACTTTTGACTGCAGCACCGCCCGGATGATCGAGCCGATTGGTGGCCGGTTGGCTTCGGACGGTGACCTCGGTGGCAGGTGCGCAGGATCCGGATTGGTGGACCCGTGTCATATGAGCAGGTGCCATTGGACTGGGCATCGTTCGGAGTGGGCGAATGCCGAATCAACTAGCTGGTTGGCTAAGATTGGACTTGTTTCTGAATAATTCGTGCTACGGCCTTTTGGGTTACTCAGGGGATCCTAGGTTGGTCCTTCGCCGGAGTGAATTGTCAAGATGGCGTGTCCACTGCAGTCAGGCTGACACCCGATTTAATCACCAATTTAGCCTTATCTGATTTGGATTTGGAATCGTTCTGCAGGGCACAAACCAGGGGTTGAGATGGTGAGATTTGAGAAACCAACCTTAAACAGAAGCATAATACGGCATAATCACCTTAAGCTGCGTCGGACATCTCCTGCCCCCCACGGCACGGTGAGACAAGGAAAGCACTAGGGCTGCTAGGCCGACATGGCGCGGGGACGGCGTCGTCCTGCAGCCTTGGCTCCGAGTCTAGCCCTACCTCGATCCGCCCGCGGTGGATGCCGCTCCATCTTGCATATTGCTGTCATTTGCGTCCTGGCCAGTGGCAGTGGCCACAGTGGGCTGATTGGAGTCTGGTTATGCAACACGATTGTTCTCGCGAACAGACCAGCCATGGGTGCGTGGGACGCCAATTCGGCCGATGTCCGGGGATGTCCTTCCGAGTGGACCACTTTAAAGTTTCACGGAACGCACAGGATTCCTTCTGGATGGAGCTGAGCTTGATGGTCGGGACGATCCCGTTGGGGGCCGTTGGTGATTGGCGTTGGCTGCTGTCTAGCCTGTCTAGCCTGTCTAGCCCATCCTGCCCATCCTGCCCATCCTGAGGGACGTAAGCGCTAAGGAAGCACCTGCGCAGGATTATCTGCACTACACTAACCAAGCATCGCCGGAAATGATTACCCATTAGGAAAGAAACACGGCCCGGTGAGCGATTAATATACACAAAGGAGAGAAAAGAAAAACGTGAGTGTTTCGAAAGGAATGGCGCCATCACTCTTGGCCCTCCTCGGCCGGCCGCTTCTCTGTCGACACCCGCAGTTCGACCGTCATATGAATTCCCCCCTCGTCCCCACTGTCGAGGATAAGCTCTTCGCTGGGCGTCCGTTTGGGTTGCGGCGCCGCCGACGTGGTGGATTTGAGCTGCGAGCGTGGATCCCTCGACCACGACTGCAGCGCATAACTCCGCCCATCGTATCCTCCTTTCCGGCCACTGTACGATCGGAAGTCGCGCACGGCTCCTTTGAGCAGCGGCGCCAGGAAGGGCACGCAGGTCACAATGTTCTGCCCCATGTCAGCGTGGTCCGGTCGCGGGCTCAGGACGATTACTCCGTACTTACCCCGACATTGAATTCGATCGTGCCCCATAGGACCAGCATGGAAGAATTCCCATCTCCATAGGCCACCCGATGGATCTGCGTCAGGCGCAGGATCGAGCAGATGGTGGTGAACAGGCCCAGCAGGAACAGGCACACCACCCCCGCTTTCTGGGCGGGTTTGATGTTCAGCTGGAGTAACAGCGGGATGGGCAGGCAGATGATCACGATATCACAGATAATCGTGAAGATGGCCAGCCCATAAAACGTCGGTCCGGCCGGGAGACAGGACCCAGGGATGGTGGAATTCCAGGCGCGATCCACCGGCTGGCAGTCGAAGATGAGAACAAACGTTCCGGCCAAGTGGCCCAGAGTACTGATGACAATCACCACCCAGATGAGGATTCGGTAGTAATTTTTGGACGTGCCGGAAATCAATCGCAGGTAATTGAGGCACAAGGAGGCTTTGAACCCGGCGATTCCAAACTGGTAAAAAGGGCGACCGGCATAGTTGAGCTAAATCGGTCAATTCCCTTCGTTCAACCACAATGGTTTGGGGCAGGTCATACCATGGTGTAATTGGGGAGGTCCAACTTTGGGCGTAGCTTCAAGGGCAGTCCCAGACCGTATCTGGTTTGAGCGACACACAGGGCGCTATAGATGATGCTGAAGCACATGGTCACCAGCATCACATAGTCGGACGCTTCCAAGCGGCGCGCTTGAAAGCGAATGGCTAAGCGCAGGCAGACAGTAATGACCATCAACAGCGTCAGGCTCAGACACACTCCGAGAATGAGGCGCCATTCCGACACGGCCTCCACTTCCGGCGAGGCATGGTGCACCCAGCCCATGATCGCAGTACCTGGAGAAATTCAGAGACTGGGCAGGAGACATGAGGGATCAAGGCGTGAGGATATCGTGTGGTAGCAATGTAAGACCCCGTGTCCCCTCGGCTTCACACGGAGGCGCATGGCGAAGCCCTACAACCAGGGGCGTAATCCTGATCCTGTGAAGAAAAATACGGTTAGAACCATGTTCCTTCGGTCATTATGTTTGGGGCCAAGAACGGAGTAATGTACTATGTATAAGCAAAGTGGGTTCGCAATCAAACGATCGGGCTTCGGCGCAGAAATCTTGTTCGCCCTAAGGACCAGGCCCTGGCTAGCGTCGACTTAGAGCAGCTCTCTGCAAGATGAGCTGGCCACGCAGGTAGAGAAGTGCGTTATCTTGACTAATATATCTACCGCCACCCAATGGCACTCTGCAGCCAACCCGTTGGATCGTCCATGGTTGCTTTTCCTGCATGATCCTGCATGCAACCCCCCTTCTTCCCCCCCTAGCCGTGTCTTGTTTTCTCCCCTGCTTTGAGTCGGCCGTCTTTTTCTTTTTCTGTTTTTCTTTTCTCCCTTGTCTGACCGCAGATTCACATCTCTGACATGGAGGAGAAAAACCCAGAAGCCTTCTCTCAGGCCCTGTCGGCGGATCGCACTGATGAGGCCGTGCAATACCTCCAGGGCCATGAAGCGGGGTCCGATGCCTCCCAGGTCGATCTCCGGGCTCTGCGCCGGAAAATCGATTGGCACCTGATGCCGTATATGTTTTGCTGCTATGTTCTGCAATTCTTGGACAAGGTTATGCTCAACTATGCCGCCGTCATGGGGATGAAGACCGAGTTGCACCTCGTGGGCAACGAGTACACCAATGTCGCGACTTGGTTCTTTTTGGCCTATTTGATTGCCGAGGTTCCCAACAGTAAGCCCATTGACATGAACCCTTGGTCATCTATCGCATACTGACTCTTCCAGTCTACTGTCTCCAGAAAGTCCCTGCGGCCAAATGGCTGGGAGCCAACGTTGCCTTGTGGGGTGTGGCTGCTGCTGCCTCTGCCGGCGCCAAAAACTATGCGACTCTGTTGACGGCCCGTGTCTTCCTGGGCATCTTCGAGGCCACCATCGGCCCGTCGCTGATGCTGATCAGCAGCCAATACTATACCAAGTCCGAGCAGGCCCCGAGATATACGTGGTGGTATAACGGTCTCGGCGTGGCCCAGATCATCGGTGGACTGGTGTCCTATGGCTTCCAGCATGTTCATCACGGCGCTGAGGTCTCCGGGTGGCGGATCATGTTCATTGTGATCGGATGCCTGACCATCGTGATCGGTCTCCTCACCCTGTTCTTCATCCCGGACACTCCCACCAAGGCCAAATGGCTGTCCGAGCAAGAAAAGGTGGCTCTCCTGCAGCACGTCAGCGTCAACCAGACCGGAGTGTGGAGCACGACCTTTAACTTTAAACAAATCCTGGAAGCCGTGCTTGACGTCCAACTCTGGCTGATCGTCCTGATCACCATTCTCGTAAGCCCCCCCTCCCCTTCCCCTTTCATGCACCAGACTAACCATCCCAGATCTCCGTCTCCAGCGGTGTCGTCACCACCTACTCCGCCACCCTCATCTCCGGCTTCGGCTACTCCGGCCCCATCTCCGCCCTGCTGAACATGCCCTCCGGCATCGTCAGTATCTTCTTCACTCTCCTCGTGGGCTTCGGCATCCGCAGGACCTCGCACCGCTGGGCCTGGAACGCCTTCTGCACCATCCCCGGCATCATCGGCGGCGCCTTGCTCTCCTTCCTCCCCAAGAGTGACAAAGCCGGCGTCCTCATCGGCATCTACCTCGTCAACGCCATCGTCGCCACCCTGCCCATCCTCTACCAATGGACCATGGCCAACTGCGCCGGCCACACCAAGCGCGCCTTCAGCAGTGCGCTCGTCGCCGGCTCCTTCTCCGTCGGAAACATCATCGGGCCCCAGACCTTCCAGGCCCGCGACGCGCCCGAGTATCGCCCGGCCAAGATTGCCGTTCTGGCCACTCAGGCCGCCGCGGCCGTCATGTCTGTCGTGCTGTTTGCGTACTATGTGTGGGAGAACAAGAGGAGGGATCAGCGGTATGGAAAGGTCGAGGATTCCATGGTCGATGAGGCCAAGTGGGCGGGTCTGACGGATAAGGAAAATACCCGATTCCGCTATGTCTATTAATGGGGAGCCATCAAATGTAATTGGTAGTTGATGGTATGTTTGAGTATGATTGTTTCTCGATTATGGTTTTCGGTGGCTTTTCTCTTCTCTTCTATTCTCTTCGCCTGCATAAGGCTGTATTAGTGCTGTATATATCTGGCTTTTTATTTTCTATCGGGATTGCTCTATACTACTTGTATTCATTTATTGTAATTATCTGGCACCATCTACGGCCTTAGACCCTGTAAAATACATACCTCGCAACCCTAAGCACCTCGGAACAAAATCCCGCCCGGATACCTCCCACCACAATGGTTATGATACGTGATCCAGCACCGGTAGGTTCATTCCATTATCCTACGACGATAAAGCAACACATTACCACTACCTAATACATACAAATCCAAAATCCAAATCCAAATACGAAAAAAATAAGCAAGCCCCACGACCAGGACCCACCACCACCACCCAGGAATCAGGATCGCGGGGCCAACCAAATCACCGACATGACTGACCTGTCACTGGCACGGAAGAAGAGTTGGTCGTAGCTCTAAGACTTTCTCTAAATAGCATGCTATATATAGATAGATGTCATTGGCTAGGAAGCTAATGTCTCTGATAGTGGTAATGATCGACGGGATAGTATAGTTGTAATATAGGAGGTATTCCGAAGGAATGAAGCAGCTGCGTGTGATTTCTAGGCAGGGGGGTGAATCCACTTGATGATAGTAGGTGGTTCGGAGGGATTGGGGGTCTGGGTGGGTGGGACTTAATGTGGAGTCGTTCGTTCGAAATACAGAATAAGAAATAAGAAATATGCAGGTTTGAATAATTAATGGATGCGTTCGTTCATTTATGTACCATAAACGCTTCTTGAGGGGATAGAACTATCTACTATTCTCATAATCTACAATGTATACAACACAACAAGCCCTATATACACCAGAAAGTACTACAACAACTCATCACACACCCACTAATCTAATCAGTAATCCATAACCAAACAAATCCCCCATCCAACCCCCCCCCCCCTCCCCGGGGGCGCCAACCTATAAACCCACTCCCCAGCCTCGACGGGATCCTCATACCCTGTCTAACCACATGGCACACGTCCATCCTAAGCCGTTCGGCAAGTTCCCACCCCCTCTCCTAGTCAAATGTAAAAGTATCCCACTCCGCCATGATCATCAAAACCCTCCGCGGGAACGAACCGCTCCAGCTGCGCCAAGTGGGGCGAGATGCGTGGATCCCGGCGATCAATACTAGTTGACGCATGACATTGATTAGAAACTGAGACAGAGGGTTGGGAAGGGCGATTTTGCCTCCGGCCTAAAATGGGAGGGGGGATTGGATACGGGTGCGAGGGAGAGGCATGGTTTACACCGGCGCTGAAGCCCGAGATGGAGAGGTGCGTGGGGTTGCAGTCATCGCGGTGGTTGAGGATATAGGTGGTTGCGTTTGGGACGTTGTTTAGGGCCGCTGGGAAGGGGTGCGCCGGGCCATGTGGTGGGAGATGTCGAGGACGGTGGATTTGGGTTCATGTCTGTTTTGGCGGCAGAATGAATCGTCGACGCCGTGGCGGGGAAGGGTGAGACGCTGCCGTGGAAGTTGATAAGGCTAGGGACGGGTGGAGAGTAGATGTACACTTTGATGAGGCGATGGACGTCGCAGGAGGGGATATAACACACTTTATCGGGTTAGGACTTGAGATCGGCTTTGACGATGTAGCCTATGAGAGATACTAGGCTTCAGAGCAGAACTACCAAGAATTTCTGGACATAGTAGTGTTCCAAGAAAGACATTGGAGCAAGATATGTGAGGGGCTGGGCGAGGACGTGGTGATGCCCTAGTTGGGGCTGGTTGTAGGAAGGAAAGGCTTCAACCACTATGATAGTATTGCTTTATAGTGTAGCAGCAGCTGAATGATACCGCCCAGGGGTATACTAGATTTGTGGCTGCTGCTAAGGTTCGGGCAAATATCCCGCAATTTTTTTTTTTTTTTGGCAATGCTCACAGCTCTTATATTTCAGCTGGTCATTGTAGAGTGTTGGGGATGAGAATAAGGATTGTGGTTTATGATTCTCCTATCGTACTCTTCGAAACTGTTCTTCATACAATTCACTGATCCATTATTCAGACCACTCCACAACAATTATGATCACTATGGCAGCGCATAAAGAAACTAGAAAACCGAGGCGCTTCTAAAAGATTCCATCTCAAAGGTGATGGAATTACTTCATCAAGCATAAATAACAGGAGTTGAATGGTTATCTACAAGAACTAGAGTAAACGAAATGCATGTCTCTATCTCATACCTCTTGACCTCCACATCCATCTAAGCCGCCATGGCGTTCTGCGAAAGGGAGATTCTCGTAACCTGCTCGCCAGCTCGTATAATAGGCTGGCCCTTACTATCCTGCATGACGAAAGTGTTCTGCTTCTCGGAGTATGCAGCCTTCCAGACCTCCACCTCCCCACCGCCATAGATGACTCCCACGCGCATGGTGGAGAGCAAATTGTGCGCGGCATTGGAATGCCGGTAGACACCGCCGTTGAAGGTGGCGGTCGCATCCTTACCAATGGCCGAGGAAATGAATGCCTTGCCGCCGGGGTGCTCTTTGATAAACTTGGCCACGTCATGAACGACACCGGCGATGACCACCAGGGCTCTTCTGTCGGCCTTTGCGGACTCGGTTTTGAAGTCGTCCCAACTCATGACAGGTAGCTGGGAGATTGGTGTGCCCCAGTCGAGCTGGGAGGACTTGATGTCCAGCTTCTTTTGCTGCTGTTGCAGTCTGCCCTTTTCAATTTCGTTTGCTTTAAACTCCTTGAGGTCGTATGCCAGGCCAAGCTGCTTCCATGTCCAGATAGCCCACTTCGTCGGGTCGTACTGCCACCATTCGATGGCGTTGCGGTAGTCGGATGGGAACTCGTGGTGGAAGTTATGATAGCCTTCACCTAATGTCACTAGAGCCGTAATAACATGATCGCGAGGCGAATTGCGATCGTCAAAGGGCTGATCTCCCAACCAGTGGGCCAACGAGTTGACGCAAAACGTGGCCTGTTGCACAAACGTCGCCCGTAGAATTCCTGCATAGATGAAACCACCAGCCCAATCGCCCCAGCAGAGGCCGCAAACCAGGGTGGGGAATATAACTCCCATGAATATGACGAGCTTGACATAGTGCCGATGCTGCCAGATCACGATCGGGTCCTCGTTGAGGTCGGTGATATCGGACCGGCCGATGTTCTTGGGGTTCTGCTTCATCACCATCCAGCCTATATGCGAATACCAGAAGCCCTTGCGCACGGAATAGGGGTCCTTTTCGGTGTCGGTATAACGGTGATGGGCGCGGTGCCCCTTCGACCACCATCGGATAGAGCCTTGAACGGCGCCGACACCGACGGCTGCCAGATAGATCTTGAGAGGGGTTGACGCTCGGTAGGAAGTATGGGCCCAGAGACGATGGTAGCCTATCAAAGTCAGTATATTCCTCGCCGACCGCAGAATATGTTGTAAACGCACCCGCTGTAATGCCCAAGCCAGTGTTAAAGTAGTAGAGAATGGCAAAAGCGGCTGTGGCGCGCTGTAGGGGATAGAAAGAGGCCGCAACAAAACCCATGAGCGGGACAACGATGATAAAGTAGACATTGAGCCAATTGACATGTTTGTACCAGTTTCCCCATGTTATGGGCATCTCTGTGATGTGAGGCTTGGACCTTCGTGCGCCGCCTGCTCCCGCAACAGGGGATGTAGAGGCCGCCATTCTGGGTCAAGTGTGTCACTTGTTGGATCAAGCAGACGACGTGATGTGGATTTTCTCAAGACGTTCTCTCAGCAATGCAAGTCTAACATGGGAAGGAGGAAAATCTGGCATGAAAGTACAGCAATGTTGGAGGAGGCACCGGCCCGCCGTGCCGCATTTACTAGGGTTGTGTTTTGTTGGGTCAGGGCGGTTGGCCCATTTTGTTGGGATGCTGACTACCGCAAAGCTCTCATCAATTGCAATGTAATCGATCAGACGACAGCCTCGGATCGTCTTATTGTCGTATGACACTTTTTATTGAATGTCTCTCATAGGTAGCTGACATCCTTGCTAAAATAGCGGTATTTGCTACTTCACCTATTTTGTCTTATAGCTTGGATTAATAATTCCCGAGATGATATCTCCGGAGCCTCTATCAAGATTATGCCTGTACATACTTGGTTGTGTCACTGGGGATATGAGGGTAGTAGGAGTAGTTAAGATTGAGAAATTCCTTTTAGCATTGGGGTAGTTAGGGGCCCTTTCTATTTAGTAGTCGGTAGATCAGATGGTCAGATTTTGTTGAATGCATACCGTAACAGTACTGGGAATGCTATCCCAGCAACTCCAAACGGGATTTATTATTATTGTTGACATGTAAAATAGGGGAGATTTGAACAGCCATACCCAAAAAGGCAGGTGGGATTTAATTCTTAGCAGCCAGGACGATGGGACTGCGGTCATGGAGAACATGCCAATGTCCCGTTTTACGGATCTACCAGATCACCTAACTCTGTGATATCCACGTTGGCGTCGCCCAATTTCGACTGACTGCATCATGTGCCTGCTTTGTTTTGGGATGCACTAATTTATGCATGGTTATGCTGGTTATGTAATGTATGTCACAGGTCCCGCTTGTCCAGTTCCGGTATAGCGTCTCTCCGTCGCGGGATCGCGGCGTGCTTTCTTCGGGGATCCATAGAAGATGCCAGACAGCCATTGTTCTTCATTACAATTCAGTAATATGAAAATACGCGATGGGTTAATGCCCAGCGCCCTTGGGGCCTTGCTTTTGGCCGCTCTGATTTGTCAGAGAAGGATATTCACTGTTCGGACTTCTAGCTAATACAAATTCAACAATGACTCGCATTCAAGCACACGATATGAAACAAACACCGTACAGCAAGATGGTAGTTGTCAGTAGCCCGGTATGGCAGAGCTTTAGGTTCACTTCGTGGCGGGAGACGCCTTGTCTCGAGGATCATCCCCCCCAGCAATGTAACCCGGAATACCGGCCTGCGCAATCTTTGTGCCATAGCCGCCCTCCCTTCCAGCCCGGGATGCAAAGAACTTGAAAGAGCCATTCAGGTGGATGTGAAGAGTGCCAACGCGTAAGCCTGCATCCGTCTGCAACCCCACGGTTATGACCTGCTCCAGGTCAGTCCGGTCCTTGGAGGACACATGGGCTTTGGCACCCCTGTAGAGGGTCTTAGCGGAGACTCATATAGACAAACCGATTGATTTCCACTGACTGGATATCTGCAATAACAATGCGGTTGTCCTAATTTTGCGTTACTGAAAGGCCTCATGGTTTTTTTTGGTGAACCTACCGCTTTTTCAACCGCGTCACAGACATTCTGTGTTGTTTTGGACCAATCCAAACCATCGGGACCATTGATGTTAGTGACCTGGTCAAGGGAAGCACCGATGTGCCGGATATAGGCCGCAGAGGAAGTTTGAAAGGCCCTGACAATGTTACGACTCATGGTGGAAGCCGTATCTCTGGAAGGGTGTAATGCAGGAAAGGAGGTCTTGGGGTTGAGGAAGATGGGTAACGAGTAGTTTGGGGTGCTTCCTATATGCGAGGTTTAATCCAACACAAGAGTTGCCTGGGACTCGCGAGGTTTTTATGCTGCAGGCTTCCAGTTTCTCGTAGACTGCGATCACGGTACAAGGGCCGAGATGGCTATTCTCGTTATTCTTGACCCCTCATCTTACGCGCCGGGAAACAGCCTCGCGCACCAGCTGGACGCCAGGCATTGCTGAGTCTTCCTAGAAACCACGCAGTCATGCATACTTTCGGGAAGAAAAGGCACAGCCTTCTCAATATAATAAGGATGATTGGTTCTAGTTGCTTGTCAAAGGGCACACCCATGGTCCTCTTCGAACCCATCAGTCCCTGGCTAGCGGCTAGCCCTCAGGAGGTGATTGGTTGAACTGATCAACGCCCGGTCACAATAAAGGCGCCTATTCAGCCTCAGCCTGGTTGGAAGGCGGCATGGAAGGCTCGATTTAGCTCGATCGAGGCTTCCGGGGGTCGATTGGTATCTCAAGTTTTCAGCTGATACGGGGTCCATCCAGGTTGCACCGGGGGTAGATTAGGCAGACACAAGTGACATGCTAGCTAGCACAAGCGTTGCTTACGTAAGATATGTACCATCACTTTCCCGCTAGTACAATTCCGGTAAGCGGCTCCACGTCTTGCCGCGGGCTCGCGTTCCCGCCATCCATCCATCCATTTATCCATCCGTCCTTTCTCGCCCTCCATGCGGGGAGCCATTCGTGGACTATTAGACACCATGATGAGCAGAACCGCCCGATACGCCCACCGTATAGGTATACCTCCTGCCCACCCACGCGCTCGTCCATCCTTTCTCCCGCCCTCATTCTCTCCACGATTACTATCCCCTTGGCCCGATCTGCGGAGCGCTACAAGCGCGCCATATCGAACAGTGATGTCCCCCGCGGAATGGACATCCCCCCTGAGAGAATTTCCAGCCTCTGGAGTTACCCTCATTGAGCCATCTATAGAGGTCGAGGAGGAGACTCTCCCAACCTACCAACCGGAAAAGTATTACCCGGTGCAACAAGGGGAGGTACTCAATAACAGATACCAAGTACTTGCCAAATTGGGTTATGGAGTGACGTCGACCGTGTGGCTGGGTCGCGATCTATGGTACGTGCACCCGAATCCTTTCGGGACAGAGTAATTCTGACGATAACGGAAAATAAGTGACTCGAAATATGTCATCCTCAAGATCTACGTGACGGGGCGAGACAAGAACCACGAGTTGGAGATATACAACCACTTGGATTCCGTAGAAGCCAAGCATCCAGGAAGGGGTTTTGTGCGCAAACTCTTAAGCCACTTCTCGGTCGAAGGACCCCATGGTCGTCATGTTTGCCTTGTTCACGAGCCCTCGGGGATGAGTACAGATGCGTACTTGCGAAAGTACATTCCTGGAGGAGTCATGACTCTAGAGCAGATGAAGCCTTGCATCAGGCAGCTGCTTATTGTCCTGGACTTTCTACACTCTGCGGCTCATATCGTCCACACAGGTATGGGCGACCCTTCCCACCTCTTGGAGTGAGGGGACTAATTTGCGATAGACCTCCAGTTGAAAAACATGCTTCTTCCTATTAAGGACACCAAGGCGCTTTCGAACCTTGAAGAACGGGAAATCAAAGCGCCATCGCCTAGAAAGGTACTCAAAGACCGAACAATCTACTTATCCACCATTTATAACGCTGGTGGAGATGGGCTACCCCTTTTGAGTGACTTCGGCGAAGCTCGGTTCGGTGATGTCGAAAACAATGCGGACATCATGCCAAACATGTATAGGGCTCCCGAGGTCGTCTTCAAGGAGAGCTGGGGCTACAAGGTCGATATCTGGAGCGTTGCTATGGTGGTAAGTGGCTCACCTCCCCCCTCCCCCCCCAAGAGCTAGAGGTGTCATGGACTATGTCTCGCGTTCGTGCTGATTTGTTAAAGGCCTGGGATATTGTAAGCTCTCGTCGCCTCTTCGATGGCAAGAATCCAGATGGTATATTTGATGATCGCGTTCATGTTGCGGAGATGATAGCTCTCTTGGGTCCTCCACCGGCTCAATTTCGCGAGCGGTGCAAACTGGCCTATGTTTTTTGGGACGAGCAGGGTGAGATCCGATACCTAATTTAGCCAGGCCCCTCTAACTTAGATCGCTAGGTAACTGGAAAGACTTGGCTCCAATCCCGGATATCTCCTTGGAAAGCCTGGGTGCTGACATCAAGGGAAAAGATAAAGAGGGGTTCTTCCGGTGGCTTCGGGCGGCCTTGCAGTGGAATGCTGAGGATCGGCCATCGGCCACGGATCTCTTGTTCGATGAGTGGCTGATGGAGGGCCTCGGCTTAAATAGAAAGGAGGAAAATGCCAAGAATTGATGGTATATTGCCTCTGTCGGTCTAATGATATGCGAGCCAGCAGTTTGCAGTGCTTTGATGCAAGGACAGGACGTCCCATCGAAGATTTTGTAACATTATACACAGGGATCCGGAGCGACCACGGATGAATATAATCTCTTCTCACTATCTTAGCATCACTCAGAAGCTTGGCCTTGACATATCAGAATCCATCCTCAACACCCCACCCATCAGCATCAGCACTAATACTGCACACTCCCCAGGTCCTCTGCATGGCTCTTCTCCCAAGGGTATTTCTGTTCCAGTGACCGGATAAGCTCCAGATGCGCTGCGCTCCGCGGCTGGATGGACACATTGAATGGGGCAGGGTGACTGATGACCCCCGGGAGGAATTCCGCAGTTACATCCTTGACTTTACTATTTTCAATGGGCTTCGAGATATCAAAGACGGCCAGCGATTGTGCAACGGTGAGAAAAACGTTCACGTCAGCCAGATTGCGCCCGGGACAGACTCGCCGACCAAACCCAAAGACAAGCAGATGGGGATCTCGCTCCGCCAGATGTCCCTCAGACGCCAAAAATCGATCCGGGTTGAACGCCATGGGGTCTGCGTAGACTTTTGGATCATGGGTAAATTCCCTAGTATTGGTCAGCGTCAAAGACAAACAAGACATACCAGGAGCCACACTGACCAAATGTTGGCAAGAATGGACGCTCCTTTGGGAATCGAATAACCCTCAATTGTATCATCCTCGATGGACGTGTGCGCAAGGGACATTGGAACTACAGGATGCCACCTGAGCACCTCTTTGACCAGCGCGTTGATGTAAGGTAGCTGTTCCCGATCCTCATACTGGGGCAACCGGTTCGTCCCGATCACCGCGTCGAGTTCCTCCTGAGCCTTGCGCTGCGCCTTGGGGAATAACGCCATTGCAAGGAAGAAGCTGGATATCGAAGATACTGTGGTATCTGCACCTCCTGCGTAAAGCGATCCGGCTGACCATTTAACAGTGTTTTCTTGTTCCGATCCCGGCTTTGGGGCACCGTCCTGGAGAAGATTGGATAGAAAAGAGGGCAAAAAGCAACCATCTCGCACCTGTTGCTGGACGAATCCATACGGGATGTCGCTGAACGCCGCCACTTTCTTCCTATAGCTTTGCGCGATCTTCTTGAAACCCGCTCCAGGAAACCAGGCTGGCACGTATCTCACTGCCGACTAGTCAGACCGGATTTTCCGACGTACCGTCAACTTACAGATGGGAAAGAAGTCCACCGCCCAAGTAGCGGGCAGCATGGCTACGCCAAATGTCTCCATCGCAACGTCGGCCAGATCGACCAAGGGATCCCGACCATGCGGTTCAATCGTGTATCCATAACCAATCTTGAGGATGATTGCTCCAGCCTCCCTGTTGTCATCAGTGGCGTTCCTGGCGATAGGGCTGATTAACCCACTTCCG
This sequence comes from Aspergillus sclerotiicarbonarius CBS 121057, assembly GCA_003184635.1. Classification (NCBI taxonomy): domain Eukaryota; kingdom Fungi; phylum Ascomycota; class Eurotiomycetes; order Eurotiales; family Aspergillaceae; genus Aspergillus; species Aspergillus sclerotiicarbonarius. The sequence continues at coordinate 334,907 of KZ826319.1, read as the reverse complement.
TATATGGGGGATCAACTTGTCTGGTTCATCCAACACCCTCAGCAGAAACCGACCCACCTCCGCCGCCTGTATCTCGTTGAAGCGTGAGACGGATTTATTGGAGCCGATCTCGCGATGTAGGTTTCGTCTCGTTTGTCTGAATTGCTCCATATTCGTCACGGCCCCCAAAACTTTATCTTTCCAACCCGCTCTGATACCGTCAGCCACTCACTCGGCATGGTCGGAGGCCAGAGTATTGTCTTACAGTTCGGCAAAGTTCTGTTGCGGACGCGATGAATGGGTTGCAGATCGCTTCTCCATCAACTCCACGGCTAGTCGGGCGTCATTGATAATGATGATGGTTTGTCCCATGATACTGAGTGAGCTGATTGGGCCTATCAAAGCAGTTAATTATGGCGTCGTTGGTTTGCCACAGGTTTTTACCATAAAGGCTCTTGTGCTTGAGCCAAAACAGCCAATCCTGCTGATTTGGGTTGGGCAAGTCGAATAAGTTGCCTATGATGGGCTTTCGTCGAGGACCAGGAGGAAGAGGTAAATGCTGCCGTTTCCGGCCGTAGGAAGTCGCGATGTATAATCCCGCCAAAGTGACGAGGACGCCCGTCCACAGTGCGGCCGACATGGTTGTAGAGCAAATCACTGATGCGAAAGAGGGGTGGAGAGCTGAGGCAGCTCTATTTTATGGGTTGGTAGAAGAGGGGGTGTGCCGTTATTGCATATTCATGTTGCTGTTGATTGGCTTATGGGGGGGTTGCATCCACATTCCATCAGTGTGCTGCATGAGAGATGCATTAGTTCGACCGGTGAGCTCTCGATAAAGTCCTTTTCTGCCTTTTCATTGGTACCACGCAGCATAGCGATCGCGCTCGAGATTTCGGGTAGATAATTATCCCTGTCTGACCTGTCCTACCACATCTCTCGGATTTGGCGGACTGTCTCGGAGTTCTCAGTTGCCACTATCAGGTGTCCTCGTAAGCCCGAGCGGTGTTGCTCTTGTGCTGCCTTATTCGTCAGCATATTATGTCTATTAGGTGGGTGATGTCATTGTTTCGACACAGATAGATGACATTTTTGTGGGTCGTGGTGAACGTTTGGCATGGTGCATTCAAGTTGTTGCATGGCAACAATTTCAACCCACAAATATATATCCGGACAGTTACAGTGAAGATTGCTGCACTCTAGGTGGGTTCCCATCCAATTTTTAGAATACTACATTATAGCCAAAGGATTTAAATGCCCCATACTAAGCTACTGCCACTATCGTGCTACTTTTACTTGGGTCGCTCATGGGGTGCGTCCGAGAAGGATGGTTGTTGAACACAACCCACAGCTAGGTTGTTTTTTATTTTTGCCTTATGTAGCAAAAACGGAAGCCTGTATTTCAACAAATGGGGCTGTGGTTTAGTGGTATAATATTCCCTTAGCATGGGAGAGGTCCGGGGTTCGATTCCCCGCAGCTCCATTTTTTCTTTCTTTCTTTTTTTTTTTTTTTGAATCTGTTATATCCACTCTTCCCGAGACGAAGCATCCGGGATCCTGTCTAACTATTCGCCCACGAGTCCATGAAACAAATCGCCGGTTTGGCACCCAGCCAACATGAAACCCAACCAACCAAACCCTACAAATTTTGCTTACAAGACGAACACTAAGCTGTCTGATACTCACCAGTGTTAAAACAGATGATCGAACCAGCATACGCGCAAATCCCCCGACTTCCCACACCCAAAATTGCCTCACCGCACCAGGACACCCTTGCAGCATTTCTGCAGAGGCAGAACGTGTGTCATCCCCTATCTAGATAGACAATAGGCCAGTCGGAGCTGATCCAGGATAACTACGAAACATTCCACAACATGAAATTCCATTATTCTGATTGGACTCTCCTCATACCACCGATGTTCGAGCATCCTGGTAGTTATCATTCTGGTAAAGGGATAGATAGCCCCGATAACTCACTAGGTGTCGTGAAATCTGCAGGGTTTGCAATCGAGGGAATATCAGGGTGAAATTAGTTGTATGTCTGATCGCCGAGGCTATCTCAGGCTAATAAACTACTATCACTGCTAATACGGAATTGAATTGAACTGTGAATGGAGATTTCCTCCCGTCTATTTTAAGCCATATTTCTTTCCTTTCTTTCTTGTTTTTCATCTTCCTCTTCTTCTTGCATTGCTCATCCGTCAGGTCCTATATTGTCGCCTACAGCATCTTTAAATAATCGGTAAAAAGCTCTACAGTTCCTACAAGATATAGAAATTGATGTCATTTAATTGACAATATGGCAACTACAGAGGTCAACCTTTGAGATGGACAGTGTATTAACATACAAAAAGGCTGGTGATTATGATGTCTGTCAACACACAGTTCGATAGGGGCGCCCACTCGCAGACTTCTATCAGGCAATGGTAGCTATAGTAAGTGGCTCTCCATGGAACAAGTCCAATACATAGTTTTCTATCAGGGAAGAAATGTTACAACGCCTTTCCAGCCTCCCCGTATCGTCGCTGCCTCCCGGCCCCTCCCACTGATGCGAATAAGCGGAATGACCGTACTTTCCAACTGTTACTGCTCAGTTTAGACCGGAAAACATCAATGCTGCTCAATTCTGCTCCTATCATCCCAGGTCCTGCTGATGGTTCTGCGGATGGTGCCGCTGCTCATAGCGCGCCCGTGCATGGAGGAACAAGAAGAGACCATGTTGATCTCACCAGCCAGCGAGAATATTGAGAATATCCAGGCCAAGAAGGAGAAGGGAAGGTGGCATTGCTCATGGCGCTCATGATGTCGCTCCTGTCGATGCCGGTCCTGACGACACTCATGCAGCTCATGGTTGATGGCGATATTATATCCACACCATAACCATGAAATACAAGAATACCAACAAGGTAGGTAGCCGTCCCCGCGTGCGAAAGGCATCGCCTATCGTGATGGGTCTGTGATTCCCGAGGAAAGGAATCCTCCACGATGAAATAATGTCCTAGATGCGATGCAAATCTGCAGATGCTAAAGCCATGCGGTTGATGAGGGAGGATGACTCCGAAGTCAGTCGTGGGGAGGAATCTATAGATTCCACAGGAGTTTATTACTGACAGGAGAGGGCATACGCTGGATATATGCGAATGGGCTGGTAGGGACTTCGGGATGGGATGGATAAATCTCCTTAGAACCATGAATCATGAATAATGAATAGTATTAATCTACGCTTGCTCTAAATGTGAGTTCCTATAGTATTTCTCTGACAGATACTACTGCGATCGAGTAGTAGTAGTCAGTCTTGTATCGAGCCAAGCTCGGACCATTAGCATCTTCCCTGGTCGACTTTGAAATCAGGATTCTGCTGACATTTGACATCTACAAGGTAGATAAGTTATGGAATCCTTATCTATTATGCATATCCACTCATTCTACTGGATTCTCCACCACGGCGATCCCCCGCATGGAGTCTTGCCGCCCCGTACCTTCATTTAAAATTGACACCAAGAAATCGAAAAAGGCCGTCAAAGATAGAGGCCCGGTGACACCTGGAGTGCCATCCCTCTGCCGTGCCACGAATTCATTGGACGCCTCACACGCATGATGCTCGGATCGGAAAAGCGAGTTGGGGTCAGATCGATCCGGATGCGTCATGTTAGGCCGGCAGCCTCGGCTGCTTATAAATGACCCGGGCTGTCCGAACCACCTCCATTCCTTTTCCACACCCGGCAACTCCATCATGCTGATCTTCCTCGTAACGAGCGCTCTAGCATGGCTATCCTCGATATGGCATCCTCAAAAACACACCTGCGACCGCCTGACAGTGCACCGCATCCCAGGGGTTCACATCTTGTCCATAGAGACCCAAGAAAGGCATAATTACAGCTTCCCGGCCGTTCCCTCGTTGAACCCTACCGACGTGCATGACCTCGACTTTTGCGACGTCACCGTCACCCTGACCCACCCCGGAGGCGATGATTTCGTGACCGTATCAATATGGCTCCCATTAACCGACTGGAACGGACGATTCCAAGCCACCGGCGGCGGCGGATTGGCCGCTGGATATATCGGTCCTGCGCAAGCTGCAGCCGTCAACCAGGGCTATGTAGCAGCATCAACAGACGGCGGATTGACCCTGAACGGCACAATCAATCCCCAAACCGGAGCCTGGGCTCTTCGTCCAGACGGAAGCCTCAACACCGCTCTGCTGAAAAACTACGCCCATCGCTCCATCCATGATATGACCGTGATCGGGAAAGCCCTTACGCAGAGCTTCTACGGCACTCCCCCGAAATTCTCCTACTGGAACGGCTGCTCCACTGGCGGCCGACAGGGATATTTCGCGGCAGCCCTGTACCCAGAGCATTTCGATGGCATTCTGGCCGGAGCTCCCGCCATCAACCTCCCGCATCTGTATTCCTACTTGTTCTGGGCTCCAGTCCTTATGATCAACTCGGTTACACCACCGCAGTGTGTCTTCCATGCGTTTCAGAAAGCGACTATTGACGCCTGCGACCCGCTTGACGGCGCTATAGACGGCTTGATATCCTACTATGATCCAGAAACCTGTGACTTCGGCCCCGAAACCCTAATCGGCGAAACCATCGAATGTTCAGAACTCGATTCAAACATCACCATAACATCCGAACACGCCAACCTGGTCGACCAAATCATCCAAGGCCCACATATAGCAGACGGACGCCGACTATGGTACGGACTCGCCCCCGGGGCCTCGTTCCGCGGGACAGCAGACACCATCACCACCAACGAAAGCACGACCCCGAACCCATTCTTCCCTTCCATCGGATGGACAAAAAACTTTGTCTTTCAAGACTCAGATTACGACGTGTTGTCAATGGACTTTGAGGACTTTGACACCGCCGCTCTTCTTTCCATAGCACGATACACTGATATCCTTGGCTCGGAGGGCCATTATCTGTATGATTTCCAATATACAGGAGGGAAGCTCCTATCGTGGCATGGTCTGGCGGATGATATCATTCCTTCGTCGGGGACGATTCAGTACCGGGATCGCATCGAAGAGGATATTGAGGATCTGGATGAGGTGGATGAGTTCTATCGGTTGTTTTTGGCCCCGGGGGTGGGCCATTGTGGGGGTGGGTATGGGCCGACTCCGACGGATCCGTTTGGGGCCTTGGTGAGGTGGGTGGAGGAGGGGGTGCCGCCGGAGACGTTGGGTGCTGCGGGGGTGAATGGGGATGGGGAAGTGGTTACGAGAGAGTTGTGTCGGTATCCGTTGGTGTTGGTGTATGATGGGGATGGGGATGTTAATGATGCGGGGAGTTTTTCGTGTGAGTATCCCGAGGAGGTGGTTTGATTATCTGTCTGGATGGGGTTTGGTAGGGGTCTGGAATATAATGAGGAACTTTTGTGGGTGTATTGTGTGACTGGATGAAATAAAGCTGGAGTTTGGCTTATAGCCGTTTTCATGATAAATATTGAATTACCGAGGTCTATTCTATTCTATAGAAGGGTTTATGACCTCTTAGATCCAATCAATTGTTGAAAAGGAATAACGGACAAAGAAAACGGTGATTAAGTCAAGGATTCAGAAGGTAAAAGGTTACAGGGATGATGTCTATCAAGAGATATGATTCCCATAGCAAAATATCCCTAAAATGTAGGGTAAAAGCCGGTTTCATAGCCTCAAAAAGAGGGTACTTGACGATTAAAATGGTCTAGACAGCAGGCTAGATACAGAAAGCAAAGAGGAACAAGATCAGTGATCATAATTATCAACGGAACTTGTACCACTTTTTATATCAGTAAAACCTCCGAGAACAAAGAGTGTGCTTGGCAGATCATATTACTCGGAATGTACCTTTATACATGCCTTACCCAGGATGATAGATTTAATAGACAGGGCCAATTCTAAGAGATGTACCTCGCACCATGAAGATGCATTACAATTAAGAAAGATCAATAATGTCTATACTTGGGTTCGAAAAAGCAACTGCAGTATAAACAGAGGGGAAAAAAAAGCAATCTACTCACCCAAGCCCCCAAAAGAGGTATAAAAAGCCTCATATTCCCGAGTTCTTCCCCTCTTTGCTTATCAGCGCTACCCACCATCTCAGTCCCAGTCTCCCACCTACATTACCTCACCCAAAGCAAAATCCTGTTAAAAATGACATACCCCAATACCGACACCAGCGAGGACTACAATTACACCGCAACAGGACTAATGTCCAGACGCCTGCGAGAAACCTTCCCAGATCACACAGGTTCCACGAAGTTCATCGTTCTGCGGACCCTCACACCCATGGAAGGTAAGCAGGAGAAACACGTCGTGACTGTGCAATCTGAGGACTATGGGATATTCCTGACGTTTCTTACCTGCGATAATGTGGCGAGCAGTGAGTATGAGAAACTCCTGCATTGGGAGATGGAGAGGACTTTGATTAGGAGGGATGGGGTGCCTGTGTATGGAATAACTCAGTGTGATGAAATTGTGAGGTTCTACAGGTGGAAGTGTGATGCAACTGGGAAGGGGAGGTTGGAAAAGGTTAGGAGGGGCGAGCGAGAGACGTTTGATAATAGTGTTGGGAAAGAATATGATGAGGGGTTGGAAATGTTGGAGGAGATTAAACAACATGTGATGGCTACGCCTGTGTATGGATAGTGGGCTTGGTGGGTTTATTGGATGCTGGATTTGGGGAAGGTTATTGTTTGCTGGTAGTGGGAATAGATTGTGATATTGTCTTGAGTTACGTTGTCTTGTAGAATTAATATGGAGATCTCGTAGAATGCTTGGATTTATGCATATTGGAGACCCAATGGATTAACACACTGTCTGGACATTGGTCCGGGGACATTATAAACACCTAGACTACCTGGCTTTATCAATCCTGCCGTCAAAGCATAGATGTGGTCCGCTGAGTCGATACGGCTCCTGCACAATCTCCTGCTTGACGGTAGGACCGTTGCCCTTGTCTCAATTGCGTAAGGTAGAAAGACTGCCATCCATGCATAGATCGTTTCCGTGTCATAAACTGCAGGCCCCGCTATATCTGAATTGGGCAATCGGATCGGTCCGATATAGTGGGACTCTCCGAGCCATGCTTGGATATAGTCTCAATAAGCTCTGGTGCCACAAAGATGGCATGCTTCTAGGCAGCATAAGGACTTATTCCCTCGGTATATTACAACAATATTCAGGCAAAAAATAGATATCGCCCTCATTGGCCAGGCTCACATCATCATTCACCATGTGACCGAGGGTGTTGGAAACCTGACCGTTATGAGGGGGAATTTCCGTATTTGGTTCTACCAATATATGATACAATGGATAAAGATAGCCGAGCCTGGACTTGAAAGAAACGCGCGGGGAAATAGTCATATCTTAAGAAAGAAATATGAGGAGGAAAGCGAATAAAGAATTGATTGCCCCATGGATGTAACGAAACGGGTAGCAAGTGAGACCGGGAATCTCCGCCGCATCTTCAATTTAAGAAGGAACGACATGCCTCCCTCTCTATATAAAGTTGTTTCAATCCCACTTGTCCTTTTCTCTTGCAAGCTCATTCTTTTTACTGATTTTGACCGACAGATATTGTGCCAGACGTGGTAATACGGATACACCGAATCGTGTTTTATTACACCGCAGTGTCTCACACCTTCAAGTGCTCGCCAACAAACAACACAATGCTGCGCAAACCCCCGATGAACAATTCCGGGACTGGCAAGCTACAGGTCCCGGGTTTTGGGGAATTCAACGTGACCCATACTCCGTATCCCGACAAATTTGCACATGGCCTGGAATGCTACGGTCGAGCCCACCGTCTGACAATATGTGAGGTTTACATGCTGCGTCTAATGGAACGACTGACCAACAAGCCGAATTGGGAACATGATGTTTTTGACGAGCGCCTTGTCGCGCAGTGGTATAACAATTTCAAAAGGCAATCGGAGTCGGAACCCGACTGCGATGTTGATATGGACCTCATCTCTCCCCGGACATGGGAATGGTGTATTTTGGAACTCCGAGATAAGGCAATTGAGTTTCAAAAGACAGGTCGTGTGCTTACTTTTAATGCTGATTCCGGAGTTTGCAAATCGGACGCCCTGGTTGGAATGAAAAATGAACTACAGGAAGCCTTCAAACCACTACTTGACGAAAAGTCACCTGAATCAAAAAGTTCGAATCAGGACTTGGTCGACCCGTCACTTTTCATGCTATTCTATGGTCATACTCCCGTTCTTACCGAGGGAGGACAGGTCACCATGACTGAGGGCGATATTTCGTACCCCAATAACATCCAAATTGCACCACCTCCAGGGTATCTATTCGATTCCTATCGTTTAACGACGTGGAGCGGGGGGGACAAGGAGTTCGACTATAACTGGACCAATCAATACCAGTGGTTGCCATGTGAAGTCGAATTCACTGGACAGGACTCGGAAGTTCGGATTACTTCATACATCAATAATCTTCACCCCAAACACAAACGGGCCTATGCTGCAATTGAGAAGCTAATTTCCTTGAGCCTGGAGCCATGGAATGAGGTTCTGACTAAAAGTCAAAGTCGCTACCCGCTGCGCATCAAGACCTATGGAGTCGGAGGCAGTGGCCTCGATGGTAAATTATGGGATTTGAATCATATGCTCTACAAACATCTGCCACCAAAGCAGTGCTGGACTAGTGAAATATCCAACGCTTATTGGATCAAGGTGAGGGAGTACCTTGCTCTACCTGATCCGGATCAGAAGTATCGGATTTTCCATCCTCATCCATCCAATCCAGAGGAGCCGAATGATCTATTAGAAAGAATGCCGGTAGGCATATCCCTGGATTCCCCAGACAGCCGGATGCAGCAAGTATTACAATTACAAAGTCTTATTGATATCAAAGAGAAACGACTTCGCACATTCCATTACCCAGAGCCTGGCATCTCATACTCCTATGAGGATTGGAAGCAAGGCAAGACATCCAAACCAATCAACAAGCAGAGGCTGGGGTTCGACACTGAAAAGGATCATATATACCAATCTATCTCTCTGCAGGATGAGTTCCGAGAAAGGGGATTGCAGGCGATTACCCGGATATCCAGCATTGAGCTCACTCCAGAAAACCCATCTTATGCTGGTGATGACGACTTTTCAGTCTCGGGTTTGTTGAACGAACACATTGTGTGTACGTCGCGATACTACTACGACGTGGAGAATCTTACTCCGGCTCGGATATCCTTCCAGCAAGAGGATGACGTTGACGAGAGATTCCTGGACGGGCAAGCAAATGCTCTTGAGAAAATCTTCGGCCTTGCATCGACCTTATGCCCCCTTTCGGGCCGGCAAAGCGCCAAAGAGAAAGGCCTCCACCGGAAACTCCAAACCCTCGGCTCGGTCTCAACGGACGAAGGTCGGCTCCTAGCCTGGTCAAACACCCTCCGATCCAAAACCCAACCATTCTCGCTGAAAGACAAAACTCGTCCTGGTCACCAAAGATTCATCAGTATCTCACTAGTTGACCCCCACTACCGCATTTGCTCCACCCGGAACGTGCCCCCGCAGCAGAATCACTGGTGGCACGAAGCAGTGCAGAATAGCATGAGATTCCTGCCCCCTGAGCTAATGAATCAGATCATGAAAGAGACCGGGAACTGGCCCATGGGAATGGACGAAGCCCAGGAGAGGAAAAAGAAGGCAGACGCGGAGCGGGAGGAGGCCAGGAAAGTGCAATCTCGAGTCGGCCACTATGATTTCTGGTATACTACTTATACACCGGATCACAAGTGGATCATCACCTTTAGGTGATTTAGTCTTTGACTAAGTGGATTTGGATTGGAGGTTATCTGAAGATGGATATTCATCCATGACAAAGTACACCTGACTCTTTATGTGGTGGATGGCATGTTATTTTATTTATATTCTTATTTCGGGTTTGCACCTATGTGTTTTCGTTTGCCGCACAGAAATGCCACTTCTAGCTGGAATCAGTGCCTAGTCCAAGTCTTAAGCTCTCTTCTGCTTCTATATACTTCCTATTCAGTCTAGAAAAGAAAATAATAAATAGTACTCTGGCTATTCTACAACCTCTGTCTAGTTAACAAAGTTTCATTAGAGATTTTCCAACTGTACTTACCCACCTTTGTATCTGTTGCAGCCCGTAAACAGCTTCATCTGGGGTGCTTTCGATCACGCCATTGGCATTCTTGTCCGGCCGTCACATCTCTAATGTCAATCAGTCGGGCTGCTTGTGCTGGAAGCACCACCACTTATCATTGTGACTATGTGAAAATCCTAATCATGCCGGTGTGGAACGCCTTCTGGATTTCCATAGGACACATTATTATAACTATCCAACAGATCAGAGGGTTGCTTTAATAAACAGATTTGAATTAATATGTATTATTGAACTTGCAAACATCATCAATCAGCTAGCCGTATTTCCCATCCTTGGAGCTTAGAATACAATGTAAGCCATTGTGAACGCCATATTCCCCCACCCGCAAGCTAAACGCCGAACCCGCTGAATAATCGAAAACCACACTGTTGCGAAAGAATCTACCGCATGTCGACATGGAAGAGGTATTTCTGTCGGATCTGAGCCACATCGTAGACAATGTACTCGTTGTACATCAGTCCTTGGGAGGTCGCATTGCCCGACGGAACCGACACGTCGGGCATCAACACTCCCTGCAGATCCTGATTGACACAGCCCGCGTCCTTCCAGGCCGCAGGGATCGAGCGACCACGACCCAGGGTTGCGATCTTGCCCTCCTTTTTCGCATCATCGCCTGCGTTGAAGTTGCCTCGGTCTAGCTCAAGCATGGGATTGCCGACTTCGACATCACAGAGTAGCAGCAGACCCTTGTTTCCACTGCCAAAGGAGCAGCAGTAGTTGGCCGACTTGGTGGACATGTCTGCGAAGTAGACACCTTTTCCGAACATGTATCCGCTCACGGGAGCCTCGGGGGGCGCGATACGCAGACCCTGACTCAGGATACCACCGAAATTGGTGCTGCGGGATCCGTGCCAAAGTAGACGGCGGCTGGAATCCTTGATCTTGGAGTATTTTGATGACTCGAATCGATCGCTTTCGCCTTGGCGCTCGATGCGGAAGATGTTGATGACCTGTCACGGTTAATATTGATTCTGCGACTGCGATGACTGTCGGATACGAACCTTGTATCGAATGCCATGAGTGGCGCCGCGGGAGCGGTTGAGGTAGTCATCCAGCTCAATAAACTCGGTAGAGGCATGATCCACTATTCAAATTAGTAAACGGGCAGGGTGCAGGTGCGCAGACTTACATGGAGTCATCTCTCGCATGCCCAAGCCCTGGAATTGGCGGTCCAGATGATGGACTGTGTCAGCCTCCTTTGCCTCTTTCATGATGTTATTGGCAACCTCCATGTCTGTTAACGTCTCAAGAAGCTCGATCTCTTTCTTGAGCAGGTTCTCTTGGTTCAAGACCGGGGGTCGGTTGCGCCCAAATATGTGAGGAATGGTGGTGAAATACTGGTTGCTGAGATACTCAGCTGCAGCAGCAAAGGTCGTGTCGTATTTTGTAGTTGCCAATGCGGGGGTAGCAATGAGCTCCGACAGATCCTTCAAGGCCTGAAAACCGGAGCGAAGGGTGCGCTTGCTGAGTTTCCCCAGTGGCAGCTTCTTAGCGTCATAGGACATAGATGCCATGGTGGACAGGAAGAACTCTTGATTGAAGATGAATGCCATAAGGTCCTGGACAGCCACAGGCATGGTGCTTTTCACTTCCGGCTTTTTTGCCTTGGCGGGTTTTGCTGGGGCGTCTTCGTCTTCGTCTTCCGTGTCTTCTTCATAGTTCCGCTCAATGAAGGTGTATTTGCTTTTCTTCGGAGGGTCGAGGCGATTTTCCCAGGTCAAGCCCGACTTGTCCTTGAACTTTTTCTTAAATTCGGCCTCCGCCCAGTCGAACGAGCCGTTTCCAAGCAGGGCACTCTGTCCGACCTCGCCGACTCGGCCCCAGTGTGTCCACGTCTTGAATTCACCCTTCCTGTGGAGCATCTGTATGCGGTAGAATTTGTTGTTATTGTTGGTCGCGCTGGTCTGGTTCAATGTCGCATCCCAGATGAGGCCAGTAGAATCAATGTACACTGTGTGGGTAGCTGCTCTGTTGTTAGCTCCGTCAATGATATGAGCGGTCTGTGTGCGCACCTCGAAGGGTACAAAGTTCGTCCACAGGAACGTTGATCGATTTGCCAACGGCAGTTTGCGCATCCTTCAACTTCTTAGAAGTGCCATCATCGTTCACGCCGAGAGCCTCTTCCAGAGTGCGCTTCTTGGGTTTTTCGTCTTCACTGTCGTCCTTCTTGTCGGAGCCCATGAGGAAACTCTTCTCGTCAAGCTTTTTGCCTGCACTGTCGGAGTCGATGAGCCAGTTCAATGATACGATGTTGCAGGTGTAGACTTTGGAGGCTTGTTTGTCTGGAGGTTGTTAGCAGGTGAAGTAGATGGAATCTCTGTACTCACATTTGACACTCTGGTTGTCCACCTCTCTCTGCGTAGTTATCAAGTGTGTGCATTCCTCTGTCACAGCTGTGTCGAATGTTCCTCCATTGCGCTTCACGATGGTTTTGAGGTCCGCTGCGGTACACCGTATCAGTACGTGGCGCCAGGTAGCAAGGGACGCACTCACATTGTTTGTAACCGGGAAAGGTCCCGCCAACAGATACGACAAGACCGTCAAAAGCTTGAGTGGGCATGGCGACGGTGAGATTTGAGTTGTGATGAGGTTGGAAGTGCGAAAGAGAAGGGAGGGGGCGAAAGTAGCGTGGTGGAATACGAGGTCGTGGCGGAGCGGACAAGTGCAACTAGCGATTAAAGTCGTAGAGAAGCAGCTCCTGAGGGAGAAGCCTTGAGTGGTGTGAATAAAGTGATGGAAGAAGCCGGAGCAGCATGACTATATAAGGAGATGAGGAAGCGAAGCGAAGCGAAGTGAAGTGGGATGTTGTTGATTGACTGCTTGCCTGCCGGCCCACAGCCTGAGGCTCCCGTCGCGGCTGTTGCCTGAGACCCTGAGGGGCTTGCCGATCTGATTGGTCTGAGCTTGGGTGGGCCATCCAGGCACCAGTGTCCACGTGACTTCTGCCTGCGGGAGACACTAACCACATCGAGCTAATCGCCTGGGACTTCAGGCAGCAGTTGCCTTGAATAAGGATTATCCCCGCCTTGGTCTTCTCTTTGCCTAAGTAGCTTCATCTTGTAAAAACCTTAACTTTGTGGGTTACCCACACATTCTACCCCCACGTCTTAAAATATGGTTAGAGTGTTATTGTTCTGCTCATCTACTTCAATCTTCCTGTTTCAGGTTTTAAGCATCTCCGCATCGGCACCTCCCACCAAAAACTAAAGCAACTCTGTTACTTCACTTAGCCTAATATTGTCAAGCTCAGTGCCTTCTAGTTTAAAATAAGACAGCTAGAGCCAGCTTCTATTACAAATTACACATCTTTTCTAAACTACAGAGTATATATTTGATCAACAAGAGCAGCCATAGCTTGTTTTTATTGTGCGTCAGAAAGCACCGAAACAACGGTCTACATGCATTGATTACTGCTTGCCTATATGCTCATAAATATGTCTTGTTGTATGACATGCCTGTATAGAGTGCTGCTCAGTCATCTTTTCTAAGATCTTCTTCCTCTCTTACACCAAGCGGAAAATCATCAATTCGACGAGCTGGTCATTTCTTATCGTGATTCTTTGGACTGTCAAGGAAGTTAATTTAGTCTCAGTATCTCATCTTATCAAGGATCTTGTCTCGACGGTCAGAATTACGCATTATCTTATCTCCGAAAGATCTGTCCTCCGATCGGAATGTGAAACTACACTACAAATGAAAGGGACGCAAAGAAAAAAAGAGTAAAGAAATCAGTTATAAACACCAATTTCGGCGCTGCTGAGAATGGAACAAGTCGCAGTAGCTACACATTAGCTAAAATGAAATTGCTTGATCAGGCCATAGCCTCAGAATATAGCCGCACTTCCAACGGCAAATGAGATGAGTCTCAACACAAATAATTAAATAGTCTGCTTTTATATCTCAAGTATCTAGAAGAAGACGGACCAGTCTAGCCCCTGCTACATAAGTCTGGCACCACGGTGCAATGCCACGATGAACACAGCTGGAGTGGGTGGGGTTGCGGTGCACCGACGGATTTGGTCGAAGATAAGCCATGCCGTCGATAGCTGCTCCTGGTTGGGTGGTAGCTCTAAGCGACTGAAGCTTAGACAGTGACTAGCGCAGCACTAAATACCCACCGAGATTCGATTGGGAGGATGGTTCGTTGTCCAGCCTGGCTGGAAAGGCTGGAGGAGGCTCTTGGAACTGATTCCTGTCAGCCTGACGTGAGATCCATGATTCAAGCGGGTGTGTCCGGCCTTGGCTGCATGCATGGAATTAAAGACGTGGCAAACCACGTCGCTGCATGGCACACGGGTTATTTTTGATTCATCGGCAGGTGAATCCTATTGGTTGGCCCTAGGGACTGCAGCTACTTCTGTATACTAGTACTTAGTAATTTGACCACGCCAATGGCATCAGCTGTCATGAAATGTTGCGTGGAGTTAGCAGTGACCCCGCTTCAGCTGCCTCTGCCTTTTCCCCAAGCTTCAAGCCTATATTATTCACCTACCCCCTCTCTCCATCTCGCAGATCTCATACTCACCATTCATTCCCATCCATAATATTGAATACTCCCTCCAAATGGCACCCACCATTCTCTTCGTCCCCGGTTTCTGGGAAGGCCCTACCGTTTTCGACCCGGTATCCACCCTCTTAACCGCTGATGGCTTCACCACAGAAATAGCCGTCCTCCCTAGTACAGGCACCACGTCGCCCGGAAACCCTAGCATGGCCGATGACATCGCAGCCGTGCGTACCCACCTGGAGAAGATCGTTCAGCGCTGGGAAGAAGTCATCCTAGTACTGCACTCAGCTGGCGGTTTTCTTGGCAGCGCTGCCATGGAGGGACTTAGCAAGTCAGCTGTCAGGAAGGGTGGTGTTGTGAAGATTGTTTTCTTGAGTGGAGCAGTTTTCCCGGAGGGTTATGAGCATCAGCCGTTGCCGTTTGCTGTTGTTGAGGTTCGCTATTTTACCTCGTATCTTCTCTTTCTGGTGAAAGCCAATGTTAACGATAATCATAGGGAGGTGCGATGTACTGCGCTCAGCCAGAGGTGCTTCTTCTGGATGATGTTCCCGAGCCTGAAAAAGCGCAATGGTTGGCTAAATTGAAGCCACAGCCGGCTCAAGGGTGGGATGGTACCGTACCCTACACTGGATGGAAGGATGTACCCAGTGTTTACCTCGTCTGCGAAGGGGACAAGGCTCTTCCGGCCGGTCTCCAAGAGCAATTAGCTGGGCTGGCAGGGAGTCAGATTGAGCGATGCAGTGCTGGCCATTTGCCCCAGGTCAGTCAACCTGAGCGGGTGGTGGAGGTGATTAAGGCAGCAGCAGCGACTATCTGAAGATATTGAATGGAATTTCACGAGAGCTACGAGAAGAACTCGGCTCTAATTGGATGTAAACTACTGATCCAGATGAATGAAAAGGGACTTGTAAAGTGCAGAATCGTCGAGATGGTCCACCTAATCTTAAATTGGCCCCTTATTGACTCCATGTACGGAAAGAACATTTGAAGTACATACTTTATAGCTACAGGGAAGTTTTGTACAATCACTCAGAATCATCAGACTGAAGAGTTCTGCCATTAATAGCAAGCAGCTCCACATTGCTATCGAAGATGAGTAAGATATAAGCCTAATTAGGGGAATCACTTACAAGACAAGGTTGGAATTGCCCGGAATGAATGGAGGTGCACCTCTTCAAGATATTAGCAAATATTCTTAATTTAGTTTGACGTAGATGCAGCATACCTTTCACCATAGCCATAATGACTATCAGACAGAACACGGTTAGTAGATGGCAGACGAAGAAAGCCATGGAGGAAACGTACGGGCCGAATGTGAGGTATGATTTCTCTCCCAGACTCATGCCTAAAATACCAACCTCCCATCCTAATCCTCGTAAGCATCCGAATAAGCACCCAGATTAGATTGACAACAAACCCTTGATAACCTGACCCATCCCAATCTGAAACGTAAACGGGAATCCTCGTTTGATACTACTATCAAACCTAATATAACAAACAATTAGTATCACTCCAACACATTCCTTGAACACAGTGAACTGCATAACAATGGGTCCTTGGAACATACCGACGCCCACGATTCCAAGACCGCGTCGGGTCGTACAGATAGCCGTGATAGTGCACCGTCACCATGTCGCCAGGCTTGGGGTAATCAACCCCATTCCCTGGGCGGATGATGTCTTTGATAAAATCGATGATTCCCATTTTCGATGAAAGACTGTGGAGACTGCAGGGAGACAGGAATGAAGAACAAGGGAATCGTCGTGTTCCGACCGGGCAGTTCACGTGACAAGTCAGGATTGTGCCGGAGTGGAAAAACGTTGAGGCGTCTGTGTCAAGGCATGTCCACTTACTTCATCACTTCACTAGAAGTCACGATAGATACTGTGGGAGTGTAGAAATTGACAGGGTCTATTCAGAGTGAAGATATATTTCACGTAGAGACACTGCTGCCAAGTGACTGGCTAGTTACTATGGGAATGCCTGAGGCACAAGTATCAAGCTGTGGTAGTTGCCTGAGGTTCTAGAATGGCGAATATCCTTGTTTCCTTTCACCTTTCCTTTCTTTCACTCAGCGCCTTGTCCATGCAACTGAAGAGTCCCGAGATCATCAGACTCAACAATCACATTATGCATCAAAGCTGGCGAGATGGCTAAACAGGTCAGGGACGTTCCTGAAATGTCATGGAAGACCCCGTGGTTCCTTATTCCATTGAACGAGACTTTCGTATAAAGTGAATGATGCTTCAATTACAGCGCCTTGTGAGACCATAAGCACAGTAAGGGTAAATAGCATATAAAAGCAGTCAGACTAGCAGTCATAAGTTCTATATCCTCATCCTCAACATTTCTTCAGTTCCTATCAACCAAAGCAGTCAAAATCTCACTGAACTCGACATGTCAGGCTCACAGAGTCCCGAAAGAAGGACAACGGGCGTTCTTCGGCCACATGGATACAGGCGCAGAAACACCAATCCCAAAAAGCGTGCCAGTTCAATTGAAGCCGTCATCGCCGAATCCAGCCGCCTTCTGCCTGATGAGACGTTTGGCATGACCAATGCATCCCTGAGTCAGGGGACCGGATCTACGCCAGAGAGTCCCATAGTTCTGGATGATGGACCAATCGACGTGAGTATCTCGCAACCGACAGTGGATGGTAAGGAGGACCCCAGGCTTGGGGTCGTGCCTTGCATCTCAGGTGGGAATGTCACCCAGCCTATCGTGATAAGTGGAAATCTTCAACCGCACCCCCGTGGGAGGCTTGGGGCCAGCGCGAATTCCAGCATAGTTTGCAGCCCTAGCCGTCGCTCCCGGCGCATAGCTAAGCAGGGGGGATCGCCCGATTACGCCCGGATTGCGTATCCAATGCGCCGCCTGAGGTTGACGGCACCAAGTCAAGTACATCAGACTGAACCGCGAAAGGAGCCCGAGGATGCTCCAGATCGCCCCAAATCTTCGACCTTACGACGACGAAGCTCTGCTGCCAGGAAGAACAGAAACCCGTCTCCTGCAAAGTTAGATCAGCAGCGGATAACTACCCTCTGGCAACAATGCCTGAAAGAGTACCTCCTTTGCATGGAGGTGGCAGATGATGCTAATGTCTACGATCTAATAGCTCGTCCGCATGACCTGGCACTTGAATATCCACTTACCCACATTACGGAGTGTAAGAGACTCGGCACCTCCAAGGACACCGGATTTTTTATGGTGCATTTTCGGGATACCTCTGGAATTGCACAAGTGGATTGGAACCTGGGGCAAAAGCTCCTGATGGATCGGCTTCCGGCGGTTTGTCAAGACCAGGAGGATGGGACTACAAAAACAGTTCACGGCGCTGTTATGATTGGAGCATATGTTCGATTCTACAAAAGGCAGGGCGCGGAGCCTGTGGCCCTTGTATCATTTGAAAATGCGCAGGACACACTTCACATAGAGACAGACCTTCCCACTATTATCAAGCATCTAACTGCAATTAGAGACGAGTGGGAGCTCGAAAGGGAGGTGAATGCGATAGAGGCTGCCCATGAGGCCGCTCATGAGGCCGAAACTGAGTATACGACCAAATGTGTGAGTGAGGCTCAGACTGAGTCTGAGATAGTTGAGGAATGGATGACGTGGCTCAATGAGGAGCCCTAGAGATGTGCACACAGGATAGGTGTGTGGTGATAGACTGGCTACAATCTCTGCTCAACATTGAAAGTTTAGAAACGTGAATTCCATTAAGACTAAGAAGCCCGCTAAGCCCTGGCTCGTATTCCTTTTCTGCACGTGCCAGTTTAGCCTTTGGCCCGCTTCAGCCCATTCCCCGGTTCGTATTCAGGGATCGGCCGATGCACCGACTACAACCACGGCCTTGATATCCGAGAATAATGTCATCCGTTTTCGCATTACTTAGATTGCCGTTCATTCTGGAAATACCTCAGCATGTCAATCATTCAGGAGGAGGAGAATAAGAGCGAGGCAGTGGTTGTCTAAAGGACCTAGGCCAGCTGTCTCCTTGGATTCTGGATTGATGCTGTGCAAGTACTCATTAATAGATCTTGCTGCACTTCTACTCCAACATTCAAATGCACGCGTCTGTCTCCCTCCACTGTCAAAGTCCAACATGGCCGACAGCGATTTCCCTCAGCCAATCTCATCCACCAAAGCCTGGCACTCCGAGCCCTACCCTTCATCACTGACTGTCCCCAGCTGTCTGCATCTGGCAAAAACATCGTCGTTACAGGCGGCGCGACAGGCATAGAGAATGCCATTGCTATCACATTTGCCAAAGCAGACGCCAAGTCCGTCTCCATCCTCAGACGACAAGCAGGCAAACTACGTCTCGGTGCAGCGAAGATTTCCAATACCGTCCCACTGGGCGGAAACACCCAGGTCCTGCATGAGACCGCTGATATTCTCGACCCAGTTCAACTCGCCGCCGCGGTGAGGTCCATTGCCGGGAAAGTGGGCAAGATCGATGTATTTATTGCGAATGCAGGTTCTGTGGCACAACTAGGACCTCTTGTGGACCAGAACGTCGATCAGTATGTACTCGAGGTGGGTGACGCTATTCGGGGCACCTTCAACTCCTTCCAGTGATTCTGAATACCTCGTCATGCTTGGCAAATATTGCACCAACCCCGGGGTTCAGCGGATACGCAGTCGGCAAGGCAGCTTCTCTGAAAATGCTAGACTATCTTGCTGCAGAGAATCCCCATGTGTATGTTGTCAACGTGCAGCCGGGCTGGGTGGCTAGCAGTCTTAATGGTTATCAAAACGAAGCCCCGGACTCGGGTAAGTCGGAATCATCATATCTGGCTACAGCGAGACGATGCTGACGAAACACAGCCGATCTGCCTGGCCAATTTTACGTCTGGCTGGCTTCTCCCGAAGCCATGTTTCTCCAGGGCAAATTCGTCTGGGCCAACTGGGATGCGCAGGAGTTGTTGCAGAGGGCGGATGAGATCCCGAACTCGAAGCCGTTAACTGGATCGTGGACGGTGTTCCCATGTGAAATCCACTGCTAGTGTCAATGAATTGGGTTATCGGGCGAGTCTACGTGTCGGGTTCTGGCTGGGTTCATCCTTCGCGCTGCCAAGCAAGCCGTGACGCCGCTTTGCTCCATGCGGTTTAATGACTGATTTGATGCCGCGATCGCGCTTACGGTGGCGCGGCCATTAAAGTCCAACCCCCCCGACTGCTAGTCGGAAGTGGCACAATAATCCACAGCCGACATCATGGTGGAAATGCAGTTTCAAATCCTGGACATGACCGTGTCGAAACCGCGTCTGCGCAGGGCCCACAAAAAATCTCGCCTCGGATGTAGTAACTGCAAACTACGGCGCGTCAAGGTAAGACGAATACCCGCTGATAATGCACATGACTCACACATGCCATGGGAGCTAGTGCGATGAAGCAAAGCCCGGGTGCAAGAGGTGCGGTTGGTATGGGGTTGTCTGCAGCTATGACCAGGGCAACGGACGCGATCTTCAGATGTCGCAGGAGCTTGAGCTCCCGATGGCTGCCAGTGCAGATGCATGGACTGTATTGGAGCTGGATACAACCTGTGTGAACTGGCTGAAGTGGTTTCAATGGGCGCAGACCAGTGTGACCATTATGAATGTCCCCCAGGATGATATCTTGAGACTGGCACGCTCGGTATTGTTTCCGGTCTAAAGCATGAATAAGAGCGCTGCTAACCGACTTGAAGCACCCTTTCTTAATGCATATGATCCTCACAATCTCGTCTATCCATCATCGCCATCTAAGTCTGTCAGATTCGGAACATCTGCGCACGTTTGAAGCTCACCATACCTCCCAATGCGTTAAGCTACTCAGTGAAAAAATCGCACAGCCAATTCCGCACGAGGAGCGAGATGCTGTCTGGATCGGTGCCACGTTCCTTGGGATAGTCGTCTTCTCTTCACTATCCGCGACCAGCGCGGAAGAGGTCTGGCCACTCAAATCGGACTCATTCGACCTAGAATGGGTGCGCATGACCAGGAACAAGATGTCACTCTGGACACTGATTGATCCATTGCGAGAGGATGGCCTCTTCCGGGGGATGGTGGGTGAATATGAAGAGATGTTCGAGCTGGTAGCCACCGATGCCAGAGTCCCAGAGTCCATGGCTCGCATATGCCATCTAGATCAATCCTCGACAACCGAAAACAACCCATACTTCACCGCTCTCCATACCCTTCTCCCGCTCTGGGATCGATCTTTTGAGGAACAATCACGGGCCAGTGTTCTCGTGTTTCCTAGCCAGATGACCCCGGCTTTTCGAAATCTGCTTCATGAGAAAGACCCGGTGGCTCTGCTGCTCTTGGCCTTGTGGTATGATATCGCCGGTCAGGTAATCTGGTGGAGCCGACAGCGCGCAACTATCGAACTTCAGTCCATTTGTTTATATATCCAACGGTACCATCCCGATTTGGAAAGTTTGTTGCCATGAGATGGTGACGAGCAGGCATGTATGGCTTAAGTTATGAATCTACGACTTGTAAAGGGCCATTTAGGCCATCTCGAAATCTAGGAGAGCTCCAGGAGATGAAACTGAGGTGGTGAATCTGATCTAGCCCGTGCCGCCTGCCCAGTACTATCGACCATCTCCGTCTCCAATTCGATCATATCAACTTTGTGTCATTAAACACAAGAAGTACCCCGGGAACTTGATATGGCCATTATTGCTGCCTTGGCGACCCGTAAACCCGGATGTCTGCATCATATACGGTCAGGGTGCCTATGATGTCATGGCAGATGGGGAACGGATGATTTCAAACCTACTGCTCCACGTTTCTTGCATCTGACCATATTGATAGAGTTCACGCAGCCTAATAATGCCATTCCTATATCTGCACCAACACACGGTTTCTGATCCGAACCATAACATCCCCTCATTCCAATCACCAGCAATTCTCAGGCGCTCATTCACCAATATCCAAGAGGCGCGGCAAAAGAGACATGATAGACAAGCTTATAATCAACGCTGACCTAGAGGCTGCCCCCAGCTCTAGCCCGCTCCGCCGCCGCCGGAAACACCTCCCATGCATTCGTCCCTATAGTCCCCGGCTTGATATTCTCGTTCTTCTCAAAGTCAATGACATCTTGCTTATTTCGCATCATCGTGTCAATGGTCGAGCACGGAGCACCGCAATCGGAGCCATACAAACAATGCCCGACTCCTACCATCCGCTCAGCAGCCGGAAGCCCGGTCAAGGCCATGCCACCCGTATCAACACGCAACCGGGACAGCTGAGCCTCCATTTCCTCCACGGTGATTCCTTCAGGATTGGACACCCAGCTCTCGGTGCCTAGACGCAGGATTCTGCCGTACAATCCAGGAAACGCACCAGCACAGTGACTGAAAATGACCTTGATGTCCGGATACCTGCGGAACCACCCGGTGTATAGCATGTCTGTCAACGTTCGGGCCGTTTCAAAAGTGACTTCGATGAGAGACCCCGGTCGATCTCGAAATTCGGGGACGTATGCATCCGGGTGAATGTATAGCACCGCCTTCAGCGTGTTCAGCCTGGTCCACACCGGGTCTAGACTGCGGTCGCTGAGATACACCTTATTATGGCACGGGTGCACTGCGAATCCGTCTGGAGGAATGGGGAAAGCCAGCGTTCGGTCGATCTCCTCGAGACATGCGTGTGGAATGTCGGTGGGAAGGGCAGCGAAGAGCCCGAACCGGTGAGGGTGAGATTGGATGATGGAGGCGCCAAAGTCGTTGGCTGCGCGAAGGCCCTCGAGAGTTGAGGGGACGTTGGATAACATCTGCATGGTTACCCCCATTTGGTCGGTGTTTGCTAGGGACTCCTGGACGGACCATTTGAGACGGTCTGCCGTGGTGATGAATCGTAGGTCATCTGTTAGCTCTTTGGCTGCGGCTTCTCGTTCCGCTTCGGTGGAGGGCACCGCGAAATGTCCGTGGACATCGAGCCAGCCGGAGGTCATGGTGGGAATATTATGGTGTTTGGGCAGGAGAAGATGTCGATGCAGTTCCCGGAGGGTCTGTAGATATTTCCCGATATGCAGTTGAATAAAAGGCGGAGAGAATCTTATATATGACGACACATAGATCCTCCGAACGCGTCAGCCCCACTTCCGGATTTAGGAATCCATGATTCATACTCTGTCTGGTCAAGATCATCCAGCGTACTGAGGTAGTTTACCCGTAAGGGGTCGGCGGTTTGTATGGAAGAACGGATAGAGCAACGATGAAGAAGAATGAGAAGGGTTATCTGATTGTAGCTAGCTATGTATGAAGCGCCCGTAGGGTGGTCTAGGATGTGGAGGGGCAAGGGAGGCCCGCATCAAGGTTGGGCTTCGAAGCCCGACCGCCTTCCCTTGCAGCATTAGGTAGGAGTACGGGGTAATGATCCATAGATCGGCGAATCCGTTCCATACGCGATAGCCTACCAAGTCAGACCCCGCGATCCAATCATATCATCAAGCGCTGCCGTGCTCTACGTTACCAAGCCATTCAGCGATGTCTCGAGCAAATGAAAAGATAATGATACTGCCTAGAGTGTATGATTGCAGACTACCTAGCTGGAGAATGTTTGTTTAGGTGATCTGACTCCTTATTTTCAGGTATGCAAAGCCGCGAGGCGTCTCCAGGGGGACAGTAATTCATGGGAACTTTAATTTCCTTTCGCTCATCTACACATTCCGCGAGAATTCTCGGGCCGATTCCGATGTGGTGTAACGGCTAACATCGCCGTCTTTCACACGGCAGCTCGGGGTTCGATTCCCCGCATCGGAGACATTTCTTTTATCTTTTTTGGATTGTCTTTTTTTATTTCGATTATATCCTTACTTATTATCTATCTACTTGCTGTCTGATTTTCCTTTTTTCCTGGGTAATTTAAGGGGTATCATGGAACCATTGGTAGAAGACAGACGAAACAGGTCCAGGTCATAGCCAGCCTGCAGACAAGGCAGCCAGACAACCTCTTGCGTCAAATGATAATGTCTCAAAAAAAAGAAGAAAAAAAAAACAACCAGATATATAACCTTCATTTACGGCGCCTCCATATCACGCGAGCTCTCTTGACAAAAACCATCCAAAGCAGAGCACTGCATACAACCGCTCAGGCCAAAACACCCGTAGCCCGACCCTCCAACATACAAGCATACTCTGCCAAAGCCTTCCCAATCAAACGCACGACATCCCACACCGCATCACCACTCAGCAGCTTAGCCCATATCCTAATCACCCGTGTACATAGATCCAACCGGCCTGGCCCATTCTCACCCGCCGGGTCCGCCTCAGCAACCATATCCGTGATATACGCCAGCAGTCTTACCTCTTCTTCATCGTCGGGAGTGCTACCATCCTCGACACGCGATTGGACCGCAATCAACCACTGACTGATGACAAACGCGCATTTCAAGGCACACAGGGCATGTTGTAGCGACCACGCCGAGGCCTGATTGCGCGCTACGATATTCACCCCGATTTTGACGGGGATGCTTAACGCGTGCGCTGAGTAGAGGACCGCACGTGTGAGTCGGCTACTGAGTGTCATGGGTAAGGTCTGGTGGTACCTGTACATTGATGTTGGGAGTTCGTGAGGCGAGTGGGTGGTTAGCGCACGACAGGGTCCGAGATCCACGTTGAGACGCATATAGGCTATTCGAAGGAGAGCGGTCGAGTTGAATGAGATAGGTCCCCTGGGACTTCCGGGGCCGAGGAAGGACTCTGGATCTTGATCCCATCCCCGTTGCCAGGTTCTTAGGGCTTGTTCGACTTCGGTGACGTCGGTGGGGGATAGGGCGTGGTTGGGTCGGTGTTTGCTTGTTTCGCGGAGGAAGTAGATGTGTTGGATTAGTGCGAGGATGAGGGTGTATCCGCCCAGTGAGGAGTAGGTTACTGGGGGCTGATCGGGGACGTGGGAGAATAGGAGGGAGAAGGAGGATTGGAATGTTGTTTCGGGGGGAGATTTGCTGCGAGCTTCTTTCCAGGCGCCTTCGCTGGCAACTTCCCAGTCTGTTTCTCGTGAGGGGAGGTGGATTTGGAGCTCGGAGTTCACGATTGGAGGGGGAGTGTTGTAAACGATTGTGTGGAAGATGAAAAAGCAAAAGATGATGGTAATGGTCCTGTTTATGCCCTCTGTTTTGATCCACGAGTGCCAGGTGGTGTCTTGTGGTGACCGTGGGTTTAAGAGATTTTCTTGACGGACGTAGCTGGCAAGAATAGTTTGAATCTCAACAGCCTCGTTGAAGATGGCTTTGGAGTTTCCCCAGGTTGCCATGGCCATGAGCACGAGGAGTGTCTGTGCGAGAGGCAGCGGGTCAAACTGGTCATCTGTGCCTCTCCCTGGATGCGGACCTTGAGCTAATGGTGATAGTGGAGGTTGGCTGGGTTGGGCGTCGGTTGGCAAGCGATCTATCGTGGAGAATGCCCTTTCTCGATGCTGGGCTTTTCGGCACCGAAGGCGCTCGTGGCAGATGGCCAAGGACGTTTTGTAGAACATGATTGCATGATCGTGATCGAAAGCGGACTGGGCTCCAATGGTGGCCATGGCCAATATCAGCTCCACCGGATTCTTTGTCGGTGAAAAGGTTGGAACATGTATGAGCGGTAAATGACGGTGAAAGCCGGAGAAGTAAGCGGTGATATAGCGAGTCATGGTATGAAGAGAGGGCAGAAAGAAGTGCGGAGGCAGAACTGGGGTGAACATTTGGATTTCGGCCAGCAGATGATTCCAGGTCTCCTGTGTGATTTTCCCCGGTTCTTGGCTAGGCTTGAAAGATGGCTCAAAGGAAGGGAGGGTAGAGGTGAATTCGTCGAATAACCGTGGTGTTGATGTATCTGTGGGGACATGGAGACCTTGGGACTGGGACTGGGTCTGGGCAGAGTTCAGAGACCCGAAGATAGGGGTGGGTGAGAATTGCAGGATAGGTTGATCTGGTGCAGTCGACAATGTGCTTCCGCATGGCATCATCATACTGTCAATAAATAGCGCAAAGTCACCAAAGTTGCTGGTCGGTTCAGCCCAGGGCATGTGCGGCACGTTGGCTGACGGCACCGTGGCTGGCGCAAGTGAGTCACCCGACGGAGTTTCGAGGTTGGGTGCAGCCGATTGCTCTGGATAGGACATGACATGGGAAAAGGGGAAATCCACGGCACTCTGCATGTCACCAGGCATAGCCCTGCTACGAGGCGGAGATCGCTGCCGATGAGGATGAGCAGCCTGCGTCTCGTCGTCGATTATGCCATCTTCGTGGGCCATTCGAGCATGACGGGCTAGGAGGTCGCTGTTCAATCATCTCAGCATCACTGCAAAAACCAATATCACGTCATACCTTCGAGTAAACCCTTGAGAGCATACTGTACAGCGAAAAGGCTTTTCCTTGGTATCTGGCAGTAATAAGTATCATGTATGATCCGGATAGAAGTCCATACGTAATCGTTCATGTCGCTGTAAGTGCTCATTCCGGAGAAAGTCCTTGCTGCGAAACTGGCACCGGAATGCCCTCTTGTTCTTGTTGGCCTTGGATGGTTGATCCGGAATAGCTGCCTCCTCATCAGGTCCATATGCCGTTCGACCGGCCCAACCTTGTGTTTCTTCCTGGGTGGCATTGTCCTGGACGGGTGGAGAGATTAAGTTTGAAGTTATGAAGTGTGACTCAGTTTTGACTAGCCCACTTAGTAAGCTTGTTACATAAGGATTAGACTCATGCATATTGATCACTGTGTTTGTCTATAGAGCCACTTGCTAGTTACTGAATAGATCTGCATTTGATACAATTCTGCAGAGATGCCTTGCCCTGCATTGGCGCAGGTTGCCAACTATGTAGTTGATAGGCGAATACCCTCCATCAATACCACAGTTATCTTATCATTTCTTCATTCCCTGTGATCAGGATCAAAGTCCCTATAGATGGATTGTTTTAGTCCAGTATCAACCCTGGGTTGAACGGTATCCCTATCAAGCGTTTGCTGTGACTGCGGCTGGTAAACACTCATCTCAAACCCATTCGTAAAAGGCAGAGTCATATTCCGGAACCCACTTTCCGGAGATCGCAGAAATGCCAACAATTCTGCATATCCCTGGGCCCCAGAGATGGTATTGTCCGTCAGGACCACTGCACCGGGTCGCAGACGAGGGAGAACAGTCTTCAAAGTGGGCAGAGCGAGCTTAGACCAGACTACACGTTGTCAATCATATAGCAAAAGCCAGATCCGAGGTGAATTTACTCACTGTCTAGAAGGAGTAGATCGATTTCGGGCAAGTTTTCCTTGAGGGTTTCCAGTAGGTCTCCCTCTCGCAGATCAATTTGTTCCTCCACCGTCGCACCGCACTGCACCCAGTACTTGCGTGCAACGTCCGCCTTTGCCTTTTCCTTTTCTGTTGCAATCACAGTACCGGCCTTGCTAGTAGCGGCCTTGGTTTTGGCGACAGCCAGAGCCAGGTAGATAGTGCTGACCCCGAAGCTGGTTCCTGCCTCGACGACATTGGTAGCTCCCATGGCGTTGATCAGCTGGTAGGTGAATTGGCATTTGTCCTCGTCCAGGGCGATGAACTTGTCGAGCATCATTTGGTCAAATTCTTCCTGGGGATTGGCAGCTGGGTGTTTGGCTTGCAAATCCCCGATGATTTTGGCGGAGAAGGTCTTGCCTGTTGGGGAGATGAGAGCTTCCTGCTCGAGGGAGACTTTGTGAAGCTCCGAGAGGAGCTGCAGGACATGTGGCGGAGCATCGACGGGGTTAGGGGATGCCATCTTCTGTCAAGCTGTTGGTAGCTGGATGCTGGATAGAAGAAATATATTTAACGACAGAGGACGAGACATGTGCAGGGAGCGGGTCAAATAAATACAAGCAGCAGGTGGGGCCGCGGGGAAACCCGCAGTCTTGGCATTTTGGAGAAGTTCACCAGTCACAACTTCCACAACCACCTCCACCTCCCCCCAGTTCGTTCCAGCATAAACTCCATGCGTGCCCAAAATACAGTGACGGTAGAAGCAACCATCAACGCTCCCACAAAGACTGCCATATACAAACAGTCCTCGGGGTCGACGCTGCTACTCAGTGATCGAACCAGAACACCGGCAACGGGCGTTCCGACCAAGCCGGCAGCGCCTTGGATCATATACATGATCCCGGTGATGCGCGGCATGTTGTCCATCCCGAAGAGCTCCACTAATGCTGGCGAAAACAGGCCAATATACGCACTGGCAAAGAGACCATAAACCACCGTGAACCCAACAAACAGACGTTTCCCAGATGACACATCGGTGATTCCAATCACAGTGCTCGGAGTCCACAGGCCAGCGGTAGACACCGAACTCAAGAGCGTCGTGAGGAAGAATGCGTCGAGTCGCCCGATTTTGTCCGCTATGAACCCGACTCCGACCTTCCCGATGGCATTACAGGCATTGCTTAAAGCGGTGTAGTTGGAGCCCTCTGCGTCGCTGTAGCCGAGCGTCTTTGAGTAGGCGGATATATAGAAGATGGGCGTGTAGTAGGCTGCACTCTGGAAGGCCGCGTTCAGGCACTGGGCCAGAAACTTGCGCGTCATGACAATGTTTCGCGGGGGGAGGGGAACCATCACAAGGCCAGAGACCCAGGAAAGCTTCTCGTTGTCTTCACGAAGACGAGCCGCCATGTTCGGTTCCCAAGTGAGCACAGCCCCGGATGCACAGATCAGCACCGTGCAGAGGCAACCGGTAAGCCTAAGCGTGTTTCGGTATCCCATGCTATCTAGGCATGTGGTCAGGATAGGAGACCACACGAGCCCACCGATACCAGTCCCGGCCGAGATGATGCCCATATTAAGGCCCCGATGCTTTCCGAACCACCTAGGGGGAACTGCCATGGAGGGCATGAAGGAAAGGCAGGTCGCGAATCCGACCAACAGACCCTGAGTGAGCTGGAAATGCCACAAGGCTGTTCCGAAACTGGCGAGAACACTGGAAACCCCAAAGAGTATGCCGCCTGCGCAAATCACCGACTGTGGATTATAATATTTCGACCACGCCACGACGTAAGGCGCGCCCAGTTTCATCAGCGATGCGGCGATACTGCCAATGAGGGATATCTCGGACGACGACGCTCCGGTAAACGGGGTATTCGCTTGTCGGGACATGGCTTCATACAACGACTGGTAAATGCCAAAGCAGAAGAGAAGGCCGCAGCCAGAGAAGTTGAGCATAAAAGCGGCAATGACAACGCTGAGCTTGCGTCTGATTTCTTTAGTTCCACATCGGCAATATGCTGGACTGGAAATGGAGTCATACCTCTTCGACGGTTCATTCAGTCTTTGAATGATATTTACATCTGGCGGGGTGTTCCTGGTGGTATCGTTGGTAGTTTGTCCGTTGACTGGACACCCTGTAGCAGCTGATGACTGCATATTGCAATAATGGTGCTAGCTGCAATGCAATCAAGGTCCCAGGAACCGGAGGCGCATGTCCAATTTATGTACCTGATTTAGACAATGCGACAACAGTCTACGACTTAATGCCAGAGGCGAGTCCTCCTCAACCCCGAAGCGTGGCTAGAATCGGATGCCGGAGAGGGAATGAAGCTCCCCGAAGACGAGAATTTCTTGGCATTTTGGAGAACTAAATTGAGAGTACTACCCCAATGATAAGCCAACACCGGCAGTTAGATGAATATAGCATACCGGATTTTTTTAATTGGAGAGATTCTGAATTTTGGACCCATGAAGTAAAAGATGTGGGTCAGAAAACACCCGTGAGTGCGTGGTGGATATTATCGTGCAAGAAATCAAACGACTTGCTGTACTAATCTTACAGGGAGAAGGAATACATTCATCTTTGGCTTAAGATACACAGTTCCAATCTAGGTACAGTATAGATGTATCGGCGGCAGGGCCACCTGGCCGAAAATTCAACTTACGGTTAGGAAAACATATGGTAGGGAGAGTAAGAAGTATCACATGTGTGAATGCAAAGTACAGCAGAAACCCCAACTTCGAATCATTATTTTAGACTTGCATGGTTTACTATACACAAGTGCCCGTAAATATCATTAGCTCACTCTTTCACCCATTCAACCACCCGTCTCAGCACCTCAAGTCCATCTGTGGGCTGTTCAAGCCGTTTGAGCTGATTCTCTAGTTCCAGCTGGGAGAGGTTGCCATTGTAAACATCATCTTCTTCCAACAACATTTTCTTGGCGAGGAGTGGCTGGACCTCTGGATGCGACTGGAAGGTTAAAACAGTCTTCTCCTGATTGACAAACATCTCATGGTTCTCTGCCAGGTGAACAAAGCCTAGTCCAGGTCGCGCGACCTCTCGTACATGGAACTCGGGCAATCTCTGAGGGATCATTAATATAAACATCAACGAGGGAATATTGAGAAGCAACGCACATAACTTGTAACACCTGGGACACAAGCAAAGAATTTCTTCCCGGCTTCTGTCAACTTGACATCTTCGATTCCAGCCTATGATAAACTCATGTAAGCCCATGTCCAGCACATTGGTCAGAGGATTGTATCCATACAATTGGACCCGTGGGCACGGGTCGAACCTCTCCACCGAATGCCCGTGAGATGGCCTGATGACCCCAGCAGATCCCTAGAATCTTGGTCTTGGGGGATACCTGCGCAGTGTTGCGCAGAAATTCCAACACGCCCAGTACCCACGGCTCCGAAGAGGAGGCATCCGCCTTGCCGCCACTCAGGACGATCAGGTCATATTCTTGGGGGTCTGGAAAGCTGTTCTGGAAGACTGGATCGTACATGTCCACCTTGGCTGTGGGCGCAACCACGCCGAACGCAGCGCGGTAGGACTCGCACACGTCATTCCAGAAGTCGTTATCTGGGGGCGTGTTGACGAGGACGGCGATACGGAGTGGCGATGGGCTGGACATGGTGCTGACTTATGGTATCAACGGAGGAAATTATTCGTGTTCCATAGCGGATGCTGCCTTGTCTGATATATAGCTTGCTATATACTCGTGGCATGTTCCCTGGCATGCTCCATGTGGTTCTCCATGTCCGGTTAATGGGGCATCGCAATGGCGCACCGTATTTGGAACTAGACCCTCCAAAATTCAGAAGAACTTTTCATGCTCCACTGGCCACAAAATTCTTCATCGATCGTCGCCCTGAAATCATGACTCTATTCCATACAGCACACACGCATTACCAGGAGCTAATCCAAATCGAGTGCGCGGGAGCGATCGGCCCCACTTCGGGATGGCCACGGAAGGCCCACAAATTACCCAATCGGGTGCCCCAGAACGATGGCCCTTTAGAGTCATTCTGGATGGCGATAACGGTCGATCTAGACTGTCTATATCGCCCCATTGCAAGGTAAATAAAGCCGCATCGTGATCCCTAGTTTTAACACCAGGCTTATCTATCAAGACTTTCCCTCCTTTCGAGTCAATACCCTCAAAACATCACACAATGTTTATCCCCACCGTCCACGCCGAATCCAACACAGAGGTTCTCCTCCAATTCATCAAAGAGAACCCCCTTGGTATTCTCATCACCGGCATCGACTCCACCTCCCAAGACTTCCTCCAATGCACCCATGTTCCATTCGTGCTGGACCTCCCGGGCACCGAGTCCCCCGCCGCCCAACTCCGCGCCCATATCGCAAAGCAGAACCCCCAAGTGAAGGCCATGATCGAGAAAACAGAGAATGGCAAGCCATCGGGGGTCTTCTCTCTTGATCAGGACGTTCTGGTTGTCTTCAACGGACGACACGATCACTACGTCACACCTAAATACTATACCGAGACCAAGCCGGATACCGGGAAAGTCGTCCCGACGTGGAATTACTCCGCTGTGCAGATTTACGGGAAGCTTTCTATGTATTATGATTCGAAGACGTCGGAGGCTGGGGAATTTCTGGCGAAGCAGATGCGCGATTTATCGGAGCAATGTGAGAGAGGGATTATGGGATTCACGGGAGGAGAGAAACCGCAGCCGTGGAAGGTTGCGGATGCACCGGAAAGGTATATTGAGTTGATGCAGAGGAATATTGTGGGAATCAAGATTGAGGTTTGCAAGATTGAGGGCAAGTTTAAGATGAGTCAGGGGATGAGGCAAGGGGATCGGGATGGGGTGGTTAGAGGGCTTGAACGCTTGGGAGGGGAGACGGGGGCGGCGATCTCGGCTTTGGTCAAGGATAGGGGGGAGTTGCATGATCAGAAGAAGGCGTTGAAGAGTTCTCAGAAATAAAATTGTTGTTGTGCGATGGAATTTATGAATGATATATGCTTCCAAGGAGCCTTATTTCTCGTTTGCAAATGATTTTGGCAGAGACTACAGTCGTTCCACAACGTTTGGTTCGGTGAGAGACCTTTTCCCATTCACCTAAATAACGGCCTGATTTTGGGCAATTCCACTGACTTTGTAAATATATTTTTGAGCCATCGTGTTGCAGCTCGGCCGTGTTTACGTTGATGGTCATTGGTGGGCGGTAATGGTGGTGATCGAGGACAGCAAAGGCAGATGAAATATCCAAATCCTGAAAAGATTCAAGATGCCAACACATATTCCTTGAGCACGGGAAATACGACAGGAAGCGACTGGTAGTTATTGGCGGATGAATCCAATTTGGCATGAGTGGTGGCGTGGATGCTGGTAGCATGATATAATTTGAATTTTGGTCATTGGTCTGGTACCTTGCGTGTCATTCGATCTGTTGATATAATTGGGTGGTGATGGAAGATGGTGTTAGGTAAAGGGAATAAGATAGCCGAATAGCCCATGTTCTTGTTTACCATAAATAGTGAATATCAAACACAGTGAAGAAAGGTGCACCAGAAAGGACATTCTGTTATTGGTTATCCCAGTTACTGCTGCACTTAACTTTCCAATTCGATTTGATACTCTGTTCAGTCTGCTTACTTGTTGATTTATTGGGTTTCTTCTCTTATCGCTCTAATTATCTATCCTCCCATCTTTGTGCCTCTTCTGTGATAGCACTCCCAGAATGTCATACACAGGCAAAGGGATTTCCCTACCCAGACTGGCACCTTTACCGTTGGCAGGGACCCTGATACAAGCAGTTCATACACCTTCCCCTCCTAATCTAATATCCTTGGCCCAAAGTCCAGTATCTTCTCACAACTCCCACCTGATTGAAACTTTCGTCAATTTCCGTTAATTATCTTCACCAGAACCTCCTGCACCTTATCCGGAGCGCTCAAAAACGGAGAATGCGATGTGGCCAGCCGATACGTATTCTCCGGACCCGCAATCTTCGCGGCAAAAACCTCCTGCAATGGAGGTGGTATAGCCAGGTCCTGCTCGCAGATAATATACGCACACGAAATCCCATCCGTCCAGGGCTCATTATTGACTTCGCCCTCGAATACCGCCCGGCAAATGTGTCGCTCCAAAGCACGCCACCGGTTTTGCTCTTCCTCGGGGATGTCCTGGAAGCCGATGTTGCCAGCCCCGTCGGGATAGAGATAATCGCCCTGCAGGTAGTTGTTTAGCGAAATCAAGCATCAGAAGGGAGTGGGAATATGCCTCGACTCGCCACCACGGCGGATACGTTCCTCCCAATACCCCCAGCAAACTCTGTCCCCGGTCCAAGGCAAAGGAACCCATGTAGACCACCTGGATAATGCCACCGGATTTGCCGTCTCTTGCGCGCGACGCTTTGTCCAGACCCTTGACTGCGTTGGAAACCACCACTCCTCCGTAGGAATGAGCCACCACGATGAGGTGTTTGCCTTCGTCCGCAAGGCTTACGAGAACTTCGCGAAATGAGGCGACATCATCAGCCAGAACCTTGGAGGGAGGTTCAGCCCCGATAGATGGATGCACAGGACATTCAGTGTGAAATCCGAGATCAGTCAATCGAGACCGAATATCATCGAAGAACTGGGGACTGATCCAAGCACCGTGGGAAAAGACAATTGTTGGCGAAGTCATTGTGAAGGTGCAAAGACGGATTGTAAATAATATGAGAAGAAAAAGGACAAAGACGGAGGATATGGATAGACACTGAATTTAACGAGTGCGGGGGATCCACAACTAGCCCCTACTATAAACCTCCTGAATTCCATATGGCCCTATCAGGGGCGTTGAATGCCATCGTCATCCGAGGTTGGCAGCCGATCAATTTAAGCTTATAATCAGTCGGCAGATACTTCGGCAGATCCAGGCCAGAGATTGTTTTAGTAGAGGGTGACTGTAAAGCTCCATGCGGTGTATCATTATCAAGGTGATATAGCCTATTAGCACGACATAAGCATAGGTAGTCTTTACCATGGCGTCGCTTTCAACCCCGATTTATGCGACAATTATGGTTCGGCACCCCGGATTGGATTGCCGACGCCCGTAGCCGAACGCAGACTAGTACCTGCAGGCCTTCCCGGATATAGTCTAGCCTGCGATCACATGCTCCGACAAGGGAGGTTCTGTATGACGTCACGTAAGAGTCAATCGGACGAGGCATGGAATATGTGAGGAGTATCACACAATTTATTTCTTTCACCAAAGCTGTCAATTTCATGAGTGGGTATTGCAAGGTCTACATTTGAAATATTTTCAGGAGCATGAATACAGGTTCTGGTAGCCCAGCAGCTCTCTACCACCCTCGGCCATTCACATGTCCCAATTCAACTCTGCTGTGAATAACTACCACATTATGTCCTGGTAGATCATTTGCGACTGGTAAACCAAGCGTATATATCAATACGACTCACGTAACACGGAAAAAAATCCGGACTGGTCAGAAATACCCAACGTAATTATTCTCATACACGATCGATCAGTTTGCCATGAGGCAAAGGATAAGATATCAGAGAGACTTGGCACATCAAGTTATACACAATCGCCGACAAGAGAAAGGCCAACCATAGCTAGTATCTCACTTGAGAGACGGACAAAAGACAACCTTCTCTCCAGAAACCCCTCTCTTGTTTAGAGACAGTGCTTCTTCCACCGCCGCCAATCCCCCGGGAACCAAACGTGGCCGGTTCGGGATGAATTGTTCCTTAGCAATGTACCCGCCCAGATTCTTCGTCAGAGGCTCACTAAGATAGCGTAGATATGGGGCGCTGCCAACACCCAGAACCTGCTTGATTCCCACTTTGGGTTCATGGGACTGGCCAAGCGCGACTGCCTCTTGGTCGACGGTCTCTGGATGGACTGTATGCACCGTTACGACATGACTGTTTGCTGTTTTTGTTGCCTGGAGGATCTGTACCCCTAGGAGTTGTGTTGCCTTGGCTGAGATAGCATCAAAGACAAACATCAGCGGTGTTTCCTGCACTGCAGCAGCAAAACTTCCCGCGTCTGCCTGGTGTCGATCAAGGACCACATGAGCCCCTAACTTGTACAACTGATCAAAATTCGCAGCGCTGGCATTGGTGATAATCTTTTCAAAACCAGACAGTCTGGCTAGTTGAATGGCATATTGACCAACAGAAGAGGCTCCACCAAGGATCACTATCGCGTGGCCACCACCGGCCTCCATACCCTCTTCTTCCCAAGGAGGGATCAGCCCATAACCTTCTTTATCGTAAAAGGCAGTGACAGCAGCCATGGTAGCGAGACTGATGCCTGCAGCCTGCTCGTCACTAATGTTGTCAGGAGTCTTGGCGACCAAGGAGGCTGGCATTTTGCAGTATTGTTGGAAGGTGGAGGAGTCATAAGTGCCGATAATGCCCTGGAAGAAGACCCGATCGCCAATAGCGAACTCGGACACAGCGGGTCCCACGGCGACGACTCGACCAGCCGCATCTGACCCTAGAACTGCAGGATACTGGGTGATAAACGCATTGTAGTCCCGCATCTTCCAGTCTACTGGGTTGACGGCCGTGGCAGAAATTTCAATCACAATCTCATCATCACTTAGCGGGGCGAGGGTTCGGTCGGAAATAACATTTTGGGCCTTGGGTTCGGGGACTATGGCGGCCTTGAATGATTGAGGGAACGACATTAGGAATAGATGCTTTTGATTTCACTTGATGATTAAATTCAGTAGATAGTCGCTTCTTTCGGTTTCAGAATCGTTGCACTTGTGGAGGGAATTCTTCCTCTTATAACGGTGAGGGATATATTATAAATCAGATGTAACCGGTCGGAGAACAAAGGACCCAGGCTAACTTTGCTGCAACACGAATCTGACACCCAATGGTTGGGCGTTGTCATCACATTAGTAGTTGCACACTTAAGCATGACATGACATCATAGATAGCAGATAGTCAAACCGGGAACACCGCATCACCGGGTGACAGTTGCAGAATCGAGAAACTCCGAGCTGGCCTGTAGAGTCAGTATTGGGCTGCATGTGCGAATTATGTTGTTTGTAGGATGCTATACCGATATTAACTGAAATGTTGCCGGCACTCCTTCACGAGACTGTAGCACCTAACATTGCATCTCGCATATATTGTCTCGATGAAAAGTCGGATTTTCGGGGTCCATAAGTACTTGCCGGTATGATGAGTTTCAGTCTTGTACCATGGCTTTACACTACTCTGCTATATGAGTAGTTTGGCTGCTCGTCGCTGTATCCCCCAATCCCGAGGATCGGTATTTCCAATTATTATTAATGTAGATAAGATCGTACCGAGGAACTGAGCTTAGACAGCGAAGAACCACAAGGACGGGTCTTAATACTAGTGCGGTAAAATTGTCATCAAGACTGGAGATAAGGGGAAGATAAGATAATCTCCGATTGCTGACCTACCCGATCTAGAACCGATGACCTCCTGCGTGAAGGACATTGAAACCGTCAAAATAATTTGTGGTACACCGCCAAACCTCATTGGCCAAACTCTCTCCCGACACCTTCTGGAACAGCATGGAAGAGACCGGGATGGTGACGAGCCAACTAGGGTGAATGGTTGAGAACAATGAAACATCCCGGTTGCTTGGGCTGCGGATGTTCCTGGAAAGCCAAGGAATATATGTAACAAGTGAATTGTCTTATTGCCACATTGGTTCACGGCTGTCACTTTTTGTTTGCGTGCTTTTTAATCTTTATGGAAACCCTACCGACTACTTGATCATTGGCATTTGCACATCATTCATCTACAATGTATAGAATCAGCACAAAGCCCGCTATTGTCCGCCGTACTCCACTCCGGCCCCCAGAATCCTTCGCCAACGTCCCCTATTTTCAACTCTCCATTCACCCACCAACAGCAAGAGAAACCAACAGCACCAATGACCCAAATGCCCGCCATCCCACCAACCATGCGCGCCTGGGTACGCCGGCGGTGCGGCCCCCCTGACAGCGTCATGGAGCTGGACACGCTCCCCACGCCCCCAGTACCGACAGGCCAATCACCCGACGTGCTGATCCGAGTATCGCACGTGTCACTACAGTACAGTACCGAGATGTTGATCCGGATGATACCCAGTATGCCTTTCACCGGGCCATGGATCCCAGAGATCGAGCTGTCCGGGGAAGTAGTGGCGGCTGGCGCCGGGGCACCATCCGAATTGCGCGACCCGGGCACGCCCGTCGTGGCATTCCAGACCATGTTCAGCGTCATTTTCATGGGCCACGGGACGATGGCCGAGTACATCCGCCTGTCCGGTTCCCAGGTTACGCGCATAGATGCCGCAATCGACATGGCGCCGGCCTCGGGCATCAGTGGTAGTGGCAGCACCGCGCTCAAGATGATCCGCACAGCGGGTGTGCGGGATGGTCACACGGTGCTCATCAATGGGGCTAGTGGCTCGGTTGGCTCGTTTCTGGTGCAGCTGTGTCGGCTACGTGGCGCTAAGGTTGTTGGTGTGGCCAGTGGCGCCAACGAAGCCATGGTGCGCGACCTGGGTGTAAACGAGGTAGGGGAAATGTTTCCTGACTGGGTTCTATCATGACTAAATGCGCGTACAGTTCATCGATTACCGCAGTCATGATTCACTGCCGGCCTTCCTGACGCATCAGTACGGCGGCAAGCCATTTGACTGTATATTGGACTGCGTTGGCTCGCAGGCGATTTTTGTCCAGTCGCCAGCCTATCTCAAACCCGAGGGCATGGTGGTCAACATTGGCACGCTCGAGGGCGTCGGGGCGACAGCTCGCAACGTGCTCTTCAACAGGTACCTTCCGACATGGTTAGGTGGTGTTCCGAGGCAATATGTCATGTTCAACACGAAACCGACAACCGACGATGCTGTCTACGTGGCGCGCCTGGTCCAGGAGGGCCACATGCGCGTTCCCGTCGACTCCGTCTTTGACATGCAGGATGCCGTGCGGGCCTACAAGCGCATCGCTACCAAGCGCGCGCGTGGTAAAGTCGTGGTCAAGGTGCGCAGTGACTAGATATCTGCGCCTTTGTTAGCACATGGACATTGTGAGACCATAGTTTTCATTGCATGTGACCTTACCTCCCTGTATTTAAATAGAGGGGGTGTATCCTTTGTTATTATTACCCATTACCCTTAAAGAGTTAGCACATACGACCACAGGGTGTGGAGAATAGAGCTTTCCGTCAGCTCAGCCATACTTCAGCGACAGGTTAAATGCGGTTAAATAGTAGATAAGCCCACATCTGATTGAGATTTGTCACGAGAGGAAAAGGTCAATGTTGGCTGAATGAGTCACGAAGAATAGAAGTGAAAATTGTGAGTTAGGGAGAAAGATGAGATAATTAACCTCGTGATTAAGATTTTATAATATAAATACAAGTAAGCCAACAAAAGGATTGTCGGGTCAAGAAACCCTCCTGGTAAACATCCCTCTAGCACTCAGCTGCCTGCCCCAGGAAATAGTATTCTTCGGGCAAGAAAGTAACAAGGCCACAGAACTAAAGACTGGCGAAAGGCTTCTAGCTCCGAGCACCATATGCCCTATTTACCCTTCCCTGTCAGTTGCTGGTCATTCGAGATGTAAGTCACCCAGTGTCCACACACGAAATCATGACAGCAATTATATCCATCTCAGGAAGTTTACACCTTGCCAATTCCTGCATTGGCCTTGGCCGATGACGCAACATCCGAGGTTGAGCTCGCCGACATGATATACTCGGTGCCAGCCTCCGCCAGGTAGGTGAGTGCAGTGGTATCCGAGACCCCAGTAAGGGACCCCGAGTTATCAATGACCTCGTTTTCCACGCAATCGCGGCCAATGACCGACGCGCATTCCGATGTCGAGCCCGAGAGCACATTGAAAATAGCACTGTCCTGTTCGGTCGAATCCGCCGTCATGGGGGTGGTCACGTTGGAGAAGACGTTGCCCTCGATGAGAGACCAGGTGTTCGGACCGATGTCAAAGGCATGGCCGGCCATGTTCTCGAAGTAGTTGTTGACGGCGTGGAACACATTGGTGGCGTCATTGTCGGTGGTGCCGTAATGGGGGGCGCGGCCCGACAGATCGTGCAGGTAGTTGCCGTAGAAGGTGCAGTAATCCTTGGCTCCCAGAAGCAGGAGAGTCCAGTAATGCTGGCGATTGCAGGTGGCCGACCAATCCGTGTTGCCGTCAAACTCGTTGTTGGAGATGGTGACGTGGCCGGCGGCATCATAGCCCGTCACGATCATTTGCCGTCCGATGAGGGAGAATTTGCAGTGGTCGATCCAGACCTTGTCGGCTTCTTGGATGGTGATGGCATCGCCGCCCCAGACGTGTTCGGGATTGATGTCGGTGACAAAGACGTTTTGGATGATCACATTGGTTGCGCCATAGACACGGAGACCGCGACCTTTGATGACGCCTTCGGTGCCGACGCCCACGATTGATTTGTTGCTACCAACAAGGAGAGGACTGGCGCCTGCAGCGTAGTATTCAATGTCCGAGAGAGCCGTCATGGTGCTGCCGCTGCAGGAGAGGGTTCCGATGTAGTCCTGACCACCCTGGGCCACATCGCAATCTTGGTAGCAACCAGAGCCGGTGGTCGTGCCCAGCGAGTCGGTGAAGTCGAAGGCTTTGTCGATGAGAATAACACGCGCGACGTCATCCGAGAGCCAGGATTCCAGTCTAGTGAACAGCTCAGTCAGTGTCTAAATCGAAAATGCAGAGTGAGACTGGGCAAGTGCCATACTCGGCAGTGTCTGAAGGAGCAGCGGCAGTGGCACTGCCACCTCCAGTAGTCCCGGTCGCCATTCCAAAGGCTTCTCCGGAGACCCCGGTTGCGATGGCCCGATGGCCCAGGGCGATGCAGGCAAAGATGAAGAGACGCATGAGGAACTGGGATGTGTTTGGTTGAAGAATATCATGTCAACGGCAGGCAAGGGCCGCCTTTTATAGAGTGCTTTTTGTGCTTCTAGTACTAACACCTTCCATCGCAACGAGTCATGTTGCTCTATGCAGCCATTGGCAGCTGATTCACTGGAAATTTCATC
Source organism: Aspergillus sclerotiicarbonarius CBS 121057 (assembly GCA_003184635.1). NCBI lineage: Eukaryota > Fungi > Ascomycota > Eurotiomycetes > Eurotiales > Aspergillaceae > Aspergillus > Aspergillus sclerotiicarbonarius. The sequence continues at coordinate 295,051 of KZ826319.1, read as the reverse complement.
AAATCCTCGCTGTATATCTCGATGTAACGTTGAATGGCACCCCTGCAGTCCAGCTCTCAAGTGACGGGCGGATATGAAACTGACAGAGCTTGGCATCACCCTATTTGTGGGACCCGCACTTATCAACCGGCTGTTAGGGTTGTGAAGTGCCGAGTCCTGATGGTGACAGCTGGACAATACCTTCTTGGGTGGAGCATGACAGCTAAATTTAGAAGCAGAAGTGATACGGATTTCGGAGATAAATACTAGTCATGGCTCACAACCGCCGGCGGGACTGCGCGTCCCATCCTGGCATGTACTCCATACACGAGACTAAAATATTTGTAAACACTGCTTGATTGGGTGATGGTGGTTTGAGCCCGTAAGAACTAAGAAGACCTCGGTCGAATGAGAAATCCGGGGACCAAATCCGGAGGTCCGTATACAATCGGGAATAGCATGAAAAGCTAAGGGACGAGCTGCGGTCAGATGGTGCCACCTTCCACCCCCAACATGATTCAGTGGACCCAAAGACCCTGCGTCTCCGTTTCAACGGTCTGAAGTATATCTATCTCGGCCCTTGATGGCCCACATCATCACCAATCGGAGATCCCTTCCCGCTGAGTAAGGTGAAGTACCTAAATAAGGTAGACAGAGGGTCTTGCTGTCCTGGTAAGGGTCTTGTGGATGAATGTCTTCAGAGCTAACACTAAACCTGACCAATCAGTGACGAAGGGATTGCAGAGTGTGTCGCGCCAATAATCATGTGATAGGGGTCCAATTTCTCCACTTGGCCTGTCTGAAACAATTAGTGTCTGAGCTTACAGGCGTAGAATCTAAAATCGGCGGGATTCGGCGATAATTTTTCTTTCCATATCCCACTAAGCTCTAGCTTGTTTTATATAGGGAGGCGCTACAGCCACACCGGCTAGGCTACCACTATACCAGCGTTCACTCATACCACACTAATTCTATACCCCACCTACCTCTAATATATGGATTCTGGAGACTGTATCCACGGGGTTGATAGCTACAGCGTGGCCCGTGACGAGGTTGCTTGCCTCGGGTGTGTAGGCAGGGGCCTCCTTCACCTGAAATGGCGGCACTTGGCCTCAACGAGCCATGCAGTAGAGTTAGCGGCCAGTGTGACTTTGGAATGGAAGCTGGGATTTCCTATTGAGGCGAGAGAAGATACTTGACAAAGCGACACGACGACTCAAAGAATGAGTAGAGAGAATTCCAGACTGTTGTTTTTGGGTTGCGAGTTCTCCCGATTGGGATGACAGAAAAGACAGTTATTTTGAGGATGATGATGATGATTATGACGTTTTAAGAGAGCGAATTCACGGCATATATATAGATAAAGAAGAATTTTTATCTTTATATCCAGATACATATATTTAAGTATTAACCTGGATAAATATCTGTAGTAGTTTTGCAGGGGTAGGACTTCAACTACTTGATTAAAAACGTATTTTTTTCAAGCTTGTCTTTGAACTATTCCTGGTTGAAGACTTAATTTTTTCTACTTTTTTAACTCCGCAGAATACTCGTTAGTTAGATCAGAAGATAGACAGTTTAATACCTAATTTAATAAAGCCACTCCTGTGCCTCGCAAGCGAGTTCCACAGCATTGTAGTGGCTGTAGAATGATTAGACATACAATTCGGAAGTGCCCTAAAAATAACCAATTTTTTGTATATTCATTCAAATTTAATTATGTTGGTGGTTTAATAGCTTTAAATAGTAGTGGCCGCGATGAGAATCCGCCGCTCGGTAGTTCATTACGTTATATAATTGCACCTTTCTAATACTATTGATATCGGTATAAATATAAGCCCCGATATATAGAGATTGACCGGAGGATCAGACACCGGCTCAACCTTTTTACGGGTTATACATTATGACTTGACCCTTCGTTCCTTGCTATATAGCGAATTCGGAGTGACACGGAGATATTATTCTCAATATACTAGTACCACATACTGAATTGGTCAACCAGACATTCCTGGCTTATACACATGCACTAAGACTCCAGAACCTTGGCAGACCTTGGCTCACTCGTTTCAACCATATCCTCATTCGTCTGGGAAAAAGGGTTCTGTAAATCCTCTAGTATACCGTTTATTTTATCCACATCGCTCAACTGATACGGAGCAAGAAACATAGACAGCATTTGCTTTTCGTGAGGCTTCAATGGTCGGTAGCGTGTTGGATGGTTCTGATGTTAACAGGGATCCCTATATATCGCCGATCAAACAGGCGTAGTAGGGTCGGTTGTAGAAGTCTTTGACCGGCGAGTGCTGTTAAAGACAACCTTGATCGTCGGGATCGTGGTAATCATAAACAGCAGCCATTCCAACGCCCCAAAGACTATTGCTGCCTTGAGCAACCGACACTGGTTCTCTTCTGCCGGACATGCATTACTCCCTATGTTAATAGCCACCGCAATGAAACCAGCAAGCCATGAAAGGAGAGCCACAACCTCAACAATGACGGAAATAGAGCCAATCAATGCATGTTCCGCGAAGCTGATTCCAGCAGTGAGGAAGAGGAAGATGACGCCCAGAAATGTCCACCCAGCACAGAACATTAAAAAGCCCCACTCGTCAGGGACCCCGGCGTAAGCGTAGAAGTTGCCGAATACGAAGTGCACGTAGTCAGTGTGGCCGCGATACACGTGGATAGCTAAGGGATGGGGTCAGACTGAATGGGTGCTTTGGTAGAGTAGGGTAGATGAGTTCTCCGTACCATAGCCGTCTGTTCCCATGACGATAATGGCGAAGATGAGCTGCAGCGCTCGCAGGGCAAATTCGACCGTTCTGTTCGCCGGTATCTTTATGTTCATGTTCTTGACCATGATGTGCAACGATCTGTGGTCGAAATTCGGGAGGGATGGGGCACGTCGAGTAACTGAAGAACCGAGGAATACGGCGTACAATAATATATAGATATATAGACTCAGGGAGTTCGATGCGCTCCATTTAACAACCCGCCCCAGCAGCCAGCCAGCAGTTTCCAGAGGTACATTTAGATTGGTGCCTAGTCCGATCTTACTCGTCTGACTATCTTGTTAAAAACAAGCTCAGTCTCCCCCCTGCCTTTTTGATGTCATTCTCGTGAAACCCGCAACCACATTGGCAGACATGGGGCGCAGCAGCGGAAGCTAGCCGTATCAAGAATTAGACTATACTCTGTAGAGGAAGCATAAGCAAGCCTATATCAGCACGCGGACGAATCAGGGATTACTAAATCGTTAAAGACCGAGATGGTCTCCACCTCTCCATGATCCATGATCCCTCGAGTCTTTACTTAATCCGGCTTGGCTCAACAAACACCGAGCTGAGCTCCACTGGCCGTTTAGTGGCGAATTAAAGGCCGTACTTGGACCCCTGGCAGATGCCAAAATCTGAAAAGACTGGCAATGGACACATAATTCCAATTAATCCCGACTTGACGCCATGTGAAGTAATTGGTCGTTCTAAATATACTGCTAGATAGGTCTGCTTCCGGAGATTAATTTGGGATAAGAACGATAACCCCGGGCTAGGTCTACGGCTTCAAACCTGCGAGGTAGGAAAGCAGAGTCCGGATTAACATCTGGGAGATAATAGCCAACGCCGCGCGCAGACTCTGCTTCAATTCGTCCCTACAGTGTGGTGTGGCCAGTCAGCTTCACGGCGTGGCCGAGGGGATCCTTGTCGGGTGGGACCTCGAGATGTATCAGCGCAGATCATGGCTGTTATTAGAGAGCAGCTGTGAACAGAAATAGTCACGCGCAGATGGAACCTGTGCGTTTGACACGGGACCAAGAAAGAACAGGCGATGCAAGCAGCGTACCAAGGATTTGGCGGGTCTCACATACACATACGGGGATGGGCGGCGTTTGTCCGCAGTACGAGCCTATATCCTATATATCGATAGGTTCTGACCAGTAGATCCAGCCATCCTGGCACGAGTAATCAACATGACCCCATCCTTGCACGAGAGGCGGGTTGGGCCGGCTGAAAATAACGTCCACGACGCGGCGGCCCTCGCCATTGAATCTTGGAGGGGGCACCGAGTAGCCGTGAACCCTCTGCCCTTCGCCAACGTTACAGGCAGCCAACAGAGCGCCGGGTGAAGAAGGCACACTGGCAAATGCCTCTAGGGCAGCCAGTCGAGCACCGATTGCCGCCAGGATTTGTCCATCGGCAGGCCCCTCGCGGCTTTGTTCGTTAAGCATCGTCGTCGCCAAAGCACGCAGGGACGGGTCTCTGCATTTGATACTCACAATGAAGAGAGGGCTAACAATCCCCGGACGCGTTGAGAAGCGTTTGAAAGCGCTGGGTTTAGTCCGCCGCCTCAGCCGCGCCGACGCGGCAGCATCACTTATGATGCTTCGGAATCGGTCATGGTGTTCATCGTACGCTGTTTCGTATGGGCTGTGAGCACACAGGAGGAAGATTAGAGCCGACGTCAGCTGTGTGCGAATCGCATAAATCTCCGCCAGCGTCTCCGAATCTCTCAGCGTAGATGTCGCGGACGAATATCGGGTTTGCAGTCTCGTGGCAAGCGCGGCAAGGTTATCGAGAACCGAACGACACTGCGTCACCGCGTCAGATTGACTCTTGCACATGATGGGATCATGGTCTTTCCAGCTTGGATACGTGTACCGCAGCTGGGCAGCCGACTCTATGAATTGATATGATCGGTAAAGGCAGTGCATTGCGGCGTCCATAGCAAGCTCCGGCTCACGGAACGCATCGTCTCCAGCGGCTGCTCCAGCAACTGCTTCTGGAAACTCCAGGTACATAAATTGCGGTGTCTGGGACAGACCGTAGCTGCCAATCAAGAGGTTCATTTTGACTAGCGCGTCTTTGATTGTGCTGAGAATGTCAGCAGATGAAGCTCCCCGGCGATGCTCCTCGGTCTTGGTCAGGATCTGTACGGCCCCAAGAAAATGGGTGAACGCATTTTGCTCGTGTTGGCTTAGGATCTCAACGCAGGCTAGGATCATGGATGCCAGAACCAGGGACTCTGGGCCGACGGTCTCGTTGTGAAAATCTGATCGCAGCCTTGCCAGAGCTGAGCCATAGTAGCGCCAGGTGCAACAAGGGCCCTTGCTAATGGCGTTAATCTGTGATGATTCATACGCAGCCCCGAATGCGACCGCGGCGGCCTTGACACATTCGACTTGACTCGATAGCTGGAGAAATATTCGCCCCCAAACCCCACCTTCTTGCAGTGGATGGCCGCTGTTGTCCAGAGACAACACATGAGCTGCGAGATAGCTTAGCCTCTCTGCATGGCTGTCCGCTGTGACGCCGATCTTCAGAGCAGGCCGCAAAGCTGATGATAATGACGACTTGGTTTCGTGGTTGTAACCGCCGCATAGTCGACCGGCTTGAAAGCATCGCCGACACAGGGGCTTTTGCTCGTCACACTTGACCCGACGTGTCCTGCATCTTGGTCAGTCGAATTGGCGCCATGATGGCAGGGCGAGGACCCATCCCATACTTGCAAGTCACGCAGCCTCGTTTCGACTGCGAAACAACGACGCGAGCCCGCTTTGATGAGGGGGCGGATGGGTTACTGCTGCATCTCGGTCTTGTAGAGAGTTGATGGTTTTTTGGCGGCGCCTCCATGATTACTGCAAAGCTGGCGGGGCAAATGTGATGTAGAGTCTCGGTCCATCAGCCGTGGCTGGATTTAGTGCATCCTCGGGCCGAAATCTCTCCGGCTCTACCTACAGTGCTTACCTGAAAGCATGTTCGTATTTAAAAAAGAACTCTGACATATCCTGAGGTTATTAGGGCATAAATGTGGACACATCACCAAATTGCCTCGAGGTTGCCTTAAGGAATAGTGGTTATCGGCGACATCCTGCTTTACAAAAAGCCACTTCTGAACCAACCAAGCAGGCTAGGCTGGCATAGACTGAGGAGCGTATTGACAGGACTACTGGCGGCAAAGAGCCTTCCGTCTTGATTGCTAGTGATTCGATATGTAATAATTAGGACGAACATACTGTTGGCCTGTGCGGGAACTAATGAACCTATATGACTCCACATACTCGGGTAAGAGAGATGATAGACGAAAGCGACCAAAAATCTGACTCCCCTCCTACCAAGTCGTCTAATTAAGCTTGATTCTCCTTTTGCCTCTCTTCCCTCGTCCTTCCTTGCACCCCCCCTCCCCCCGCGAGTTTCAGCGGGTTCACCCACCCGCGGAATCCAGTGGGGGAGCTATTGCAAGGTTCCAGGCACCCGTTCAGTTATGACTGAAATCTTTCCAACCCTACACTGTGACAGCAGCTAGGACTGTAATATCAACTTTAAAGATTTCTCCGTAATCTCCTAGATGGCTTTTTATAGATATTACTATAATATACTTAGTACCAGATGATTGACTCCAGGTCACGCGACCACGCACAGACCAGCGTCATTACATTTGGTGCACTCCTCCGTCCTATCGGCATATTCATTCCTCCGCCCCGATTTCCGAACCTTCATTACCCCGATGTCATATTCTGGGCCGAGCAAGTCTGACCGGAAGAGGATAGATAAGGTTATCTTAGGCTGTGCTGAGCTGGGAATTCCGTTGCCTGTAAATCCGAGTCAAGGAGTCGGACGAGTCGGACGTTGCTGATGTGAGGTCCGAACTGGTCCGTTTAGGAAACCCCGAATCAAATGGGTGGTCAACCTTCCATGCGTCGCGAACTATAAGAAAGCATCTCTCTTGACCCCAAACAAGTCATCAGAATCATCAGAATCTTTCACATCAGACAACAACCTAAGCACTTTACGATCCTCTCAACTATCCTTCAAAATGTCGGACAAGCCTAACTCTCCCCCAGCTTTGAAATGGGCTCTGGTAAGCTTGCTGTGATATTCAAACCCTAACTCATCTGTCTCTTCTAACAGCCACAGGACGGCCGTGAGGTCGACCTCCTTCACTACATCTTCAACCGATCCGACCTTAGGCAAATCCGAGGAAACCCCGCAAAGGTCCTTGGTGCCATTGATGATTACCATTCGCAGTTCAAGCCCCTCATGAACGTTGGTGTGGCCAAGGGAAAGTTTATCACTGGTATAATTGCCGAGCGCAAACCATCCGTGATGATTGAGCTTGGAGGCTACATCGGATACTCGGCCGTTTTATTCGGCGACGCCATTCGCAAGAACGGGGGAAAGCAATTTCTGAGCATTGAGAAAAACCCCGAGATGGCAGCCGTTGCCACCCAGCTGGTCGAACTTGCAGGACTGCGCGACTACGTGCGCATTATTATTGGCGCTAGCAACACGGTGTTGAGAGAGCTCATCACCGAGACCCGGGACATTGATACCGTCGAGTTGATTTTCATTGATCATTGGCAAGATCTGTACCGCCCTGATCCGTGGCTACTTGAGGAGTTGGATGTCTTGAAGCCGGGAAAGAGTGTGCTGTTGGCAGACAATGTGATCATGCCTGGTGCACCTGTGTATCTTGAATGGATTCACGCGACCCCCCAGGAGAAGAAGGATATTCTCAGCAAGTCAGATGTCGGTTTATTGAAACCGAACCCCGATCTGGTGTATGACTCGCGCGCACAGGAGTTCCAGGACACCGAATTTGGACGGGTAGGTTTATATATTCAAGCCCCGAAGATCTTTTTATTCAATTGGGAAACTAACACGGGGATCTAGGATGGAGTTGCAGTAATCCATATTAAGTGAACAGAGGGCGTCTAGAAAAGGTTCATGATAGACGAATCTATGGGTCGGCGGTATAGGATAGACCTGGTGACTAAGGTTCGGATTTAAGTTTGCGGGACGTCTGGAAATGATATTATGAATAAGTACTGGAATAGAAGTAATATTTGATTTCACATGCGTTGGTCGATCAAACTATACATGTTTCCCTGCTATCAGAGTAAAATGGCATGGCCTGGATTTAAGGGACTAATTTCACAGTTACTTCGCTCGCTCCTCCCCGCAGACTTTTGACCATGGAAAGACTCAAAAACAATCAAGGCGAATGTCTTACGAATCAGAATCACGAAAGATGATGTCACAATATGGGTGAACACCGCTTCATGGTCGCGCGAGCTAGGGTGAGAAGTGTGAGCGCACAATAGATAGGGTGGGTGGGATTGACCTTCAGCTTATAATGTATTGAATGCCTCCAAGTTTCTGGGTGAGGTCAATATCGGTCCAGTGCAATGTGCTTCAGGAGTCTAATGAAATATCGCGGCCAATTTTATGATAAATATATGCAATGATAGCTGGCTTAGACCCATACAAGCAGAAGAGCGAATACTACTTAACATGGTCTAGATTTAAGCTAGGAAATGAAGCTACCCGTCCAACCAACTATAATCCGGCGCGAAATGAGCAAATAGGTCATCCATACAAAACCTCTCCAATTCGTCGAACACAAGAACATTTCTTCTGTTCAGGGGTCTCGGTGCCATATTGTGCAGCTATGGGAGAACGATGGGCAGCAAGGGCGTGGTATGGATGGCAGTGTATCTGAATTTCATGTAATATACCGTATTATACGCAACACCTGGTTCCAACAAAAGCCACTATGTATTTGATGAAGCCGGTATTTTACCACGGCAAGCGATAAGAGCAAGATAGGCCAGGAAAAACAAAGGTCCGTCGCGTCAAGTTGCCACCGCTGCTGGCCCAACCTTGATCTTCATTACGTATATTCCTGAATAATAACCATGTCCCAAATACCGCCATCTCGGAAACGAGTGTCTGTTGCTTGTGAAGTTTGCCGCAAAAAAAGAATCAAGGTAAGGAGCTGGTTAGTGCCTGATCAACCAGTGATGCCCAAACTATTAACTTTAACATACCAATATTTAGTGTGATGGTGCCAAACCAGCTTGTGCTGGATGCTCCGGCCAGGGTGAGAACTGCGAGTATAAGTACGATAAGGAGAAGCGCAAGTAAGCTTCTGCTCTCCCTACGATCCTTGTTGCCCTATCAGTTGACTCGATCAAGGCCACCAACTAAGCAGCATATACAAGCACTCCAAGCTCGTATTCAATTTCTAGAATCACAATTAGCCCAATATCAGCTGCAAGAGGGTGTTTTCTCTGGCTCGGAAAGTCACCAGTTGCAACATCGAGATGAACAAATTGGAAGCAAAGGATCAGAGGCTCAGTCTAGGTCTCTTGACCCCATTGATGATCTCACTGATCTTCTAGGAGGGCTAAGCGTTGGGGAAGGTGATCAGTTGCGATACTTCGGATCACGGAGCAATCTTAGCATTGTGGAACAGCAAGGCACAATGCGCCCTAATCTGTCCCCACGAAACTCATACCAGCTATTACAGCCAATTGACGTAGAGCCCGAGCTTCAGGAAGAGCTCCTTGACCTTTTTTGGGAATGGCAAAATCCTTGGCAGTACCTGGTTTATCAAAAAGTGTTTCTCAGGAGTCTGGAAAACCAATTGGACGATGGGTACTGTACTCCGCTGCTTCTCTACTCCATGCTGGCTTTGGCAGCGAGATACTCTGATAATCCTGAAGTCCGCACTATCCGCAATGATCCGAAGACGGCAGGCGACGACTTCTCCCGAAAGGCCCAGGCTCTTTTGTTCGAGGAGATCAAGGCTCCGCGGGTTTCAACAGTAGTAGCCGCTGCACACATGTCTCTATCTGAAATGGCTAGAGACAATGAACCAGCAGGTTGGACTTACATCGGTATGCGTACCTCACATTAACCCTTAAGCGTAAAGATGTTCCCTTCTTTGACATCTCACACCGGCATAGGGATTGCCATCCGGATGGCATATAACTTGGGGCTGCATATTGATCCACATTTATGGGTTTCGTCAGGAACTATGGCTCCCGAAGAAGCTGAGTTGCGATCAATCGCATGGTGGGGTTGTTATATGATCGAAAAGTAAGCATGATGATTACCCATCTCTTTGATCGTCCTGTTTTTATACTGACGGCCAAGGCTGTTCACTGTCGGCATTGGTCGACCAAGCATAATTCTTGAGCGCGATGTCCGAGTCAAATTTCCATCAAATTTGGCCGATATTGAATATGGCCAATGGAACGGAGCCTCAACATCCTCAATCGATCATTTGTTCCTATCTTACTCTATCACCACTTTTCATAACACATGTCGACTTCTACGTTTAGCAGCACAGCCACTAGATGATATGTGAGCTGATATCCTTTGTTTCCTTGACTGCAGGTCGCTTTTGTCAACGTCCAATTGGCTCATAATTACAGATACACTTCCGAACATTTTGTTACTTTGGCCGAGAAGAAGAGCATTATGACGAAGACAAACGTGGAGCTAACGTCCTTTTATAATAACATCCCAAGTGTTCTTCGTCTGCCACCGTCTTCCTCACGGCCCTTACCTCCGCATATATATTGTTTCCAGTACGTGCTCTGGCGGACGGCTTAGACCTTCCCCTGCTGATTGATTTTCTTCCAGCATGCACTTCTATACCTTGATAATTCTTCTCCATCGACCGTTTATCACCCTACCCACTGATTCTCACCCTTCCCAGAACCCCATGAATAAAGCCGCTTCTGCAAGCCTAGAAACATGCACGACAGCCGCTGAAAAAGTAACAATCCTGTTCCGGGTTTACGCAAAATTCTTCACCTTGGTAAAGCCCACCTCCTTCATATATTAACCATGCCGTCGAGCTGATAATCCTTCACCTTCAGCGAAAAATATCGATCTCCGTGGTTGACCCTGCCCGTACAGCCGCATTCATCCACCTATTCAACGCTACCTCTAAAAGCCCCCAAGTTCGGGATAAATCCCGACAGCTCTTTCTCGAAACGCTCAGATGTCTCGAACAGATGAGCATTGCCTGGGGCCGGGCAAAACGTTCAGTCAGAGCACTTTTCATGGTTGCACGAAAATGGAACGTGGATGATATTTTGAACAGTTCTGTTCCTTCGTCTGTGGAACCAGATCTTGCACATCAACACGTATGTCAGCATCAGGACCTACACAATCTTGATGGCATGGATGGGTGGCTGCAGGATCCATTGGTTCTGCCTTCAGAATTACAAGTCGTTGAGGATGAGACTTTTGTGCGTCCGGATGATTTGAATCTGGAGCAGGAATTATTTCGTTTTGAGGATTTCTTGTCTGTGGATGATAATGCATATTTGTCAGGCTTTCTTCTCAATACTGACTTTGAGCACGAACCTGGTTTTTGATCGCAAAGTCATCATTTCGGCAGACTTCCATCACTTTTCCTCTGTAGAGATGCAAGTTTCATAGTTTTGGTAACTGCTATGGTGTATTTTAATATTTTCCGAAAATACTTTTTGAACATCTAGGTAATCACAAGATAGGATATCGTGGGAGTACGAAATACTTGGATGGGACTATTATGTGCGTCGAACAAATACGTTGATTGGATTAAAATCGTCGACGGAAAAGGAAAATTGGACAATAAATTCCCAGAAATGGGACCGCCGTACAGAGTAATGACCAAGACCCAGAAAAGATGTTGTATGGTATGAAGATAGTATTACATACAGTAGTAATAATGGATGTATTATATCCTTAATTATATGATGAATAATGATCTTCCATGTACATTAGGAAGTGAAGACCATGGTTGTACTTCGATCCACCAACCCAAAATGCCTCGAATCAACTTTGATTGTAATTGCGATGCATTATTTTCGAATATAAAATCGTTTCCCTTGGTTCAGCAGCTCCGCATTGAACACAACAGAACTCAACCCGAGAAGACTCCCCAAATCGTTCATTTCTCCCTGAAATCAAGCTTTGGTCAAGGTATTTGTTTCCAGCAGGGACTGAACAAAGGTGGTAATTGCACGAATAGCAATCTGGGCAATCCTATCACCGTCACCTGTATTAGGGTCAAAAGAACAAACAGTGAGAGATTTAGGAGTGCTCCTTTTAGGCACAAGGTCCATGCAAGCGATTAAATCCGACTCAAACAACCCTCCCGGGGAAGGGTAATCATTGACCTTTCCGTAAGATTTATCCAGCACGTCCAAATCAAGATGAACCAAAGCCGGATCATAGGATTTCAATCCTAGCTGCTTCCTCAACTCGGACGCAAACTCGACTTTTCGGCTGGTTTCGCCCCATATAGCATGCATTCCAGCATCAATCACCCGCTGGCGTTGCACGTCGCTCTGATCCCGAAGACCACAGTACAGGAAGTTGCCATCGTAAGTCAAAGGCTTGAAACCGGGAACCGTCTTCATAAGAGTCTTCCAACTCTCGCCACGGAGCATCGAAAGTCCCATAGCGTCGAGATAGCCGTTTTCATTGACATCGGGGGAATCCAGATCATCATGAGCGTCGAAATAGATGAATTTTAAATCATCGACGTTCAGCCCACAGGCAACACCTGCACTTGCCATGCAATTCCCCGACAGGATAATAGGAAACGTATTGCTCTCAACGGCCTCGGTAACGGCCTTGGACACGCGTCGGAGAAGCTCAAAGCTACGACCGATTTCACCTTCAAATTCGTCGACGCGGCCAAGTTCGGCAAAATGGACGGTTAGTCCTAGCTTTTCAAGTGCTTGGATGATTCCAAGTTTTCGAATGCGGTTGGGCCCATCGCCAACCCGATGATCACGGATCCCAACATGATAGGGCGAGAAAATGATAGTGATAGCATTTGCAGGCATTGTGGATGACGAAAATGAGACTTGACCCAAAGTGTTGCCCACAGGAAGAGGAATGATGAATAAGTAGCTTGAAGCTTGAAGATTTCTGCAAAATTGTAGCCCTCATATAATGAATGGCATGCAAGTGGGGGAGCGTTTCACATGATGTAATAGGCTGATGTTTGGTTGTAAACTTGATACAGGCCAATTCCATACAGCGTGCGCGCATCGTCGCTCGAGACCGGTAAAGCAGTATACACTGGGGTAATACAATGGTTATTATCCTATGTTGACACCCCACCAGAATCCAATGGCCATTTCCTTCATCATGTGACAAATTGCATAATATCATTATTGCGTCTGTCTACAGATGCCCATCTCTGCCACCTACCTGTACCTGCAAAAGTCGTAAGGTTGAACAGTATAAAATACGCTCTTATCTGTACAGCAATTACGCTTTCCCCGGATAAGCAATATCCGGCCTATTTGCCCACCCGGATAGGCATTATCCAGGCGAAATACACTGAAACGTAATGACGCGTTTCCGCCAGTTTTCAAACCACCCTTACAATATCCTCCAAGATTCCTCTATGGTATGTCTACATTTTAGACAAAAAGGATCAAATGAGCTGTCAACTTTGCTAATATAAATCCTATCAACCGAGCGAGTATTCATAATTATCTTATAACTGTATCTATTAAGTAAAAATTAAAATATAAACATATAAGGTCGAAAGTGCTAACGGAGTTCCTCATCGCTTCGTAAGAATGAGGCAAACGAGAAATCGAACCTGCACAAAGACGAAAACAGACCCAACATATTGGCAATCTATGCCGCGGCACCTCCATGTTAGCTAGGCAATCCTAATCGATTTCTTTCTTGAGTTCCGAAATCGTCCCAACGGGGATATGAACCACACCAGCAGAGCGGATCCCTTGATCATATATGTCGTCGAGGGCGCCGATATCGCTGGGGTCAAGGAATGCGGATGTGTTGCCCATTTGGGTCCACGTATTGACAGCACTATATATGATAGCTTCGTCAGTACAATGATCAGGAAGCATCACAGCTTCCGTAGTGCAAAGAAGAGAGACATACCCGACGACCAGATCCTCAACAGTCACTCCTCCCCAACTGCTTCCATCCAATGCACTAATACCTGGAAGTTTCCTCACGTCTGGATCGCGGCAAAGCTGGCCGCCCTGAGAATTAGATTCGCAGGATGATTCCAAGCTCACAACATCCACGAGATAGTAAATGTTGTTGTTGTAGCAAACATATCCACTCTTGGCAACGCTGCTGGAGATATAAGTCGAGAGTGGGTTACTTTTGTCACATGTTGACTGCGAATCAACAACGCTGTTTGAAAACACAGTCAGTCAGTTTGCTCCATCGCAACAAAATGTATGGGAAGTCTACTTACACAGCATTATATGTGTCGGGAGAAAGAGTCCAAGTCAGTGGAATGAGCAGACCAAATATAGCTTTTTCGATGATCCGAGTGATGTCTTGGTCACTGGGTACATCGAAACTAGTTTCCAGTAGTTTCCCATCGGTCATCAGACTATGCAAGATGTCGATGCTTGCGGAGGTTCCATTGAAAAGGCTTTCGTTCATGCTGTCGATGGTGCTGTACCAGAACAAGACAACAGCTGAGGAAGTTAGGAATTGAGTCCGTAGATGTGTGTCCCTATTACCAAAGTGACTTACTATCTAGTCTTTTCTCAAGTGTGTTCTCAACTCCAAGCTCAGCGGGTGTCGCACTAAAAAAGAGTTAGTGAACGAGCATCCCGGGGTTGTTTCTGTGTCCAAAACTCACTCAGTAGCAATCACGTCCTTGATTATCGTGACACCGTTTCCTACCAATGCATTGGTAACGTCCTTCAAGTTGCTCAACTGAAGGGGGTTGTCTGCGTAGAATGGTATCTTGGTGAGTGCTATTGGAGATGGTCAGTGACTTATTAAACTATTGTCCCGAAATCATACGGTTGTATACCATAGTTAAAGATGGGACTTGTAAAAAGCGCGAACCCAAGGCCAAGGAAATCGAAGACAAGGTTATCGGCCAGTGTTGAGGAAGGAAATTCCGCAAAGGTTACAGTCAGATCTCCGATCTGGTCGGTCACGGAAGCCTGAACTCTTGTTAGTGCAGTGTGTGTATTCCAAAAGAACTGTATGCAATGTTAGACAAAAAAAAGTCGAAACAGGACAAAGAAGGGAAGGTACATTGTGAATAGACACGTAGCCGTTGAGAATAAAATAGCCAGCAGGATGGTTCACATCGTTACATTCGACGAAATCATCGCAGCCAACGCTGTCTGCCATCTTCGAGCAGTCCATGTGTTCAGGGCCATGGACTAGGTTACTGATCTGGATAGATTGTTAGCGGTGTACAACAATTTCCCAGAATATAGGACGTGCCTCATTTGAATAATTCAACCCCCCTTGGTGCGGATTGCTAAGCCAGTATTGGTTCAAGTCGGTCCACGCGGATTCAGTAAATATTGTGTTCCAGCGGGTTGCTGCATCGATGGATGCATTCTCAACTGAAAACCATGTGCAGTCGATATTGCGCCACGCTGATGGCCCATTTCCATCAAAGACTGTGCTCTTACATCCGCTACCATCGCAGGATGTGTCTTCAGCATCGGAAATGGCGGTACACTTCTTGGCGTTGTCCCCATCCTCGAGACCTATCACTTGATAGTTCGAGTTGTAGATGAGATTTGGGCATCCACTGTCAACACAGAGCCCTCCGGTGGCGGACATGACAACCTCTCCTGATGGATTGATGACTTGGAGCTTTTGGGCGCCAGCCACTTTACCAGCACTACTGCCCCAGTTGAATCCTGGGCTTAGTACATTCTCATGGTCCTCTTCGCCGCTCACTATGTACTTCCAGCCAGTACCAGCATCGGGACTCAAAATGATCGACCACCAGACGTCATCAGCTCCATTTTCAAAACCGTCTGGCTTTTCGTAGAACTGGCCTGCTGACTCGTATCCACAGTCAACTGAATCAACAAGAATGGTCTTGTACCACATAGCCCCAGTGACCTGCCCAGATTGAGGTGTCATTTTGGTGGGCTTCTTTCCATTCTTATATGCGTCAATAAAGGATGCCACAAGGGGTTGCCAGGCTGTATGCGACCAGAATTCCTGGTTGGCGTAAAACCACGGCTGGGTATCATTATTTTGCTCAACCCAAAGATTTCCGATATAGTGACTTTCAGGGCCATCATTCTGTTCTAGTCAGCTGGTACGCCCTGCAGTAACCTATGGCAGGGTCCCTTACCCAGGTTATGAACTGAACATAGTCAGGCTGCGGATCCATTTGCAGAATGTTTTCCATCCTCTTCACGAGGTTCAAGTCACCTTGCCGATAGACATTTGTACCGTACTTGTGTCAAGTTAGTGCTGAATTCTCTCTTGGGTTTGCTTGCCTGACTCACCGCGTTCTTGTACTGAAGAGGACTGAGACCTATATATTTGTTAAATCGGCTCTCATGGCAAATGGTACAACATTATCACTTACCCATCATGTATGGCTTGCTTCGATTGTGAGCTCCAGCCATAGGCAACATATCGACACTGACATCTCCAGCAGTCAAGCCACCATAACCTTTTCTGGCGGGCCATGCCGTCTCCCAGCTGAAGATGCCATCGACAACATCACCCCAGTAATCCCTGTGACCTCAGTACGCGAACATAACTTTCGTCATGGGGAACTTACCACCAAGCATCAGCTGCCTTATAGTAACCGTCTGTCTCGTCGAAATCAGGCATGAAGAACATGTCGTTCGCAAGACCATCCTTCCACTCTGGATGCCATATTAGCTTTTCGTAGGCAGCGATGAGAGGGACGAATACTTACCTGTCCAGTTCGTATCATGGAAACCTCCGGAAGAGAAAGCTAATCATGATACTGTCAGCCACACAATTTCTCAACACTCGTTGACACTACTCACTGCTGATGAGAGCCTTCCCGTCGACTTGGTAATAGGCAGAGCTTCCTTTATATCCGTCCCAGATCCATTGGTAGTCGAAAGGCTGATAAGTCAACATCATGGTCCAATGGTTTAGGTCAGTAGGAAATACTCACCCCTTTGCAGGACGTTTTTTTCTTGTAGCAAGCATCGCCCGAGGCATACACATCCATGCTCACGTAGAGTTTGAACCCAACCGACTCTGCGTATGGAAACATGTACGAGAGAGTATCGGAAACAAAAGACTGGGTTGCATCGCCGATGTTTAGGGCAAACCCGTCGAACCTTCAAAGTGTAAGCAAGCTGTGAGGAGAGGTTGAGGTGCTAAGACACACCCAAGGGCCTTGGCATCGTCGATGTCTTTTTGTGCATGTTCCTGCGTCACAGTACCAACCTGCAACAAGAGAAGCTCACCGTTAATGAAAAATGATTACAAGAGGACATATCTTCCACTCACCATGTAATGTGCAAAGACTGCTTTAGCAGCAGCCTTGTGCACCAGCGCTGCCGCTGCTGCAAGAGTCGCGACAGCCTTCAGACCAAGCATGTTAGCTGACGTGAATGAAGAGCTTGGAGAAAATGCGTACTAGATATGTGACAAATGCGCAGGTTATATACCCTCATCTTCGATGGGTAGATTCACGCCGGCATTCATCATCCTAGCAGCCGCATTGGCGATATTGCGAGTACCAATCTGGAAGACGACTAGGCTCAGACCATGAGGTGTAGTTGACGTCGGTGAAACCCGAAAGGATGAAGGAATACACTCTCCCCGGGTCTCAAATAGTGCTATTAATACGAGATCATCCTATCTAGCTCAGGGTCTGCCATTATTTCGCTTTGGGAAAAGTGGGGCTGCGTGATTAGCAAATCACCGGAGATATGGCAAACGCGCTATATGGATTTAATATGACCACCGAATGCCGTTCTGGCATTGACCGTTGAGGCTTGAATTCATTCAAATACTCACAATGTATAAACTGCAGCCTACAATCCCCTGAATCCAGGTGAGGTTTCTCCGCCTTCTGAATAAGGCTCAATAGACGACCAAAAAGTCTAGCGCGTAAATAAATGTCCTCAGTTCCCATACCACTAATCCTCGTGTTACCTGGATAATTTCGAATAGAACCCCCCTGGATCGGAAAAGCATCGTAACTCTACTCCGTACTGGGGAATGAGCCCTCTCCTGTTTCATGACCAATTTAATGACTCGTGTCGGTCAGTATAAAAACTCATTCCCATCGATTTTTCAATTCGGAAGTCCTAGCGCATAGAAACAAGCAAGGAACCCTGTTAAACACAGTATAACAGTAAATATAAATCAATTCTGCAAGAACCTGTTGAAGAAAAGTGTCTGGATCATAAGAGTCTGCAGCACTGCAGCCCGGTACTAACGGTGGGGCTCTCCGGGCTAGTCAGTCTGCATAGGATTTAGGAGCCCCTGCCAAGTAACTGTGAGTCATGTTACCAAGACAATTATTAATGAAGGCTCGTACTTAATATATTCTACAAGCTAGGGTTCAACCCCACATATTTTGACCACAGGAAAGGCCAGTCTAGTAGAAATAAAATGCACTACGGATTGAATCTGTTGGATGAGAAGCCTTGACGTTCTTGATTAAGTGAGGCTACGGATCCTAGCTAAGGGGCCAAGGGTCAGATGACTTGATTAGTCATCTAACACCCCCCGGACCTGAGGACCCGTAGGAAGGCCAACATGAAACTATTTAAAAAAACGTGTATAAAACATATACTATTAAACTAGTTATACTTAGTTTCTCATCCTAATAAGATCCTTAAACCATGAGAATGCTATTTTATCTAATAGCTTAGTAAAGTTATCCACTACTTATTTTATAATAATTATATAGACTAGATTAATATTACTAGATACTAGTTACTCCCATATAAAGTAAAACTTAATATTAATATATTTAGTCTAAGTATAATATTCTAGATTTCTAATTAATATAATAACTTCCTAGTTATCCACTAGGATAGTAAGAGACTTAGATAATAATATAATTATAATATTAAAATAATTAATATCAAGTTCAGAAAGCAGTAATTATAATTAAAGTAATTTTTATATAGTAACTGCCTGAGTAACGTATTCAGCTTTAATAAAAAATAATATAATAGTAATTTATTATTTTAAAAATCAAGATATCGCGCTATTAATAAGGATATAAACATAGCTACTAGTAAATTTAATATCTTATTTATAAAAACCAGTTTAACTAGTATTATAGTAGTTAATTAAGCCAGGACTTTAGTGAATATAAAAAATATAATAATCTAAAGTTCTTATAAAATATTAGAAAATATGTAGAATAGTGGTAAAATATTCTTTAAAAAAATTAGTAGAGTAGTAAGTTAATTTATATATAATAAAAATAATATTAGGATATATTTTTATAACTATTTAAATTAGATAATTAATATGTTTTTAGTAAACTTTAATCTCTTTAAAAAATATCTTATTTTCTAGATTATGGGCTATAAATATAATCTTAATATTATAGAATATTAGAAATAGCTTGATAGTGTTTAAACTAAAATACTTAAGTATCTATTTAATATAGTATTTTTATAATATGAAAATACTTTTAATAAAATAAATAATATTAATACCAAGATAACACTCTGCTAGACTATTATTAATAATTTTAAATACAGTAGTAAGATTTTTTTTAATTTATTTAATAGTGACAGTCTCTAGTGCTAAAATTAAAATATTATTAATATAAATAAGAATAAAGATATATTTTCTAATAAAAATTAAGTAATTTATATAAGTTCTAGTATAGTCTTTAGTAATTAAAATATTATAAAATATAGTATACTATTCTTAAGAAAATTACTTCAAGTTATATAAGATCTTTTATAATAAATTATACTTACTAGCCTCCTCGAAACCTTGAAATAAGTGAATAAATATTACTTTATATAATTCTATATAAAGAAATATAGTAATAATATTAATATAATAAAAAAGCTAGCTAAATTTAATAATAAAAATAATAAAAAATTTAAAATTTATCGATTTAGTAACTACTAAATAGATTTTATAAATCTAGTAGTCTTTATTAATATATTATTTAAATTCTTTAACTACCAAGCGTGTTTTATATATCCTATTATTCTTAATTTTCTAAATTTATTTAAATAATAACAATTTCATGTGATACTCGCGGTTAATAATTTAAAATATTTTTTATTATAAATATAATTTTAATTTCTTCTTAATAACCACGAGTTATTTATTTTTATTAGAATAACTCATAGCCTCTAATTATATAATAAGTATAAAGCTAGAACTAGTAGATTCAGTCTTTATAAACTTAGTATAGATAATGTCTAGAAATAATTTAATAATCTGTAGATAAGGCTCAATATTTAATATTATAAAATTATTAATAAAATCTAGATTAAAAGTTGTAGATACCACATAAATCTATAAATATTCTAGTATCTTTTAGAATAATTTTCTAATATATTTAAATTATTATAATAAAAAATTATTATTATTCTACCACGTGAGTTGTGGAACTAGAGATTTAATAAAAAATAATAATTTCTTAAAGAATGTGAAAGTTAAAAGAAATTAATAAATTAATATAATAATATTAAAATTACAAGTTAAAAAATTAATATAATAAATTAAAAATAAAATATTAGTTATTTTATACTCGCGAAGCTATTTAAATTTAGTAGTAATAAATAAAGTAAGAATCTTAAATATAATTAATATTAATAAAAGAAGTGATTTAAAAATAGAAAAACTTAAAAAAATAAAGTTATTGGTATTTTTAATCTAAATAAATTTAGAAAATATATACTAGAATTTTTTAATACTTATATTTCTAGTATCTGAAACCGCCTGGAAACTATTAAGATTAAATATAATAAAAAATACAGGCAACACTGAGATAAGATTTTTATTAAAAATAATATTTTTTATGATCACGATCTTTTTTATTTAAAAATTATAGACTTTATAAAGTCTTTTTAAATAATTAATAAAACAGTCTTCAGCCATGTGAGAATCCAGTTTAAATCTTATTTTTTTTAATATAAGATACCAGTATTTATAACTAAAAATTTATTATTTAAAAATATCTAGTTAAATACTATACAAGATTTTATATAAAGTCTTACCAATAATATTATAAATTAAGCGATTATAAATATAAATAACTACTATAATAATATAATTCTAAAAAAAATATGGCAACTAATTATCAGTCATTATAATAATTATTAATTTAATAATATAATAATTTTTGATTTCTATAATTAGATTTAGATTCAATCTATATTATAGGGAAGAATTTTAAATAATATTTTAATCTAGATAATATTTTTCTAAAAAAATATATTCTAGAGTATTATTTTCATGAATATGTTTAATATTAATATTTAATTATATTTTTATATAGTTACACAGGAGTATGAATTTATAAATTATAAAAATTTTATTCTTTATAATAAATATCCAGCAGAAGCGTGAGGCGTGGTTAATAAAAATAATAAAATAATAATTATCTACTTTACTTTTTATCAAAATCAGTCTATAAATATTAATATAAATAAGATTGTTTGGCTTGTAATTAAGATCTTATACTATAATCTTTAATATTAAAAAAGTTTTGTTTTTATCCATGAAATATAATTTATAAAACTTTTAAAGATATTTTTTTTTAATATCTAATTTAATAATATATTTTATAATATCTTTTATTTTTTTTCCAAGGCGTGGGCCGCTTAATAATAAATTAAATATATAAAAATTATACATGGAGTCTTCACTATAAATAATATATTTATAATAATTATTAGAATAGTCTTAATAATAAAAAGTGAGGAAGACTCTATGGATAAATAATTTAAAAAATTAATAAAATATAATAATACAAGGTATTCAAGAGAAGAAAGTCTAGTAATATAAAAATAATATTAATTTAATATTTATTTACTATAAACTAGTAAATAGTTATATTTATTAATTAATTTAATAGAGTCTCCAGGCTTGAATATAATTAAAATATCTTGGATTTCTAGCTCGCGTATTAAAATAAGATTATAGATAAGATTAGGTGCTAGCCAGACTTTTTTTAAATATAAAGATTTAAAATGGTTACTAGTTATATTAATAAGATTAAATAAGATATTACTATAACTGGTAGTATAAAAAACTTGATTTATAATTATTCTAATAGGTAATCTATAAAATATAAAAAAAATAAAATAATTTTTTAAATATGTAAAATAATAAAATAATTCTAAATCTAATATTTAAGTATTTAGATCAGGGTTTTTAATAATTATATTATTTTTATTAATAAATTATATAATATTATAAAATATATTTATAACAAACACGTGTAAGAAGTTAAAGTTAATAGAAATAATATTTAAAAATTCTCTAGAAGAAGTATAGACTAACATTTTAAAATTATTAACTTCAGATTTTTTGATAGTAGTATTATTAGTGTTTAAGTAATTTTTTTAATTACAAGTATTATTTTTATAGCCACGGCTATAATTACTGGAGTTATATATAAATTTAAAATCCTGATTATAAAACAAGCAGGCAGAGAAGAAGTAAAAATTTATTTTTTAATAAAAAAAATACTATATAATATTTAAATTAAGTTCTGAATTACTAGGCGTGCCGGAGAATATTAATATTTATTATTTATTTTTAAATTAATTACTTCCATAGTTTTTCTTGCTTTTATTTTATATAAAGTTAGTATTATTCTGATTTATAATATATGTAATAATTTAAGAAGTTTTATAATAATATAACTTCTTATATTTTTTAAATACTTTATAAATATCAGCTATTAGAACATCATCCAAGAACTTATTTATTTTAGTATAAAAAATATTAATATCTAGAGTATCTTTGATAATAAAAAAAAATAATTAAAATTTAATCTATGATTATATAGACTAGAATTAATAAACTCTAGTGATTATATTAAACTATTAATATATAAAATTATTAAGATTGTTTTCTTTATAATAAAATATTATAAATATTTATATTAATTTGTATTTCTCTATATAACTTTTCTTGTAGTAAGTATTATTAAGAGAATTAAATATCTCTAGAGTACTTTTAATAGTAATAATTCTCTGTAGGAGCTAGTAATCTAGAATAAAATAAATAATAAAAATAATCTTACTATTAATATAATTCTATTTATCTACTTCAACGCGGTAGTCAGCTATTAAAGTAGTATTATATTCTATATAAATTTTAATTTCTATTTCAAGTATCTCTGTAGTAATATTAACTAATAAAATATTACTTGAGACTGTAATAATAACTTGTAAATTATTATAAGTATTTATAGAATCAAGATTTAAATATATTAATTATTTGTATTTATTTATAATTAATAAAATATAAATAAAATCTTTTATCTTTAAGAACTATTCTAGAGCTTTATTTTATTACTAGTAATTCATCTTCCTGGTTAGTTTTAGAATAATCTTTGTAAAATTAGTATTAATATAGTTATTAAAATTAAATATAATAATTGGATAATAAAAAAAAATAAAATAGTAATTTAATATAATATAATTTAATAGTAGTAGACTTCCTGATATAGAGTCAGGGGTCTGTTTAATATATGCAATTTTTAATTTATAGAAGAAAATTCCATTATAAAATTAATTTAGAAGATCTTATTAAATTTAATAATAAATTACACGCGACGGGGCGCTTGTGTAATAAAAAAGAAGTAAGTAATAATATATAAATAATAATATAAAGCTAATAACATATTAAAAAATAATATAGGAGCGAGCAAGGGGCTCATAACCTATTAGATAAAAAGCCTTGATATTCTTGATTAAGTGAGGCTACAGATCCTAGCTAAGGGGCCGAGGGTCAGATGACTTGATTAGTCATCTAACAGAATCATATTATTAAGCTTGATTTTTGAGCCCTTTTGTCACTTTGTGAGGCTCTGGCTGCTATAGGGTCCATTTTGTGCCCCCCGTCAGATTAATATGGATCAGCAAGCAAAACAAAAGAAAACAAGACTGGATAAAACAAGTATTCATAATCTTACAACAGTATATAGTCTCCCCCCTTTAGCTTGAATTTTCTCTTATAGTATCAAAATTCTTCGTCAATCCTTATCCGCCGTCTCAAGCCTTTCATGTGTCTCGTAAAAAGTGGTATTAAGCCAGGACAAATATTCCGAAAGGCTTCGCAGGAGCTGGCCTAGTTGCATTCAATGTTGAAATCATTACCGGTCCAGTGTTTAGCAAGTGAATTCACCTACCTGAATAAAGTAAATGTCCATGATAGGGATTTATAGTTGTGCGTAGTATTAGGGGTCACCCCTTATTAGAAGCAGCGTACATGATACAGGAAGATGGCCATATTTGATCTAAAAGGGTGCGCACCACTTTCTTATGGCCACTACTGTTCTTCCATGTCACCTGGTGAACCCTACTTGGCACTCGCAACCATGTGTATAGGGCACCATTACTCATGAGCCGCTTAGAACGCCTCAGCCAGCTCATACCAGCGCCACCGACTCCTGCGAGGCAGAAAGGCACCACATCCTGACAAGAAGTGATCCCAACATGCGAGGGTTGGCTCACAATCGTTTGGAAGGTAATCAGGCAGAGCGTGGGACAGGGGTGTCATGAGTGACTCGGAACTCTAGTCGCGTCTGGGAGGGACTCTATTATATATATATTTTCTAAATTATCATATCATTTTAGCTAGCAAGCTATATATGTTCAGTAGTTTATCTTTTCATTGATTCTCTGTGACATATTCCTAAATTGCGATGGATAGTTAATCAGAGGTCACCGCTGGATAAACCCTATTTTATATTGCTGGGCTCTGCGTCGACATTGGTCAAGCACAATGTACCCGAAAACCCAGCAATATATTAATGGTATCAATTTTAGATACAGCGCGTAGCATGCTTGAACTTGACCCACCTGTTCCGGGTGGCGCAGCCTTATTCAGATTAGTTTAGAGATGGATTTTTACTATCTACCGAGTGTCTTTGTTGTAGAAGCTGGCCAATAGGAAAGCCCGCTCGGCTAATCTTACCGTGAATACCCCAGCTGAAGCCAATGGCAGAGATGGGTTTTTGTCCTAAACTCTGATTGGAGCAACTCTGGAGGAGGCGTAGCTGAAAGATGAGTGGGCGAAATAGTTGTGGCAGAAATTGGGCAGCTCAGGCTGATTCTTCCATGTTAAATAGCCACTCCATACCCACCCCCCAAACAACCCTAATACTGGAGACACGGCGAAGATGAACGTCTTTGGTACGATCGTAGATTCAACCACCAATCCTCTCCTCGGGGGAGAGTGTGGGAAGCGCCTGATACCCAACATTATTGACGCGACAGCCCGCGCAACCCCCGATGTCGAGTGCCTATCAGTCCCCCGCACCAACAACAACCCCCGCGATGGATGGAAGTCCGTGAGCTGGGCCCAGGTGGCCCGTGCAGTCGACTACGTGGCTCACATGCTTGTCAACAAAGCTGGGCACCCAATGCCCGGCGCCTTTCCCACCGTCGCCTACATCGGCCTGGAAGACCCGCAGTACCCTATCTTTGTAGTCGGCGCCATCAAGGCCGGCTACCAGGCTCTTCTCATCTCGCCGCGCAACTCGGTCGAGGCACAGCTGAACCTGTTCAACAAGACGCAGTGCAACCTTCTCTGCTACGACCCACAGTATGCCTCCGTGGTGCAGCCGTGGGTCAAAGGACGACCAGGCATGGAGAGTGTGGCCGTCACCCGGTGGGATGACTGGGTGAATGCCGAGAGAGTTGCGCCATTCCCTTACACTAAAACCTTCGAGGAAGCGGAATGGGACCCATATGTCGTCTTGCACACAAGCGGCAGCACCGGTCTTCCCAAGCCAGTCGTTATCCCGCAGGGAATGCTCGCCTTGAACGATTTGCATCGGTATATCCCGCCGCGTGATGGAAACCGGACCTGGCTTCCCACCTGGACGAGCTATCCTAACCCGCGATACCTTCTCATCTTCCCTTTGTTCCATACAGCCGGAATCATGACTTTCACCCTGTGCGCGTTTTACTATAACGCGCCCGTCGCTTTCCGCGATCCCTCCCTCCCAATTACCGGTGATAATGTGGTCGACTGGTTGCAGAACTCGAACCCGGGCTGGACGCTCATGCCCCCAACCACTCTAGAGCAGATGTCGCGCTCACCACAAGCAATGGATGAGCTGAAGAAGCTGCATGCAGTGGGATTTGGTGGAGGTCAGTGTCATTCGCAGAGTGAACGCATTTGGCTGACGGGGTCTTTTATGTGCAGGCGCCATAGCTCCAACCCCAGCCAACCGCCTACTAAGTCATGGGATTAAGATGGTCAACGCGATTGCTGCAACTGAGTAGGCTACATGTATACAGGATCGATTCCCTCGTGACGTCTGCTGATAATGCTTTGCAGGTATATCTACTTTCCTTACTACTCGCAACCCGATCCCGCCTTGTGGCCGTGGTTCATCATCCCGACGGAGATGATGGGCATCGAATGGCGCCCATTTGGCGACGACACGTACGAACAGGTTTTCATCCGCCAAGATAAGCAGCACCCAGGCCTGCAGGGCTGCTTCTATGCCTTCCCCGAGCTGGCCGAGTTCAGCACAAAGGACCTGTACCGGCCGCATCCCACACTCGCCAACCACTGGACATACGTTGGCCGGGCCGACGACATCATCGTCTTCTCGACCGGTGAGAAACTTAATCCTACGACCATCGAAGGCGCCGTCATGGGCCATTCGGGAGTTCTCGGCGCGCAGGTCGTCGGCACCAATCACTTCCACGCCGCCCTGCTGATCGAGCCGGCCCAGCATCCCCAGAACGAAGGAGACAAACAGCAGTTCCTCGATGATGTCTGGCCTATTGTGGAGAAAGTCAACACCGAGACGGTGGCCCACGGACGCATCCCGCGGGAATATGTGTTCTTGACGGACCCGACGCGGCCCTTCCCCCGGGCCGGCAAGGGCACGATCCAGCGCGCGATGACTGTAAAACTCTACGCAGATGATATCGAACGGATTTTTGAAACCAGCCGCGACGTTCCCACCACGGCGGTGGATCTCGACCTCACATCTCCGGAAGAATTTACAGCTGGGATGCGTGCCTTGGTGCAAAGCGTAGTACGGTTGCCAACATTGAATGTGGACGATGATATGTTTGCAGCAGGCGTCGATTCACTGCAAGTCATTCAGCTAGCACGGCTGTTGCATGTCAGTTTGGAGAAGGCAAACGTGGATGTTGCCATCAAGCCACGGACCATCTACACCCATCCCACGATTACGCAACTGGCGGCGTTTACATACTCTCTAGCCTCCTCCGATGCTACCCCCATGACCGATGATGCAGCCATATGTCGTGCCCTAGTCGCCAAATACACCCACAGTCTTCCCCCGCCAATTCCCAACAAGCCCGCCCCTTCGGACGACGACCAAGTCATCATCATCACCGGAACCACCGGCGCGATAGGCTCCTACCTGCTGGACGCGGCCCTGGCAAGTCCCCGTGTCCGCCGTATCATCTGCTTCAACCGCGCCGCTGATGGCCGGGCTCGCCAAACCGATGTCAGTGCTTCCTGGGGCCTGTCGACCGACTTCTCGCGGGCTGAATTCCTGCAAGTCGACCTGGCCAACCCATCGTTCGGGCTTGCGGCCGACGTCTACACCCGCCTCGCAGGGGAGGTGGACCGGGTCATCCACAACGCGTGGCCAGTTAACTTCAACCTCACCATCGTGTCCTTCGAGCCACATCTCCGCGGCACGCGGCATCTAGTCGAGTTCAGCGCGCAGGCGCGCAAAACGGTGCCCATCACCTTCGTCTCCAGCGTCAGCACAGTAGAGCAGTGGCCGACGCCCGACACACCTGTCCCCGAAGCAGCACTATCGGACTGGTCTCTCGCCGCGACAGGATACGGGAAGTCCAAGCTAGCCAGTAGTATGATCCTCGACGCAGCAGCAACAGAATCCGGCGTACCGCGCGCCATTATCCGGGTGGGCCAGGTCGCTGGTCCGCGCGGCCTGCACGGCCAGTGGAATCCACAAGAGTGGCTACCCAGCCTGGTGCGCAGCTCGGTCTACCTCGGCCTGTTACCAGACTCGCTCGGCGCGCTGGGCCATCTGGGCTGGGCGCCGATTGAGGATGTTGCGGCTGTGGTGTTGGAGGCGTCCGGAGTAATTGACGATGTGCCGATGGATGCGCTGAACGGGTACTTTCATGCGCTCAATGCGATGGCGACAGACTGGTCAAGCCTGGTGCCGACCCTGCGTAATTTCTATGGTGAGCGTATCACGCGCGTGGTGTCGTTGGCCGAGTGGGTAGATGCCCTAGATGAAAGCCAATCGCACACGGAGGACGTGGAGAGGAACCCTGCCGTCAAGCTGCTGGATACGTATCGCGCGGCTGCTACTGAAGCTGGGACTGGGTTCTCGTTCGCGACTGCGCGGACGGAGATGTATAGTCCTACGATGCGGCGGATGGAGGCGGTTTCGCCCGAGTTGATGAGGCATTGGTGTGAGCAGTGGCAGTTTTGAGTATCTCGAGAGCTTATGCCAGATCCTGTTTCAAATGGCATAGCAGTGTGTGGAGTGAGATAGAGTCTTTGTCTCCGGAGTTAGTACTTTACTTGCCATTCTTATACTCTTATCGCATAATTAGGGAATTGGCGTGTATGTTGACTTGTAGGCAAATTTGATATTTAGGCATTCATCCAGGTGTTCTTGCAGGGTACTCTATAGTAGACTCGATATAGGGCTGTTCTATATCTAAAGGGAAATATTTACTCGCCTACTAATCCTACTCAGTAGCCAGGAGCGGTTGATCTGTTTTGGTCTACGTGGTAGTAGTTCTGACATTATTCAACATCATCCTTTCAAATATAATCAAGTCATGAAACTGACAGCTCAAGCAATCGTTTGCTTTTCTTTCCAACCTACTATCCGCGCCCACACCAACAACAGGTCACTATACCACATTGTATGCACAAGAAGTACATCCCACGCCGTCTGACCACCAACGACAATCGACCCATCCGCACCCATCCGAACCAGAACACGCAAGAACTCACTTCGCGCGTCACTGCCATCCACTGTCTGAGATATGCCCGCCTTGATGAAACCATGGTATGTCTGGCACAGCCGATGTAGCGCGGTGCAGCCATCATCCGCAATGGGTGCATTAATCTCGGCCCCCTCGGCCAGGAGGTATTCCATCACGGTGTACGTTGTCTGCTCTTCTCGATCCATGAGTTCTCCTCGTGCGATAATGTATTGTTGTAGTAGTGTTGTCGGAGCTATCTTGATTTCCTTGGTTAGATAATCAAGTACATGGACACGCATGATACATTGGACTTCTGTAGGATCACGGCCTTCGGATGGCCATTTTTTCCACTTTCTTAACAAGCCGTTGCTGCGAACAGAGTGTGCTCCTACCCACCGGGTATACGCGGTTTCGCATCGGGCGAGAACTTCTCCTGCGTGTCCGCGGCATACACTATGTTGGATGAGGTGGCGGAGCATGGCGCGAAAGGAGGAGGATTTTTCGGCTTTGCCGAGTCCCCATCTCCAGACTAGAAGCTCGATGCACCATGGCGGAGCGACGGATTTGTTGGGATTGGGATATAGCTGTTGCCGTTGGGTACGGTCTGGAGGAGGGTCGATGATTGCGCCATGTGTGAATAGATAAATGAGACCTTGAAGAGGGTAAACCGGGCCATATTTGCTGTCTGTCTCGAAGGCCGTGCGGTGGAGGGACTGCATATATGCTAGTGCGGGGGTTGCGGTGTAGTAGAGCCTTCCTGTGGACCAACTGCTCCATCCGTTGTAATGAAGTTGGTCGAATACGATCACACTTTGGTTGATATCGGCACCGTGGATCAAACACCACTGTACCAATTTGGTTCCGTACGTTGCCATTGACTCGGCGGCGACGAAGATCGGGATATGCCTTGCTCGATCAACAGGCCGGTCGAGCTCAGGACCGTGGATATCAGCGCCATGCTTCAATAGAATCTCGAGGACTTCTGTCGGGTCGTAGCCATGCTGAGACATGGCTGCCGTTAGGGGGGTATATATCATGCGACGCGAGAGATCGTACGGCTGCTGCAGTATATTCGGATCTGCTCCCAGGCTCAGCAGCAACCGTACAGGATCGACCGGTGGTGTCGGAGATGCGCGGCCGACAAGGCGAAGAAGTGGCAATGCAGGCTCTCCTCGCCCCTCCTGAATGACCTGGGTGTGTAGCTGTGCATTATAGAATAAACGTAGCATCTTCCAGTCACCATCCACTGGTTGTGTTATCCCGTTTATCAGCCGAGGGACACTTTCCCGCCGAAGGCCTGGGATATCGATGCGAGCACCCAGATCAAGGAGGACCCGGAAGGCGTTCACTTGCGCACGGGAAGCTGCAAGGGTCAGGGTAAGCACTTTGGCAGACCTATCAATGCAGGTCCATTTATTCTCCCTTCGGCTCCATGTCCGGCTGGGAAAGTGAATATCGACTGTACTGACAGGGACTCTGTAGTTGGACACCAGTCGGCGGATAGCGGAGACGTAACCTCGTGTACAGGCCCAAATCATCGCCTGATTGCAGGCATCGTCACGACTGTAGAGAAGCGGCTCGAATCTCCGGCATAGCGTTTTGTTGCAGGATGCTAATCGGGCAAGCGAAGTAAGCGACAGATGCTGGACAATTTCATCTAAGAGTTCTTGGGGCAAGAGATCTAGTGAAGCCTGGCAGGGCATGATGGTTTATATAGTTCAACTGAAGGAGAAAGCACAGTTGGAAAAGAGGGCGATTTCAAGCACCATGTAAGAATGTGAATGTCTAGCGTGAGTCAGGGAAGCGCATGACAGGCAACTGAATTGGTCCTTCACTAGGCTCCAGTTGGTCCAACGCTAGACATTAATCCAGTCTCGTCTGTCGATACCCTCTCCAGGTAGTAATATCCTGCTTGGCTGTCGGTGCTGTGTCTGTTGTCAGGCACCAAGCCCTGACATCACGTGGGCAGGACCCTTGCGGGGCATCTGACCCACCAAGAGAAAAGGTTCTATATTTAGATCTTCTTGCTCTTGTTCTTCTGAAGCTGTTCGCTCGGGCTTCCCCCCCCCTCCCATAGCTTGGGGGTTCTGAATATTTTGGAGCACTATGGGATATAGAAGGATTTGATTCTTCCTATACATGCGATATGGGAAATCATTGATCTTGAGGGTCATCACCATGACAATCTAGTCCAGATATATATCTCAACATTTTGACACCTGAGTGCAAGCAGTAAATGTATGAATTCAGTATTACGTCAACACACGGTGATGGGGTAATCTCTATTATAATAACTATACATGTCCACTGCTGCAAACTGCATAAACTGGAGCCATCATCCTTTGCTGTCCGAATTGACTGCGCATGAGGGCCAGTGATGATTGGAAGGTCCCGCTGCAGGGAGTCTTCCTGGTCTCTGACACGGTATCGGCCGCTTCCAACCCTACCTACTATACAGCGGGGAAACAATAAAAATGAAAAAAATAAATGAAGTTGGGGCCACACTCGTCTGCCACTTTTACCAACCAAAAAAAAAAAACAAAAACATACAACAGAAGGGATTCGCTGGTGGTCACCCACCCAACTACTAACCTCCCGGCGTGTGGCTTAAGTACGGCTGAGCGGACGGGAAGCCCTGTTTTCCACACCCTGTGGTCGTATGTGAAAGATGTATTGAAGGAGTAAGTTATAACCTCCTTATTAATTTGGCCGAGCATCCTTCATCACGGTACTTACCCATCCTCGACCTCAAACCGAAGTCATCCGCAACCACCATTTTAAACAACACCTAAATTGAGAAAACCATTTGATACCTGCTCATGATAATGCGACAGCAACACCGGATTGACCGGCGGTGAATCACCTAATCCACAGCGGGATTGAATTTCCGCAAAGAGGACTATGAGAGCAGGAGATAGAAAATGGCTTAGATCATCGGAGATCAGACCGGAGACCGAGGCGCACTTAACCTGTTAACTCCGCAGGATCCAACATTCTCTATTTATATTCATTCGCAGTCGCCCCTGAACCTGGGCTTTCCAATTCTGTCGTCTTTTGTATATTCTGACATCTTTGTACATACTCATCATGTCGAAAATTGTCCTCATCACCGGCTCCAACACGGGCATCGGCCTCGAGATTGTCAAAGCCCTAGCGGGCGCCAGCAAGCCATACACCATCCTCATGGGTGGGCGAACCCCGCAAAAGGTGCAAGATGCTATCTCAACTGTTCAAAAAACCCTTCCTTCCACTTCGAGCACATTCACGCCAATCCAAGTAGACATCGAATCAGACGGTTCAATTGAGCAGGCGTTTGCCGAAGTGCGGTCCAAGTACGGCAAACTAGACATCCTCGTCAACAATGCCGGTCAGTGTGCATTTCCTCTATCTCTGCCTTTCTCTGGTATCCTCTGACTCTTACAGGGGCCCAGTTCGATCA
Source organism: Aspergillus sclerotiicarbonarius CBS 121057 (assembly GCA_003184635.1). NCBI lineage: Eukaryota > Fungi > Ascomycota > Eurotiomycetes > Eurotiales > Aspergillaceae > Aspergillus > Aspergillus sclerotiicarbonarius. The sequence goes on along the minus strand of KZ826319.1, from coordinate 262,946 downwards.
GCAGCTCGCCGCCGGCAAGCTTACCACGCTCAGCGCCCGGGACATGTGGAACAAAACATGGAACGTCAACACCACCGGCACGCATATCCTGACCTCGACCTTCGCTCCTCTTTTACTCCAAAGTGCTGATCCTCGTCTGTTATTCATCACCTCGGGCACATCCACTCTGGCAGGCACGGAGAATCCAGCTATCCCTGTGAACAAGGTTCCCCCCAAGGGCTGGCCTAAGACAGGCTTCAGCGTGCCTGCCTACCGGAGTGCCAAAGCCGGTCTTAACATGCTCATGCGTGAGTGGTATCGCTGGTTGAAAGAGGATGGCGTGAAGGTGTTTGCCATCTCGCCTGGGTATCTGGCCACTGGCTTGGGCGGCGATCCCGATTTCTCGAAAAGGATGGGGGCTCAGGATCCTTCCAGCTCGAGTGCCGGTCCGTTCATTCGCAGTGTCATCGAGGGCCAGCGGGATGCCGACGTGGGCAAGGTGATCAACAAGGATGGCATCCAGCCCTGGTAGTCCCTGAGCGATGGGCTCCGGTGGTCATTTTGAAGCGACTCGCTTGATCTGTAAAATTAAAGATTAATAGAAACATCTCCCTTCACTGTTTACTTTACCATGAAAACGCAAGCGGCCAGCTAGTGGATTTCCAAAGCCGACTGGCAGAACCATATAGCCTTGGTGAGGAAAGCTTCTCTCACCGGATAGAGTATGATGCGAATGAGACAAATTCTCATCATGAAATCGAATCCCTATCTGTGCCGGTATAGCCTTCTATAATTGCCATCATGAAGCTGGGGAGTGGACTAATTCAGAGTGCCCAACACCAAGCTGGTCATAATTGGTTGACTAATGATATACTCTTCTGCCTGGCCATCGGGAGATTGTCGTCACCAATGCCCTAGTCCACGGTCTTGTACCACCTTCCCACCACAAGTACCTATGAGGTCTTCCTCCACGTCGTACATCTAAACCTAGCTCGGCTTATTTCGTGATAACCGACATCATCATGGCTCACATGCTGGCCATGTCTCCTGCCTCGATAGGATGGTTCTGGTGGTGTGTTTGCTCCCGCGTGCCGCAACCCTACAAATGCCAAAATCCGGTTCCGAGCACCAGTGGCGCCCAACACCCCAACAACCGGGTTTTCTCAATGCTTATCTTCGCAGTGGGAAGAATAATCGCCCGAGAATGGGCTTACCTTTCCTCTCAGCACCATGGCTGCCCCACTACGCAAGGACATCATCCCCTCGGGCTCGAAATGTGATGCCTTCCACAATGGTCCAGGCTGAACCCAGTGTCCAGGAGGTGAATCTCTCCACCAGAGATAGGGGACAATACCAGGATGAATATGAGGTAAAATGGGACGAGGATGATGCCGAAAATCCACATATGATGACTCCGAAGCGCAAATGGACCATCGTGATTCTCGTCTCGTCCATGACCTTGTGCGTCTGCGTCACAAGCTCCCTCTACACGACTACCTACAATCAGATCATGGTCGAATTCGACTGCTCCCGGACTGTCGCGACTCTCGGACTGAGCTTTTACATTGCTGGGCTCGGATGGGGACCTATGGTCTTGAGTCCTTTGTCCGAGTTCTACGGCAGAAGGCCCATCTACCTCGTGTCCCTTCCTCTGTTCGTCATATTCCTCGTCCCTTGTGCCGCCGCCCACAATATACAGACCATGTTGGTTGCGAGGCTCTTGGACGGACTTGCAGGGGCGGCCTTTACGTCGGTCGCAGGGGCCACAGTGGGCGATATGTACAGCAAGAGCACGTTGCATACTCCGATGCTAGTATACACAGCCTCACCATTGTACGAACCCACTCTTTTGTTGCTGGCTGCGACTGATTGCTCGGTAGCACAGGGGCCAGTCTGGGTCCTGTCCTCGGTGGATTGATAAACTCTTGGGCTTCATGGTAGGTTAGTCGAGAGTTCATGCTACAGACTAATACCTCGCAGGCGGTGGTCATTCTACTTCCTGCTCATCTGGTCAAGCCTACAATCCATTCTCGTCATGATCTTCGTCCCTGAAACCTACCACCCCGTGCTGCTCCGCAACCGAGCTCGCAAACTGCGCCAGGAAACCGGCGATGAGCGATGGCGAGCCCCGATCGAAAAGCTGGATCGATCTGTCCTGAAGGTAGACAGCACCCCCAATAATGTCACTGTTGCTAACCCCTCCTCTACTAGACAGTCCTCCGCTCCCTCTATCGCCCGTTCATGCTCCTCCTCCTCGAACCAATGTGTCTCAACCTCTGCATCCTGTCCGCCATCGCCCTCGGCGTTCAATACCTCTTCTTCGGCGCGTTTGGGGTGGTCTACGGAAACGCATACAATTTTGAACTCTGGCAGACAGGACTGGCCTTTTTGGGCCTTCTGGTGGGAATGGTACTCGCCGTGGTGATCGATCCGTTGTAGGTGAAATGAGCGATGCACACCATCTGGCATCCTACTTGCATTCCGACGTTAATATCCAACAGGTGCTGCAAGATCTACCCCTGCTTTTCCAGAGAGCCAGACGGGCAAGACGAAAATGGAGATCGAGAACCAGAGAGCCGTCTCCCCCCTGCCGTCATCGGGGCTCCGCTTCTCACGATCGGGTTATTCTGGTTTGGATGGACAGCGTGAGTTCATTACCCTCCACCGCGAGACAAATACTGAACCCAGCAGAACCCCCTCCGTCCACTGGATCGTCCCCATCATCGGCAGCGCCATTTTCGGAGCCGGGTACGTCCACCCCCTTCTCCCCAATCTCCCCAAACCCCCTCCTCCAAACTCACGCTATAAATAGAATGATCTTCGTATTCCAAGGCGTCTTCACCTTCTTCGTCGACGCATACCCCCTATACGCCGCCAGCGCCCTCGGAGCCAACAGCTTCACGAGAAGTACCTTTGCCGCGGCGTTTCCGCTGTTCGGCGTGGCAAGTAAGTCGCCTGATCCCCCCCATGTGATGTGTCTGGGACGCCCGATGACGATTACACTCAGTGTACCATAAACTGGGGGACCAATGGGCCACGTCCCTCCTTGCGTTTTTGAGTCTGGCTATGGCGCCGTTTCCGTGAGTTGTTTTATTTTTGGATAGGGAGGGGATGATGGGGATGTGTTAGGCTGACGAATATAGGTATATTTTCTTTAGATATGGGAAGAGGATTCGGAGGAAGAGTCGGTTTGCTACGAGGAAGTGAGGGAAGGTTGTTGAGTTATAGTATAGGAGTATGTAGATGGGGAAGGTTTCAATTCGCAGTTAAGCTGTGAGAAAAATAAGGTTGACTCTGCTTGCAATCTAGACCTCGCTAAGACGAACCCAAAAAAATAAAATAATGCCTTTTAGTACATAGGAAGCCGTAAATAACGACACCGATCAACCCAAAATTTTGTATTCAGCTCTCTTTTCAATATAGCGTACTCCCTATCACTTCGAAATTCGTATTCCCAGCCAAAACAATCACGAGAACATATACCCAAAGCTCACTAAACTCTACCGCCTAACACTAGCCATAACCACCACCGGATGTCCAATCTCAATTCCCTGCCGATGAGCCCTCAAAGCCGTCACCGCATCCAACCTATCCGGCAACAGCTCGTTCTCGATCTGCATGGCCCGAAGTCCAGCCCCTGCAGGTGTCAGGTCACCGAAGGCCTGTTCCAGGATGCCCGTGCGATAGAAGTAGAACTTGTTCGGTAGTCAGTTACCCGTTCAACTCTAGGTATAGGATATGGTAAGGAAAGGAATGTGGGTGGCTTACCGGTCCAAGTCCCCTCTCCTGCGCCTTCGCATACCCCCCAATCACCTCTTCCGGCTCACTTTGCACCTTCCACGACATGGAAAGGATTCTGCCCATGAAGCCTGCTGATTCGGCCAGGCGGAGCATAGTGTCCAGTGGGACGCGTCCGCCCATGCTGGACAGCAGGACACCGGATTTGCTGAGCAGATTGAAAGTTCGGGCTTGGAGGAGGCACACGTAGTGCAGGTCTAGGAGAGCGGCGGAGACGAATAGAGGGGCGACGCTGGATACGTCGCCGGATTCGAAGTACGTGGAGGAGGTTTGGCCATCCAGGAGGTCGGCGTCATCAGGGAGGGGGATGTTGGGGAGGTTTCTGGTGTTGTTAGTTTCTCTGAGTTGAGAATCAAATGGGATATTGGTGGAAAGAGGCTCACTCGTAGATCAGGTCGAATGGCTCTTGGCCACGCAGGGGCACTAGGCTATTGCCAGACAGATGGACCGTTTCCTTTGCGACGGACTTTACTCGGTCGTCGGCGTTGTCGGTGGCAGATAGGACGTTGGCTTTGGCCTTTGTGACGACTTCGTCGTGGAGGTCGGTCATGGCGATGCTGTCGAGATGGGGGAAAACATCTAGTGCGGCAATAACGTCGGTGCCTGATCCGGTACCGATGGTGGCGAAGCGGTGCACGGGGCCATAGTTGGCTGCTTGGAATGCTTCGAAAGAATTGAAAGCCGCGGTTACTGCCCAGTCGGCCCGGGGGTTGTAAATCTAAAATGTTGTTGGTAAATGGGAAGTGGGGAAGAGGAAGGGAGGGGCAAGGGGTACCTTTGGTTGGTAGCTGAGGTCCGATAGCGAGATATTGAACTTGCGGTTCACATGCTGTGGTCCGATGCCAAAGAATGCCTTGAAGTCGACAGCAAATGTTGTCGGAGACTCGGGAATGCCCTGCTTGACATTGGTCTGGATGTTGCAGGGTACTTGTTCCATCATGACAGGCGCCATTGTTGTTGGTGTATGGCCCTCGGGATGCAAGGACGTGATAAATACTGATGGAAGTTCGTGATTGATGATTTGGGGATAGCGGTTGATAGATAACTAGCTAGAAAGCAGGCTGGACTTTCCTTATATAAAGATAAAAATGTGCCCGTGATTCGCTATATTTGTAGAGGTATTCCCATAAGATAGAAATCTTCCACGATGGCAACTGTGACAGCAGTATTCTTGAGAACTGGTACTAATATTTCCCCCCAGCAAGGACATTATCGAAGATATATATGCAATGAAGGTGGTATGATGTAGCGTCTAAAGCTTCCTACCGAATTAAAACAAAGTTATGCCGCGCCTTATAATCTGGTAAGAATGAGCAAATATTCCTGGAACAACAACAGCAATTCCAGGCTGTATGGTTATGTTGGTTGGCGGCAGCCTAAGGTAATGTCGAAACACGAGACGGCATATGCGCGTGGCGATCGATGATCCTTTTCAAAAGCATATTCGCTGCAGTCCCAGTTCGTATATAGATCGTCGGGTCGAGTAATGGATGCGGTCAGAGGCTGGCATACACTTTAGGGCCCCCTGGAATAGCAACCGAGCTGAATGAGGACTTCCGAGACCAGGGAACTCCGAAAGAGTAAGCCCGATCCTCGTTTCCATTGGCTCGACACATTAGACTCAAGCCACAACCAAGGTGTGTGTCTCGTTCCTGCTAGGAGTCGACCGACACTCTAATTGTGGTGTCACTGGAGATTTGACACGGGAGTGGCTTGCACAGCCATCATCAGACAGACTTTGTTGGCCATTGGCCTTGGACAGATCACCCGACTTGCTTTGGCATTGGCTGGATGCCTGGTCAGCACTTTCCAAAGAGGAATGTAGATCAGTGGGTCAAGGGCCCTGATTGCAGCTGTCATATGCAAGCCGGTTCAGTTGAATCTAACTTTAATCATGCTTCTTCCCATCAGATCTCTCCTGGCTCGGTCCCGCCGATCTTGGGACTTTCCTGGCACTGGGAGACTGTGGCACTGGCACTAGGTTCTGTCTTCATCATAGGGGGCCTAGACAGTTCTGAGCCAAGTCTTCTAGACAAGCTGGACTAGCTCATACCTAGACGGTACAAGTCCGTGGATACATCAACAGGAGAAGATATCCAGTTACTTGTCTTGATTGAATCTCAGTTGGAGCCAGTGGCGCTTGTAGAGGTGATTCACTTTGGTGACTAATGCGTTGCCACCCCATCAGCAGAGGCTGGGAATTCCGAGCCAGAACGCGCATCATTTATTAGCGAGTTGGCTAGATCTTCAACCATGCAAGGCTCCGTGAGGCATCAGCGCTTTTGCTACTGTCTGGAGTGTTATTCAGCGCGACACATCAGAATAAAATGACACATGCAGTGGTGAATATTTCTTTCGCGGCGAGATGGACACTGCGGCTTCATCAGAGGCAGCCCTTGAGTCGAGGCTGCAACCGAGCTCATTTCACTGGTGTGATAATGGCGCTGGCTGGACAATCCTTCGTTCATTGATTGCAATCCACTCACCGGGCTGTGTAGGTCCAAGTGGATAGGACCCTGACTCCCGCTGATAACCACCTCGGATGGCTGATAAGCGACCGCAATTGATGTAGTGCCATCCCTGAGAGGATCAGCGATCGTGAGACTTGTCATTGAATTTTCCACGTGTCCTTGTCATCCCCGCCGTCGTCACGACAAGCATTGCATTGCATCGAGGGGATTCCGCAGCAGTTCGCTTGTGAATAAATCCTCCTTGACAAGGCTGACTGCAGCCTGCCGTGGAGTGACGCGGTCCCTTGCCTGATAGGGCTTCGAGCTGCAGGCGTCCCCACTCTGCACTAGCCGACAGCCAATGATGCCGCCACGCGTCAGGGCTCGGAGGCCCGGCCCCGGTGGGGGCCGGTATCCTTACGCGTCAATACGGGGGGTATCGACCCTGTCGGAGGGTTTGGAGTCCGCTGATGTCACCCGTTGGGCCTTAACTAGCGCTGCTGGCCATTACATCCTGGCCAAACATCGGCTGTGTCATTCGTGTCAAGGTCATGTCCATGGGGGCTGTATCGTGTAGATCTCAGCCCCCCCGCCCTGTCGCCTTAGCGTGGGCGCAAATGTTCCTCAAAACCCATCGAGACCCCGGTGTTGATTCTTGCAGCCTCCTTCGGTTCATCATTTCCGCTGCCTCATGCCCCCCTCAGCATGGGCTCCTTCAGACCCCCAAAATTATGGCGACGGCTTTCGCTAGTCTTGGGAGCCCTGATGCTTCTCTGCTTTCTCTATTCCGCGCCTGACGCCGGCTGGACCCAGTGGCAGGCAGCAACGGCACATGCACCAGTCAGCGCATGCACAGGATTTGACCTGGCCTCAGTATCCGAAGATCTCCACGCGCGAATGAAGGCACAAAGTGACTACACCCCCGCCGAAATCGGTCAGTTCGTCTGCGGCATTGTGAACCACACCATGAGTGCATCCGCCCAGCTCGAGTGTCCGGCGACCATCAGCCCGCGATATCAGTCCTTGATCCCCACCGATGTCGGAACACCAGAAATCGCATACTACGTCGCCTTGAACCTGCACCAGATGATTCATATTATCCTCCCGCTGATGGGGAGTATCCTCGAGGCGATCCGATATCTAGGACCGGAACATTGCTTTTTGTCGATTGTGGAGGGCCGCTCAACGGATGGGACATATGAAATTTTGGCCGGTTTGAAGCCAGAGCTGGATGCCATGGGAGTCCGCTACTATCTATCCCGAAGTCCGTTGAATCCCCTCGGGCCGGGTGAGAATCGCATCAAGGATTTGGCGGAGCTGCGAAACATGGCTCTCGAACCCCTCATCACAGGCGTTAAGCAGCGGAACGTCCCCTTTGACCACGATCCCATGATCATATTCATCAACGACATTGGCATTTGTCCGGAGGATATCCTCGAGTTGGCCTATCAGCAAAAGATGCAAGCGGCGACCATGACGTGCGCGTTCGACTGGAGGGAGGAGGGGGTCATCCACGATGTCTGGGTGTCGCGCGACCTGGCTGGCGATCTGTTCTTCGACATTTCCTCCGACGGACGCATATGGGACTCCCACAACCTGTTCTCCCACCATGAAGACAGTCGCCGACGTTTCTCGAAGCAACTTCCGGTTCAGGTATTCAGCTGTTGGGGCGGAATGGTCACACTGGACAGTGGGCCGTTCATTGATGGCCTGGTTCAATTCCGGTATGCGGAGGAGAATGACTGCTATCAGGGGGAGCCGACTCTGCTGGCCCAGGACCTCTGGCGGCAGGGCTTGGGGAAGGTTCTCGCCGTGCCCGCCGTGAATGTTGCATACGAATATCGCTGGACATTGAGGGCCAAGCAGGACAAGGGTTATGTCCACGACATCGTCAACAAGCCGCGATATAAAAAACACGACGAACTTGTGCGTTGGCAAGACGAATCACCCGAAAAGATCAAATGCATGCCCAGCTGGGATAGACAGTCCTGGGTGGATGCTATTTAGATGTCCATAGCTTTCTGCCTCTCAGTACCCGGAGGCCATGTATTAATATTTTGAAGACATCCATTTTCTAAACCCCGCCCGACACAATCGAGTGCACTACCACCGCTGCAGTTGTGCCCGCCTACGTGGCCTACAGCGACCCCTTGCTAGCCCACTGCAGCTGGATATTGCGTCCCATATCCAGCCAATCACTCAGGGGGTTGGTTGGATATGCCCCGCGCCCTAACTGTGCGCCGTCGCGACTAGTGCTGACGGGGTGATACGCACCCGGCAACTCCAGTCAATAACTGCACGTGAATCCCTGCGCGTGTAACTTGCTTCGGCCTCTAGTTCGTGGTTACTGCTGCATCGATCTATTTTTATGGAACATTAAGCAATCACGGCTGCTCGCGCTCGGACGGCTGGCATCGAACGCCGGCATCTAGCGGCCTAGCCCTAGGCCAATCTCGCAATTCCCCGCGAGCCAGGTGCTGCGCCGCATTACCCTGTTCTTTGTTCCCCTGTGGGCCCGTCTGTTTAAATGCCTCGCGTCGGCCAGCTGCCACCTCCATATCCCCACGCTGCTCGTTGGCAAGCTTGGCCTTCACCATGGCCCCCCAGCATCTTTACACGCTGGCGGATCAAGGAGAAGCAGAAGTGGAAGCAGCTACAGGCACAGACGCGACCACAGACACATCTTCGCCCCGAAAGAGTGAGCCCTATTCCGATGAGCCTCCGACAACCCCTTCCTCGATCGCATCCTCGTTGGAGAAGGGGGCACCCGTCACATCGCGTTGGACCATCGGATGGATGACCCCAGGTTCCATCATCACTTGCTTTCTTCTAGGTAGGATGAGACCCGAGTTACTCATTGACGCACACCGAATAGAGTACAGGAATATTAACTGCCTCAGCGGCCTCCCTGGCTTCCATGCACCTAGGCCTCTTCCACTGGCTCGACCAGCGCGAAGTCACCAAGACCATCAAGCAGCCCTATGTAACGGCGCTCTCAGTCGTGTTCGTCAATGCCTTCCGTACCTTCCTGGCTGCTGCCCTGGGCATGTCCTTCATCCAGATGCTGTGGAAAGACCTGCGCGTGCGCCCGATGCGCATCGGCGATCTCGATTGCTTCCTCTCCGTCTTGACCAACCCCATTTACCTCGGGCGCGTACAGCTCCTCGGGATAGCCCCTATCCCGTTCATCTGCGCCCTCATCTGCTGGTGCATTCCCATCGCCATGATCTTCCCTGCCGGCGCCCTCACCGTCGAGCCCAAGTCACTCCACATACAAGCCAACCAATCGGTCCCGACCTTCGACCCAAGCTTCATGGGAAACGAGACCTTTCAGGGCATGATGGCCCAGGCACTGTGGCAACCGGATGACTTTGACGCGTACAGGTCCGTACTCCCCCACATTACACCCTTCTCAACTAACAACGACACAAAGCGGACCAACAAACAAGCTCACACGCGTCGCGAGACAAGCCATCATGGCCGGACACTACCTGCCCTCGACATCTCCATGCGACACCGACTGCGCCTACACGATCAACATGCAAGGCCCCAGCTTCGAGTGTCGCAACTACTCCTCCCCCAATCTCTACAGCTGGGTCAATCAAACCTACCCGCAGACCCAATCCTGGGAATATCTCTACCTAGCCTCAGCGGACTACGCCGCTCGCACCAACCAATCGAAATACGTCCTCGACTTCGAGTTGCGTTGGATGCAGGCCGGTGGGTATCAGAATCTCACCTGTCGGGCATACGAGTCGACCTACACGCTAGACATTACCTACACCGGCGGCACACAATTCATCACCACCCGCGTTGATCCCATCCGCCAGCTGAAAAGCTCCGGTCTATACGACGACTACGGCATGTACCCCCAGACCGGGACCAAGGACTCGCGCATCAACGCCACCACCACGGGAGCTAGCGGCGGCAACGTCACCGACATCTATCGTCGAGCCAACCTGGCCGCAGTTCAGGACTCGTTGGTGCTGGCGCTGTCGGGCTATATTGATATATTCCGTACGTTATTACCTACCCTTACAACAAAAGTTCCAATAGTACTGACGACAACACGATATAGTTCTTCACAGCCAACCATCCGCCAACACAATCATCTCCCTATCAGAACTCTACTCCGGCACCGCATCCTCACCTACCTTCAACATCACCAGCGCATCCATGCAGGATCTACTCCAAAACATCACCCTCTCCCTATTGACAATGAACCAAACCACCACCGAAACCATCGTGACTAATAACGTAACCGTGAACGTCTACTCCTTCAAGCGCCCGGCACGTCTCATCACTCCATACTTCGTCTGTCTTGGATTCGGACTAGCCTTTGTTCTCTTCGGCGGACACGCGCTCGTCAGTAATGGCATTTCCGCTAGTATGACGGGTCTGTTTCAGACCCTGTGCACTACAAGAGCGAGTACCCGGTTGGATGATCTGGCGGCGAAGGGGTGTCTAGGGGGTAGAGAGAATGTGCCGGATGATCTGAGGAATTTGAAGGTTATGTTTGGGGAGATTCAAGGGAAGGATGGCGTGCGGATGGCTGGGTTGGGGTCGGCGGAGGAGGTGGTTCCGCTGAAGAGGGGGTCGATATAATGTGGTGTCACGAGGGGCTGGATTAGCGGAGGTGATAGACATCCTGTGGGTGGGATGTTGTAATGTTTAGATATGATAATCCTTAATATTCTATGAGTAAGCGAAACAGATGTATAATGTTAATGGAATCGTCCGCTGGTTTAGTGGGATCCCGACGCTAGGTCTTGGGTCAGTGTAACGGAGCTGTAAGAGTTTACAGACTTTGGGTGGTTCTTGCAGGTTGAGTAGATCGTGAGGGCTTTTCTTACTGGAATCCAAGCCTTATCCTATATTTCTCCAAGACCTTTCACCCATATGCTGAATACTTCTATCTTTCCCATTCTAATCATTCACGTGACCAAATGGCCCTATCCAAGGAGGAAGTGCTGCTTCAAAGGTTTGCAGAACCACGAGACTTCACAGAAGAATACCAACAACAGCTGATAAACAAAGAAACGTTGTCAGCTGCAAGCATGGTCCCCAGCTATTGATGAGATTGTAGTTGATTTTACAGTTGTGCAAAGCGGATGGCGACCATTCCACCCTGTAAACCGACACGGCCATTGTCAGTTCCATCAGCGAGTTTTGCGGTGCTCGGGCATATGTGACGTTTCTGAAAATTATCAACACTATTCGTATAGAAAAGCCACACAACGACCAAACAAAAAGCTTACCGTAGTCAACATGTACAAAAGCTCGAGCGAAGCCTTCGACCGTCTCCAGCTTGTCTTGCAGCTCTTGCGAGACATCGTGGACCTCGCGAAGGCTGCGTTCCGGCGCCATGACAATGTCCACCTCGACGAACAAGTCTTCACCCCAGTGATAGGCATGGACGGAGTCGACTTGCAATATCATATCAGAATGACGAAGAGTGAGGAACACAATTTCCTGTACCAAGCTGGGCGAGGCTCCTAGGCCGCAGAGCTCCAGAAACTCCGAACGTATGGTGCCGATCCACGTGACGATGATGACAAGCGCGATGAACATGGCACCGGCGGGATCAACCCACCATTTCAGCTTGGCACCAGCCGCAGAGGTGAAGATGGCGAAACCGTACTCGAAGCAGTCGTTGCGGTTGTCCTCCCAGAGCATTTGTAATTGGCTACTGTGTCTTCGAAAGATAAAGCAATAGATGGCCAGGAAAAGCTTAATGCCGAATCCGCACGCAGCAGCGACGATGGCTGGCACGTGGAAGCCTCCAGTCTCGTGTTCCTTGCTCGCTAGCGCACGGATTGACTCGATGACCAGGACTAGTGAAACCGCCATCAATGCAAAGGCAAAGCAGATGTTGCCGGCATTGCAGAGTCTCCCTGCGCCTGCCGGCCACCGGGTCGAATCGTTCAGCTTCTTGGACTTCTTGTGAAGGTAATTGAGGCCGATGTTACTTATAGCCTCGCAGCAACTCTCTGCCATGGTAACAAAGAGTGACAATGAAAGCGTCGTCACAGCTGCATAGATCTGCAGCGCCGCGACGAGGATGGTGCCATAGATCGAAAAGTAAACGGCGGCTTTGATGTGAAAAGCCGATGTGTCCGGTTGATCGTCCAACAACCGCGTTGCAGTTGGGTCTTCTGCCACTTGAATGAGACGGTTGATATGCAAATTTTGTGTGGTGTGGTAGTTGTGTGTCCGGCGAATCTTCCGGTGAAGATGTTTTCTAAACGCCGATGTGTTTGGCGGGCTGACGAGGGATTTCCGCAGCCGGTCAAGTTCGATATCGCGGGTCATAGGAAGTGTGTTCATGTTGACTGTCGTGTGAATCCTCCAGGAAATAATTAAATTTTCAAATCCGAGTTGGAAAGGGGCTGAGGCCTATGACTGCATGACATTGCCAAGTCGCTAGGAATTTCAATTTTCCGTCTTCCTTTCCACGCCCAATTGTCAAGATCGTCCCGGCCACGTTTCCGCCATCGACTGGAACATGTCTTGAAGCAAACGGTGATTTACAAACTCACGGCTAACACGGAAGCCTAATCCGGTCGATTTCACGGTACAGGCAAGCACGAGTTGGTTTCATAATACCGTGTATAGCCTAGCGTCGTTTCGGGTATCGTCCATAGGAATGACAAATATGCCTTTCGCTCCCCATTGATCTAGTTCTCTCATTGCCAGTGGTGAGGAACAGCAGTATGAATAGCCCATCAGGATACAGCTTTGCATCTGGGCAACTGTGCTATCAGCATGCCCTCCGCAGCAGACAGTGCCGCGACGCCAGAAAGGTTCGGCAGTAACTTCCGGCAAGTTACCTCAAGGAAAATGGGGAAAAAAAAAAAAAAAAAAAAAAAAAGGGTCAAACAAACAGAGCAGTTGCTGCGTCAATGGCCATCTGAGCAACTCTTGGGGGGATGAGGAGCAGATTGCGATACTCTTCCACCGGCTCCACAACATCGATTGCGCTTGCCGCATCTGGAAGTAGTCCAGCTTATGGCATGATAATGTCATCTTATAGCTGGCCCCACATCCTAGACCAATCATATTCCATGTCCAACGAGGACATCCACTCGCCAAAGCCTCGGCTGATAAAGCCATCACAGAAGACATGTTGGAAATGAGCAGATTGGTTGACTGCTCTTGAGATAATACCTGTTACTAACGAGTGAAGTCTGGCAGAGAAAAAAATGGTTTTTTGCTGATTACCTTATATCATATGTATAAATATATAATAGTTTCCAGTATATAGCCAAGTTTAACGCCGCCGGTTTTCTTTATTTACCAGTTAACACAGGTAATTACAATATCAATATTACTGCGATAATAATAAAAGCTCAACGAAGGGTTTTTCCGAGTTGGCCATATCTGTCGACATAGCCTGTGTGCAATATCAGCGGCGAAATTGTCTTCATCCTAGAATGGACAGTGCCAGGAATATCGATGGGTGGGGGATGTTACAGCCTATCCGAACAATCCGCAAAAGAGCGAACGGAATAGGTCTTACAAAGGTGCTTTGCTGTAGCTCCAGCTCTGCAATTGCCGTTAATATCACTAAAAGCCCCATTTTCTAGAAGACATGCCATGCCCTTCCCGGATGAGAGGCTCGAGACTTGTATCCATCGGCCAAATTAGGGCCCTCCGCTATCTGCAACCTGACTGTGGAGACCATTGACCGCCCATGTGGCCAGTGAGACATACAGATCCTTCCGACCTAGGAACCTCTTGTAGCCTCGAGCTAGCGTCTTGTCTATCGATCTGTGCATAGCCTGACTCGTGGTGGACCTGGGAGTCGTGATCTCTGTTATTGCCTGCTGGCCTGTCCGACCACTCGGTTTACTACCCCTGCCGGCAGCCCCGTGACAGGTGTTACTTACATTTATTTTATCAGCGAATCATAAAATATACTACTAATTTGAGAGCTGGAAATAGAGAGTAGTGAGATTCTAGAAGTTTCGGGAGAATATCTTAGCAGAGATAGATAATAGCTCACTAGTTACAGAAGGATTGGAATGGTTCATGACAAGTACCACCCGTAGCAGTCCATACTGTCATATTTAATTGGTAACAGTGGTTTACAGGAAAAGAATGAGTGATAAGAATATCTAAAATAGTTACGAGAATCACCAGAGAGCTGTATTATGACCGGTCTCGACGATATAGAATTGTTTGAGATCGAGGGAAGGATTCGACGGTTAAGGCAACAAATATATTCTAGGATTGGCTGTAATCTTGGTAATCGCACACAACAGTTGTTCAAAATTAGACACTTCCGTGACATTATCGAGTATATAACTCCACCTATATACAACAATTATCTACATAAATTACATTCTCTAAGCGCGACACAGCCGCCCATCGTCCAACTGAGTCCAGGCATCCGACCCGACGGCCTTCAGAGCATAAAACAGCCCATTGGGATCATACTTGTTCTTGACCTCCAACAACCGATCATAGTTGGCTCCATAGAACACCTTCTGCCAGTTGGGCTGCTGGAAGTTGCCCTCGTTCATGTACGCTCCGGAGTTCGGGGCCAGAGCCTCGAGCAAGGGGATGTAATCATCGGTCATCTTGTTCTGCTCGTCGATCATCTCGTCCCGGGCATCCCATTCCCAGGGGGTCGTCAGCGTGGTGTCAATCAGGGCATCGCGCCACGCGGGCAGGACCGCGTTGTCGACGTCGCCTGCCACCGTGCTGTTGACGTTCAAGCCCACTCCGATGAAGGTGGCGCCGTCCGACACGATCTTCCGGTACGCGGCCGTCAAGGCCGAGGTGTTCTGCGTCACCACGTCGCGGGGGATCAAGTATCCGCCGTACTGGGCCTTGCCGACGGCGATCTCGGCTTCCATCGTGTTGAACTCCTCGAGGTACGTGTCGAATTGCTGGGCGTCCAGCGTGTATGAGATTCCCAGCTCAGTGAGCCCGGCTTCGAAGGGCGCCACCAGCGAGCGGAGGGTGGCGACGGGGACTCCCGGTCCGGTGAGGGGAGAGATGTAGAAGGAGGTGTTGGTGAAGTACCAGATGCTCATGACACCGGCGTCAACAATGCTGGGCAGGAGGGTGTGGTAGAGGGTAACGGCATCGAAGAAGGTGTCCTGAGTAATGTTTTCGTTGGTGAAGGTCAGGCTCAGGCCAGAAGTCGGGGTAGAGGCATGCAGCTTCGAGGTCATGGCCACGACAACGCCGTAAGTACCACCGCCGCCACCACTCAGCGCCCAGTACAGATCCTGGTACTCGTTATCGCGCGTGGCGGTCACGAAGTCGCCAGCACCGGTGACAACCTCCCACGCCAGCACCTGGTCAGCGGCCAGTCCGTAGCGCGAGGAGAGGGCCGAGTGGCCGCCACCCTGCGAGTAACCACCGGCGATGCCCACCGACGAGCACTCGCCGCCCACAATTTGGTAGCCATTGGCGTCGGCAAAGTCATACGCCTCGAAGCCCTGCACACCTGCGCCCAGGCGGACGGCCGGGCCGGTGTAGTGGGTGTCGGTGTAGTTGCTGATCAGGGTCTTGGACTTCAGGTGGTGTGTCCACACGCCCAGGGCGCCCGCGCCGGTGGACTTGCCATTGTAGTCGTGGCCGGTGTTGCGGATGACCAGGCGGATGTTGTGGGTGTCAGCGAAGCTAAGGGCCGCCGAGATATGCGCGGGAGTGGAGACATTGACGGCGTAATCAATGTAGTTGCCCATCGTGCAGGGCTTGGCGATCGGGTGGAAGGGGTCGCAGGT
Organism: Aspergillus sclerotiicarbonarius CBS 121057; assembly: GCA_003184635.1. Taxonomy (NCBI): domain Eukaryota; kingdom Fungi; phylum Ascomycota; class Eurotiomycetes; order Eurotiales; family Aspergillaceae; genus Aspergillus; species Aspergillus sclerotiicarbonarius. The sequence goes on along the minus strand of KZ826319.1, from coordinate 246,979 downwards.
GCCGTTGGCGAACCATGGGGCCATGATGGAGCTGCTGGAGGTGTAGCTGGTGGGGGTCTGTGAGCAGGGATCGGCATGGGAGAGAAGAAGGGAGGGTCCGGCTTACTGAAGCTCAGGCTCAGTCCATTGTTCCTTCAGGTCGGCGCAGACCGAGGCATCGTAGTTGGGGGTGTGGCAGGGCTTGCCCAAGGGGATGGTCTTGATGAGGCGACCGTCAATGGTTTGGTTGAACTGGTCCCATTCGCTGGCAGAGGGCCAGCAGGCGTCTCCGGGGAAACACCGGCAGCCGGTGGTGTTGCTGCTCCTGCTACTAATGGCAGTGGCCGAAGCCGTGACGGCCAGCAAGCTGGTCCAGAGGGTGGGTGTGATCATGACGGCGGGCGAACGGGCTCTGCTCGGGGAATCCGTCCGAAGCCACAGGGGATGGCCGGTTTATATCCCTCAGGTGTCGTTGGAACGCTTATCTGACCAACGGCATTCTGTTGGCTACCATGTGGGCCTGGCCATCCTTGTTTCCCGTGAAGATATTAATCATATTGCATGATTCCGGAGGCTTCCGGCAGGACATCCCCTGAAATTCGGGCTTTAGGCAGAGAAGTTTTGTCGTTTGTTGAAACCATTCTTCTTTCTTGCCCACAGCCGAAGCTATATCGCCTTTCATTTGCCCAAATCACCGCGTGGCTTGGTTCTAGCGTTTTATGGGCTCGGGGAATGTCCATGAGGTATCCAAGCACCAGCACCTCCACCACTTTACTCACCCTATCATACGACTGGATCGATATTGCTCGAGGGTCTTAGTTGCCTCGGTTGCTGACCGGACGGTCCAGTCCGGACAGTCCCTGCGCCGCTAGGGCTCTGCGAGGGCATTCGGGCCCACTGTGGGGTCCTTAGTGTCGGCCCTCGCGAGACGCTCGCCCAAATGGTTTGCTGGCCGGCCATGTCTTACATTTAGCTTCGAGGGAATTGATCCATCGCGTAATAATCAAGGGGTCGCAATTTGCTCGTCTACGGCCACATGGTCGGCAAGAAGGATCAGGGAAAAAAAAGGAGGGGGGGGGGGGGGGAAGAAAACAAGACCAAAAAAAAAAAAAACAAGACAAAAAAAGAAAGAAGAAAACTCACCTTAAGGTGCTTACTCCCTAGCGTTGGGGGACCTTACCCTGCACCGGTGTATGTTCTGCAGTCTGCACAACCATCTTTGTTGATTTCCCCCCTCAGCTTCAACGACTGACAGCGGCATGCCATGACCTGGGTCCATAACCTCACCCACCCCGATCCCCACAGCCACGTCGCGCGGGTCATCGCCATCTGCTTGGTCTTCAGCATCAGTGCGGTGATCGCCGTCGTGCTGCGGGTGTATATCCGTTTACATACAAAGCGCGCCCTTTGGTTGGACGACTATGCGGCGGCCTGCAGTGCGGTGTTGGGGATGGGGTATGCGGGAATCTCGGTGGCCCGTACGCTTCCCCTGCTGCACCTTGATCGACCAGTCAACCTGACAATCTAGAAACTCGCTATGGTTTAGGCCTGGACGCGGCTTATTTCCCGGATGCCAATGTCGTGATGTTCAGTAAGGTTGCTACCCCCCCCCCCCCCCCCCTTGCCGTTGAACTTCGACACCGATAACCGTTCAGATCCAATATGCCGGCGGTCCCACGTACATCCTCGCTATCCTCTGCTTCAAAATCTCGCTCTTGACGTCCTACCTGCGGGTCGGGGGCTTCGTGGCCTCGTACCGATGGTGCATCATCACGGTGGCGGTAGCCGTGGTGTGCAACCAGGTGGTGTTCACATTGCTCTTAACACTGGCCTGCAATCCGGTCAGTATGCGCCGGCTCGTCGCGGATTCTATCTAACAGAGGGTGTAGGTCGCAAAGCAATGGGACGCGAGTCTCCCAGGGACATGCATTGACACTGTCGCTTCATACTATGGTGAGCATCCCCACAATCTCTCCGTCAATTCACACACTGACCCAACAACAGCCTTGGCCGGTACATCCATCCTGCTCCTCACCCCAGAAAGAACAAACCCATAACCAAAACAATCAGGAACAAGTCTCGGCTTCGACATCCTCATCATTGCCCTCCCCCTGCCAGTTCTGTGGTCCTTGCAACTCCGCCATTCGCAAAAAGTAGCCCTCATCGGCATCTTCGCCCTCGGCTTCTTCATCACCATCATCCAAATCATCCGCATCTTCACCATCAAAAACCTCAAAACCTACACGGACAGCCAGCCGATCGTCCTGTGGTCCGACGTGGAGATTAGTCTGGGAGTACGCCGTCCATCCCCCCCCCCTCGGCCTGTTCCTCTGCAACACTAACACTAACACCAACCCTCCAGGTCATAATCGCTTGCATCCCCACCTACGGCCCCTACTTTCACGCCTTCGCCTCCACCCTCACCTCCAGCTACACCACGCGCCGCCGCAAGCGCCACCCCTCGCAAAGCCAGACCCTGGACCCTGCCCGCTCGTACCGACTGAGTGGAGTGCGCCGCACGCAGCGCAACCAGAGCCGCATGCTCCCCTCGGAGACGGACGACCAGGCCGAGTTTCTGGAGTTGGGGGAGGCCGGCGCAGGACGACACAGGCCGTGGGATAATGCGGCTGCGGTGACCACGACAATTGGGCATGGTGATGGGGATGGCGGGGAGGGGAGCTCGTTGGGCAGTGGAAGGGGGAGTGGTGGAGGGCGAGGAAGCGGGGAGGGGCGGACGGATGAGGGAAAGATGCAGTACGCGGAGGAAAGGGAGGGGCCGTTGCAGATTCAAAGGGTCGTGGAGCTGGAGGTTAGGGTTGAGTAGTCCCCTACTACTCGGTTTCTTTTGTTTGATTGGTTCTTCATTCCTATGTGTATGCATCCGGAACATTCGTGACGGTCAGGCTATTACCAGTAAGGAGCAATAATAATAACACGTTATTTATTAGGCGGTACGTATGGAGTACGCTGGGTAGCCTTGGCGGTTCGAGTTTCACCACCATATCATGATTGCGAATACTTTGTGATGGATCATAGCCTGTAAGTGGGAATGTATGTGATTTCCGGGTACCACACAACACGCATTGTGAATAACCAGAAGTGGATTCTCCTATTGAGGTGGATATTGGGGAGTTGTCGTATAATACTATTCAGATGGCGTATACCATTGCGCTTTATCTTGAACTCGGGAATGATTCCTCAGTGCCGGGGGCGACTATTGTCGCTGTGCGATTGAAGCGGAAAGAGCAGGCTGAAGAGCTGGGTAAGTCATACCCACATGTGAGTCTATGTCCACTAGGAACATCTACAGGGTAATCGCTGACGATGGTCTAACCTACATCTCGGCCATCACGGATCCAGGTCGGACTGTATCATTGGTTAATTCTATCGATGCACGGACTCTCTCTCTTGGCACTCTCGCATCACGCGTACAGCCAAGACATATCAGAATTTTATGGAGAATCTTACCACCCTCGAAGAGATCATAAGCAGTATTCGTCAATTGTTCTGCTCGGGACCGGGTATAGAGTCTGGTATTTACTGCCCATTTTACGATGTGTTCAATGCCTAATGGCTGTGTTCTGGACATTCAGGGCTGTTAAAGTGTGCAGATGGCGGTTAGATCTTATATGACCCAGATTTGCATGACTGGCATCACGATAAATTCCCTCCACCGAATCAGTCTCAAGTGCCTTGGTGTCAAGTTGCAATCGGCATTAGTAGCAAGGAAAGTCAAAAGTATAAACGTTCTCTTCTCGCATTGCCGAGTCCTATATGACAAATACCCCACCAACCGTATCTACCACTTTCCCTGGTTAAGTGAAACATACTCCGTCCACTGAATAGGCTTATCCTCATCGTCCAGGAGTTCCTGAGACGGTGCCAGAGATTCCCCAGCAAAATACCCCGGATCCTCTAGAAGGAGAATATTCTCCAGCAGCTCCTGGGCGACAGGGGGAGGTAGGAACGACTTGAAAGTCTCAGCAGGAATGGTGACAGCCTGCGCCTGGTGGCCGGTAACCTGCTTGAATTCCTCCACAATGCGACGAGGAGTATAGTAATCGGTGGCCGCGAGGATACGCTGACCGACCGTAGCAGGGTGATTCTTGAGCGCGGCCTTGACGAATTTACCTATACTCTGGATCAGTATACATGTCTGTCGTCTGGTGTGGACCAAAGCTCTTACCCGTGTCGCCAGCAGCATCAAACAAAGGAACCTGCGCCTTATCCTGGTCGACTGGCCAGGCCAGAGTGTAGGTGTCTCCCTGCTTGTTTAGCATCTGGAAGAAGTTGGACATGAACAGCCCGGCCAGGACAAAGGTCGCCGGGACTCCGCTGGCACGGATATACTCCTCGACCTCGGCCTTGCCATCGAAGTGTGAAACGTGGGCCAGGCGGCCGTTGCTGATCTCTGTGACATTGCGCAGAGACGAGAAGATCAGGTGGTTGACACTGGCTTCTTTGCAGGCATCCGTCACGGCTTTGCCCTGGGCAACTTCAGTGTCCCGGCTCATGGTCTCCCAGAAGTTGGTGACGAAGAAAACGGTATCGGCACCCTGGACGGCGGGAAGGGCGGATTCCACAGAGGACATGTCGGCCTGTAGGTCGGGTTAGAATAACGGGATGGGGATGATAGGGGGGTGGTGCGTACCACCACAAGCTCGACACCTTGGTCGGCCAGTTTCTTGGCTGCCGGCTTGGAGGCATCGCGAGTGACACCGCGGATCTTGAACTGCTTGGACAGGACAGGGTCCGCCAGGACGGACTGGATCACCGAACCACCCTGGTTCCCGGTGGCGCCGAACACAGTAAGAATCTTGGACATGGTGGGAGGTGGTTGAGTTGTACGATGTGTGTGTGTGTCTGTGTCTGTGTGTGTAGTTGATGTTGCTTACCCGAGGGACAGGCTCTCCTTGATATAGCCAGAGAGGAACAACGTAGTCCGCGGGGTAAGTCAGCTCGGACCCTCGCAAAGGCCGAGCTGAGGTAATCGCGGGGTAGCGCATGGGATGCTGATCCACCCCTTATTTCCTTTCTTACTTTCTGTCAAATCCAACGGCACAAGAAGAAAATGTGCGCGTTGCAGAGAATTCCTCCTCACGAGATAGCTCACGCTGAGCGTCACCGACAGAGCCCATCCTGTGTCCAGAAAGCTACGGCCTCGGCCAAAGGGACACGGATGGCGCGGCATACATTGAATGTGCGTGAACGAGAATTGAGGACCAGGCTGCGTCATCTAGAGAAGATCGTAGCTGCTCAGTACCGGGAGTAAGATTAATTCGATTTCCTCTCCACCAACATGTTCAACTAATGCGTAGTCAGACGATTGAGGTACATGGCGATACTGAAGCTGTACCAGACCCCAAATACTTTCTATGCCAATGCAGCCATGGAGAACGCTCGTCGCATCAATGAATGGTTGGACGGGGTCTATCCCAAGTATCGGGTGGACTACGCGGGTCATTCGTCACAGCCATGACCACTACGCCGTGTGAGTCTGTGGCTTGGGGCCAGCAACACTGTACATAGAGCAATCGGTCCATTGTTATCACCCTTCCGGGGTTACAGTCACTCTGTACATATAATCGAGGCAGGCCATCACCATGTCTCGCAATAGGGTCGCAGATCAATCTCATGGGTAAATGCAGACCGGGACTGGGTATGCAAAAACCAGTAAGCCTCAGCAATCTGGACAAGCCCTCGTTAGCTGCCACGACACGAACCGGGTCCTCGAGAAGCAACTCACCCCCCGGGGGTCAATCTTCGCATCCGGTCGGTCACTCAGATACTCCTTGGTCTTGTCGGAGGCAATCACCCCGTCAATAATTGCATGCGCCACATGAACTCCCTTGGGCCCGAATTCTCGTGCCAGCGACTGTGCCAACGCCCTCACGGCGAACTTGCTCATGGCGAACGAGCCCAACCCGGATCCACCTTTCAAGGCTGCCGTGGCCCCTGGATATTCCCGCAAGTCGTCCATTAGTGGGTCCCTCTTGCAGTTTTCCCAGCTCCATCATCCTGGAACAGCACTCACCGGTAAAGATCAAGGTTGGTGGGTATCCCTCAGTGTCGTCCGCCTGTCGCAAGAGAAGCGGGAGCACTGCCCGGGCGAAATTCGACGCACCTCGTGCTGTGGCCTCAAGACTGTCCAGAAAGTCGGGCTGGTTCTCCAGGAAGGAATTGCGCGTGAACTTGCTGGCCACGTTGAAGATCGCAGCCGCCACATGTGGCTCGGATCCGAAGTGGTCGCGGATCTGGGTGAGGCTGGAAAAGAGCTGGTCGGCATGGGCGACGTTGGCGGGAATGCCCAGGGCGGACCCGCCACTGCGGTTGATTTCGTGCACCAACGGGTCGAGAGTGCTTGAGGACCGCGCCAGGAGCACTACCGGGTATTTCTGGGCAAATCGCCGAGCCAACGCGGCTCCTGTTCCCGGGCCAGCGCCCGCGATGATGGCGATGGGTTTGGTGACGGGGGGCATTTTGATCCGAGGGGGGTGGAGTTAGGGTTGCGGACTGACCTGCGTCGTATTTCCCATCCGCCTACTTATATGCTCGGACAAGCCTTGCTTTGTGCATCCCCACATATCTCGCGGTCATCGATGACGTTACAGCCGGGAGGATGGTGTGTCATCCGTGGATAATCCCTAACCCCCCCCCCCCCCCCCCCCCCCCCCCCCCCCAAAATCTCCTCGGTGGATCCTCCATATAAAAAAAAAAACAACAACTTGTGCCTGAATCTAATTTCTGAAATTACACCACAATGCAACGTCCTAGATATTTGAATTTAATATAAGTTACTTCATATAATAATGGCTATCTTATAATGTTAATTTTATTAGAATATTATAACAATGCTGTTATCTATGTTAAAATAATCTAATTTAGCTATCTCAGGAGAAAATTTTATATATTTACAAGAATATATTATAAATTTATAATATAATATAAACACCCTGTTAAGATATTTTAAAGTAAATATAAATATTAAGATTTTTAAACTAGTATTTAATTATATAAAAGAATTTTTAAAGTTTTTATAGATCTACTGAAGAATCCTTCTGGAGAATTATAATAATAAAACTAAAAGAATATCTATTAGAAGTCTAAGAATATTAGATAATATATAAAATTATTTTTTTATATATTAAAAATTATTATTAAATTATTTTTAGCCTCTATTACCAGCGTATATAATAGTATTTATAATCAAATTAGTATTATATAAAAAGTTTTATTCTTTATATTAATATAATTAAGAATACTAGGAATTACTTCTTTCAAGCTTATAAAATAATTTTAAATAATTTTAAAACCTGATATGGATAATAGAAATTATTTTTATTATTTATTAAATAAAAATATACTTAAAAAATAAAGAAAATATATATAATATTTAATTATAATTAAAGATCTCTCTCCTTGGCTATAATAAAATTTATTATAATATAAGAATTTAAATTCAATAATTTATAACTTAATTTTTATTTTATTATTGAGAGAGAGATTACAAGAAGATATTTTTTTTAAATATATTAAATTTAAAAAAAATATTTATATTTTATTTTAAAATATAATAGTCCATAGGGTAAAAATTAAATTTATTAATTTTATAAAATTAAAAAAAATAAAGATTATATTTCTTGCTAATAATATTTTTTAATAGGAAAATAATATAATAATTATTTATATAAACTAGTTTATAACCTTATTATATAGTTTTTTAAAAAAAATTATTTTCTCTTATAATAAAATTTGCCTCTCTAATGGTAGTTAATATTATAATTAATTTTAGAATTCTATGGGACTCGTGAGATGGCCGTTTAACACAGCAAAATGAGGTTGTATTGGTGCTAACTTATTTAAGAACTTTAAGCATAAGGAGGAAAAAAGAAAAATAAGAAATATTATAAATACTTATTTAAAGAAAATAATAATAAAATAAATAAAATAAATATAATTACATGATCTTACACAGAGCTATTATTATATTATTCTCTTATTTAGACCTGACTACTCTCAGTTAAAGAAATATTATTATCTTTATAATCTATAGTAAATTTGTTATTCTCTGCCGCAGTGATTTATATAAAAAGTTATTTAGATAATCTAGGGCAGCTCGGATAACAGGTATAAAAATTATATAAATAAAAAAATATATTCTTAAAATTACTAGCAAGGTACCATGCATAATTATTTTTATTAAAATTAATCTATTTAATATAATACTATAAAATTTTTATTTATAAATAATTTTTTAAAATCTATTCCACCTTCCATTTAACATAGTTATTAATCTTAATTAAAAAAATCTAATCTAAGATCTACTTAAGTAGTGGCTCTAAAGTACTATAAAAACAGAGTTTATTAGAATAAAAGATAAAATAGACTTTAATATTATTAAGTAATTAAACTTAGAACGTATAATTAATCTTTTTAATAATAATTACTAGATTATACTAGTTTTTTAATAATTTTTAAAATAATTAGCTCTAGTACTAGTTTCTAGTATCTATATAAATTTTATTTTTAATATTAAAATTTATAAATTAATACTATTAATTAGCTACACAAATCTAAACTTATTAAATAATTTATATATTTTTCTTTATTAGTTTTTATATCTATTTTATATAACAGGCCAGGACTCGGGCTTGCTATTAATTAATAATATTTATAATAAAGATCTAGAAAAATATCTAGTTAAAAAAAATATAAGATTTATATTCTTATTTAATTATAAAAAATAATAATCTTATAAATTCCTAAAGCAAGGCTGCAAAAATAAAATTAATTAATAATAAAAATTTTAATTAATTATCTTAATAATAATTTATAAAAAAAATAAATTTTTGTGCTGTGTACTGGTTTATAATTTTAATTTATTTATTAATTTAAAAATAATATACTATTAAAAACTTGAGTTTTATTTATAATATATAATATAACTTATTCTAAAATTCTAACATGAATTGTCTCTTTTAATCTAATATAATTATATTTAAAGATCCTGATTATAAATATATTTATTCTAAAAATAACCAGGCCATGTCTTGTATAGATATAAATTTTATATATAAAATTAAAATAATTTATTTATTTAATTAGTCTACCATAACAAACATAATATTAAAACTATAATAATCCTTTAAAAATATCTAAAAATCTATTAATAAATACTAGCCCGGACAGTCTAGAATAAATAAAAATTATAAAAATTCTAGAAGCAGATCCCATCTTATATTTTTTTATTTATAGATTAAATAATTATCTAAATAACAGTGTATGTCTTGATTCTAGATATTCTAATAATATTAGTATTTTATAAAACCCAATATCTTCATTTAGCCTAGATAAGTAAATAATAGTTAATAGTAGATTTTATCTAATAATTAAATATATAAATCTTTATTATCTAGAATTACTAATTAGTTATTAAAAAATAAGAATTTATCTTTTAAAATATATTTATCTTTACTATAACAAGTTTATTTTTTATAAAACTTTAGAGAGAAATCGTTCTGGTTAACTATTAAAAAATAATTTATAATTTATAAATATTCTTTTAAGAAAATAAAAATTACTAGTAATTTAAAAATTATTAAAAAAAGATATACTCTATTCTTCAAATATTCTAGAAATAATAAAATTTATTTATAATATTATATTAAGACTCACTTGCTACTATTCTTATAAATTAATATATTTATTAAAGTATTATACTTTCCGGGATAAAATTAGATTAAAAAATAATATTAAAAAAAAATTTAATCTATCACATCTAGTAGATATTTAATTTTTTAATAATTATAAAATACTTCAAGATTTAATAATTAATTAAAATATTAAAATAATCTATACACTAGAATTTTTTTAATTTTAATTACTATTTCTTCAAGATACAAACAATCACTAGTAATTCTTTATTATAGATATTATAATTATATTTTATAAAGAATATAATCTTAAAATAATAACTTATTAAATATTAAATCTTATTTGCTAGCTATAAAAATATTCTTATAATAACTTTATTAATAATATCCATCTCAACACGAGTAGGAAGCATGGGATTATAATAAATAAAAATAAAAACTAAAATTAATACTTTTTTAAGTATTTTGAAAGCTTTAATACAAGTATAATTCTAGTTAAAAATAATATTTTTCTAGGTTAATCATATTAAAGATCATGCTATTCTATTATAAATTTTAATAAACTTTTAATAAAAGTTACAAAAGTCTAAAAATAATTAAATTTTTTATATAATTATTAGGATTTTCTATTTAATAATAATTATAATCTTTATCAGATCCATATAGATACTATTAATAGTAATAATAAATCTAAAAAACTTAATCTTTATAATATAAAACTTATATTTATAAATTATAGTTTATAAGTTTATAATTTATAATTTTTTAAGTATTAATCATACATGCAGCTTATACTCTACTGTATTATTATTATAAATTAATATGTTATTAATATAAACCATAATAAATTTATCTAAATATTTTATTAAAACTTCATTAATAAATTATTAGAAAATAATAAATCTATTAATAAATCTAAATAAAAAAATTTAATATTTAAATAGACTGTATCACACCTTAAAAATAATAAGATTCTTTAAAACAAGATCTATTTAAATCTAGTAAAAATTTTATTATATATTAAATTTAATAAAGACTCTAGCATTACACAAGTAATCTATTATTTTATTAATAAAAAATAAAAAATATAAGTTCTTTTTAATTAAAATATTTAATTTTTAATAATCTATATAAAAATAGAAACCTCTTCCAGGCTTTTAAACTATTAGAATAAAGAATATAAAAAATATAAAACTTAATATAATAAATCTCTTAGCTAGATTTTTTATAATATAATTATAAAAAGCTTATAGCTCTTTTACTATTATTTTATAAAAAAAAATAATATTTGAAAAAGTTTTATTCTCTAATTAAATCTTATAATCACAGTACTAAGATGGAGATAGTATATTAAATTCTTTTTTAAAAAAAATATTTATTAAATTATAATATTATTTAAAAAAAATTTTTTTAATTTTATTCTTTTCACTTATAGATAGAATCTCTGATTTTTCTATAAAAATTTTCTTAATAATATTAAATAAGATAATAAAAGTCTCTGTCTCTGAGTTTTTCAGATATTATTAGAAACTGGCTATTTTAATAAAAATTATCTCTTTATAAAAGAGTCTGATTAGAGTAGGCTTCAATTCAAGCTTTAAAATTTTAAAAAAAAATAATATTAATAAATTTCTTTATTTAAATTATATTTTATTTTAGCTAGGACCTTACATAGGCTACTTTAATTAATATAAAAAAAAATTAATAATAATTATAATAATTTTAACTATTAATCTTCTAATTACATTTTATAATCTTTTTAGACTATATTTTATTAATACTTGTAATCCATTAAAAACTATTCTAGAATAATTTAGGAAATATTTATAAAAAATCTAGTTTTTATCTTATTTTTTAATATTAACTAGCTCAGTCAGATTAGTCAGTAATTTTAATAATTTAATAAGATATTATATTTATTAAATCATATTTTTTTAAAAATAATATCATATCTTTCTAAATCCAGTATAAGAAAGAAAATATTTAAAAATTAGTAATTATTAATTATAAAATTTAATTAGATTACATGTATTAAATTAGTAGTCTATTTTCTATTAAAACCTGTGACTAGAGTTACTTTTTTTAGAAGTAATATTAGAATTTTAAAATATCAGATTATTTTAATAATAAATTAGATATCTATTACTAAGTAAGTATTAGCTCTGGAATTAGTAAATATATAAGTAAAAATAATAATATTATTTTTAAAAAATAAAATAATAATTATAAAACTATTATTATTATTTTTTAATAAATTTTATAAATCTATTATATTTATTTAAGCTTCTAGCTTGTCCAGAATAAAGATTTTTTTTAAATATTATCTTTTATTAATTTAGGTTTCTTTATAAAAGCTTTTAAAGCTTTTATTTATATAATCTTTTTTTTAAAATATTCTTTATTTTAATAGCTAGACTTTTTATAATAGAAACATTTTTCTTTTCTTATTAAAATATTTCTAATTTTTAATTTTATATTTAAAGCACGAGTCAAAATCCTAGAAATAATATTCTTAAAATTTAAAGTACTAGAAAAGATATAAAAATTATAAAATTTATTATAATTATTAATAATAATAATATAGCTTCTAACATAATTTTTTATTAAATTATTAATTAAATTTATAAAATTTATATATTCTTTTATATAGTCATCAAAGAAGCAACACTTATTATTAAAACTATATATAATAGATTTTTTAAATTTAAAAAATAATTTATTATATAAATTTTTTTTTTAAAAGTTCTTACTGATTCTAGCTTCCACTGCGAGGTAATAGAAAATAAAGATAAAAGTATAAAACTTATTCTTAATCTTTATCTATAAATTCTAATACTAGTAATAAATGTTATAGATCTTATAAAAATTAATAAAAATAATTTCTAAATATTCTAATATATTATTAATATTATTATAAGAATTAATTATACTTAAATAAAATCTAAGTATTAAATATTTTCTTACATTACTTTTATAATAACTAGTAATATAAGCTTTATATATTATTAAAATAATAAATTAATTTATATTAATTTCTAACTTTTAATATATAACTAATATCTAGTCTTTAAAAAAGATATTCTTTCTATCGTTAAATAAAAATAAATTAAAGATCTTTATTACTTTTTTAGACTCAGAAGTAGTAGCGCTTTGAAAAGTAGTTAAAATTTAATAAATAATTTATATTATAAAAATATCTTTTTTTTTAGTAATATTATTTTATTCTTAAATAAAAATAATTATTTTTTAATTCTATTAATCTTACTTATTAAAAAAATTGTCTCTTTCAGTCTCCAAGTTATTAAAAATCTTTAGAAGAACTTTAAAAATTTATTTCAAATCTCTTTTATATTAGTTATTAAATTTAATCTAATTAAATCTATCTTCCTAATCTAGTTCATCAGATAATATTATAAAAAGTTATTAATTATTTTTAAAACTTAAGTTCAAGTAGCTTTTTCTAACTATTTTATTTATTTTATTCAGTCGATCAAGTAGATCTTTTAACTGTTAAATATTGTTAAAAATATGGGATGGAGACTATTGATAACTTAATAAAAATTAGCTATATATAATAATAGAAAAGGAAAAAAAAATAATATTTAAAGTTATAAAATAGCTATTTAATATAATAAAATAAGATTATATTGGTGCTAACTTATTCAAGAACTTTAAGTATAAAAAGAAAAAAAAAATAAGAAATATTATAAACACTCACTTGAAGAAAATGATAGTAAAGCAAATAAAATAAACATGGTCACATGATCTTACACAGAGCCGCCGTCACAACTCGTAGTATCTAATAATAAAAAATATAATTAAATAATATATATCTATTAATATTATATATATTAATAATTTAGTTATATAGAAAGTATTTACTAGAATAGAGGAGATTCTGTTTATACTTATTATGAAGAGCTAAGAAGCCGTAGCAAGTCAGATATAAAGTCTGGTTTGAAAAGAGTCAATTCACTGAAGAAAAAAGACTATCTAATATAGGTAGAATCTAGTTATTTTTTTAATTATTTTTTAATTATTTTTCTATATTCTTCATGGAGAGTTTCTTTAGGAATTTTTTATTTTATTAATTTTTTTCAATGTAGTCTTAGAACTAGATAAACTGGAATATATAATATTCTAATTTTAAATAATTAATTAAATTTAATTTTTTTTAACTATTCTCTTTTTTTAAATAGTGTAATCGTGGGCGGAATTATAAAATAAAATTTTAAAAAAAATAAAAAAAATTATAAAAATAGATTATTCTCTACTTTTTATAAGTTTTTATATTATAAAAATATTATATAAGTTCTTATATTAGAATATTAAATTTTATTTATTTAATTAAATTTTATTTATTTAATTAAAAATATTTTTTTATAATTATACTTCCCTCTAGAAATATTTTTTTTATTAATAATTTTTTTAATAGTGTATTTTTTAATATTATTATTTATAATAATTATATCTAACTACTAATCTGTCAGTTTTTAGAATAATAAAAAATTAATAATAGTTAGATAGAGTAGATTTATATAAAAAATTAGATAAATTTTTTTAAATATATTTAATTTATAAGTATCAATATTTATAATCTTAAATATAATAAATTTAATATTTTATTAATTTAGTTTCTTATTTAATTAATTAGTAGATATATTTTTTAGATTAAATTAAATTATATTTTATAATTAATAATAAAAAATAAAATTTTAATAATAATTAATATATTTTTCTTAGACTTTCTAAACTGAGATTATTATTAAATTAATAATATTTTAAATTTTTGAAAATTTTTTAAAAATTATTTTAATTTATTTTTATAAGTTTCTTACTTGGTGGTTTTCTAAAAAATTAGTTTTAATATTTAAATTAAAAAATTTTATATAAAATCTATATTAAAAAAAAGATTTATTCTAATTAATACTAAGTCCTAGTTATTTAAGATTAATTATATTAATAATAATAATTTTTTCTAATTATTTTATTACTAATTAATAAATTATTTTAAAAAAATTTTAATTATTATAATTCTTTGTTTAGTAGCATCATTTATTTCAGAATAATAAATAAAAAAAAATATTTTTTAATATTTAAAATATTATATAAAACTTTTTATAATTTATTTATAAATTATAATTCTTAGTTAGAAACTATAGATTATAATATTTTATAATAATTATAGAATACTTAGATAAATATTATTATAAAATCTTTTATTTTCATACTTAGTATTATTTTAATAATAATTCTTTTTATTAATTAGTTAATAATAATTATAATATTTTTATAATTTTTAAACTCCAGGAAATCTACTAAAAAGTTAATAATAATATCTTATTATAAATAATTAAAGATTAGTAATAATTTTAAAAAACTTTATTTATAATTTTACTAAATCTTATTAGTTTATTAACTATTATAATTAAAATAAAATTAATAAATATTATTACTCATATTAAATTAATAGTAATAATAAATAATAATTTTATATATTTAATTTTTTTTTAGATATCTAGTAATCACGCTATTATAAGTTTTTTAAATAATTTAAATATATAAAAATTTAAAATTAAAGATTTAAACTTATTTTTAGAATAGTAGATATTTATTTAAATCTAGTTAATATTTAGTAATAAAAATCTTAAGTTTTAATTTTTTAAAAAATTTAGATTTACTTTTTATTATAATTTTCTAGCATTTTTTAAAGTTTTTATTAATCTTTTTTATTTAGATTTAAAATTTATCTAAAATTAGTTTTCTAGATATTTTTTTATGGGTATTAAATAAATATATTTTTTAAATAAATTTTTTTAAATAAGATTAAATAATTAGATTTTTTAATTAATAATATATTTATTTTTCTTATCTAGTATATCCTGAGATTTTTTTTAATAAAGTATTTAATCTAATATTTATTTTTTCTAAATAGTAATTAATAAAAAAGTTAAAATAATTTAAAAAAAATATTTAATATATTTACTATTTAGTAAGCTAATAGTAAGTTATAAAATATTTAAAATTTTAATAATTATTAAAAATCTTGAAATAGGAAAGAGTAATTAATTTAGATTTTTATTTTTATAATATTTAAATAATAATAAATAATTTTTTATTATAGATTTAATAATTATATTTAATAAAAAAATTTTTCTTGAAGAAATAGATTATAAAATATAAAATATTTTAATTATTTTATTAAAATAATACTCTCCTAGTATACTAGCTAAAGAAATTAATTTTAATTAATATTTTTTACTCAGGATTCCAGTGCACTAAAATTAAAATAATAATAAAAATTTTTTTTAAAATCTTAAAAACTTTTTAAATTTTTAAAATTTATTTAAATTTCATATTCTTTCATGTGAGTTTAATTAAAAATTTTAAATAAATTTTTTAATTTTTAAAAAACTATTAATAAAAATTAATAAATTTTAAAAAAACTTTAATTTTTTAAATATTCTTTGGGGCTTTCTAGTTTTATAAAATCTAGATTTTAATAAAATTTATTTTAATCTTCTTTTTTATTTTAATAATAAATTTAAAATATTTAATAAAAATTATCTTGAACTTATATTTTTTTAATATTTATTTATAATTTTATTTTATATAGTTATTCTAGAATCTTCTAGACTTGAAAATAATATTATAATAAACTTTTATTTTTAAAAATAAAAATATTATTAATATAAATAAAGTAGAATTTATTTAAAAACTTTTATAATATTTAATTAACATACTATTAAAAGGTACTAGAATAGTTAATAAATCTAAAAAAAAATAAATATTTAAAAAATTTAAAATAAATTTAAAATATTATTTTTTACTTATTTTCATTCTTAACCTGAATATGGTGGAAGATTTAAATTATATTAAATTTAATAAAAAAACAGATCCAGAAGATATACTAAAAAGTTTTTTAAATTAATAATAAAAAATAATAGTCTTTTATTATTATTTAGTTAAAGATTTAATAATTTATATAAAATTATAAGTCTTTACTAGATTTTAAAATAAATAAAATAAAAGTAATTATTAGAAAATTATTTATTTAAATAAAATCTTTCTTTAATAAATTAATTAAAATTTTTTATAATATTAAAAATTCTAGATAGTTTATTTAATATAAAAATTTTTAAAATATTTCTTATTTTTTATTTTTTATATTTTTTTTAAAATTAATAGCGTGGTCTACCTCTAGATAATATAATAATAAAATATTTATTATTATTTTATTAAAAATATTTAAATTATTTTAATAATATTTAAATAATTTTCTTTTTATATCCATAGAGCTTTTTAACTGGTTAAATTTATAAAAAATTTTATTAATATTAATAAAACTAGTAAAGAAAAGTTTTATTAAATTTTTTTTTTAATTTTTTTAGGTATACCAAGTATTAGCTAAAATAAATTAAAAAATAAGATTATAATTTTATTTTTATTTATAATATATTTTTATTTTTATATTTTAAATATCTAGTATAAAATTCTTAATTTAAATTATTATATTTTAATATTTTATTCAGAGTAGTCCTAATATAATATTATATTTATAAATTTATAATAAAATATAGAGATATATATTTTTTTATAAATTTTTATTAATATTTAAAAATATTATAATTAATTTAACTATATAAACTAATTTTTTTTTCAAATTTTTTAATATTTTAAAACTTAATTAATATATATTTTAATTTATATTTAATTATAAAATTTTTATTAATTATTCTATATAAAGAATAGTTAATATTTATAAAGATTTTTATATAATAAATTTTATTAACTAATTCTAGTATAAAAAAAGTTTAATAATTTTTAAAATCTTAAATCTTTTTTTTAAATTTTTTATAATTAATATTAATTAGTACATGCTTCTTTAAATAATAATTTAAAAAAATTAAATATTTTTTAAAATTTAAATAATTAAAATTACTTAGAATTATTAATTTTTTTAAAGCTAGATAATATTCTTTATAAAATTATTTTTTAATATAGCTTGGAATACTTTTTTTTAATAATTTTTTAAAATATCTAAAAGCGCTGTGTAAATAAATTAAAATAATAAATAATATAATATTTAAAAAATTTATAATATAAATAAAATCTAAATTTCTAGTACTTCGTTATTTTTTTTTAATATTTATTTAATCTAGTAGATAAGTCTAGTGTTTATTACTAAAAATTTTTAATTTATAATATTATTATTAAAAATTTATTTTTTAATTATATTTTTAATTTAGGTACTAGTACGCTTTAATTAATTTATTTATTATAAGTTTTATTTAGTAGTAGAAGTTTTTAAAATTTAGTTTTTATTTTATATTTATTATTTACCAGTGAATATTATTATTAAAAATTTAATATAATAAATTTTTTTTATTAAAATTATTTTAATTATAGTCTCTAATCTTAATTAGTAAACTATTAATTTTTATAATAAGATTATTAATTATACAAGTTTTTTATTTAAAAGTAAATAATTTATTAATTATTTTTTTCTTTCAAGTAGGATCCTTATAAATAAATTTAAAATAATTAATAATAATATTAGTTATAAATTTTATAATCTCATACGTGGTATTAATCTATAAATTAATCTTTACGTTAATTTTTTTATTAAAAAATAAAAAAATATATTAAGCTTGATTACTTTAGCTATTAATAAATTTCTAGTTAATCTTAATCTTTATTTAAATATTATTAAACTATCCTGGAAACTTGTTTTTATTCTTTTTATTAAAAAATATAAAAATAGAAAGTTTAGACTTTTTTACACTTTTAGATTCTTTAGAGGAGGCTAGATAGAGTATATAAAATATTAATAAAAATATTTAAAAAAATAAAATCTAATTATTAATGAATTTTTTAACATGTTTGAGATTAGTTTTAATTTTATTATTAATTATACTATTCTGTTATATAATAATATATTATATTTTTATATTCTATATTAATAATTCTTGGATTTATTTTATTAATTAGTTAATAAGCTTATTCTAGAATAGGTTCTTGTAATTATCTAATATATTAGTTATTAGTTTTTTATTATTTTTAATCATTATCTTTATTCCAATGTTATAGTGAAAAAAAGAAGAGTAAATTAAAATTATAAAAGATTAAGAAACTATAATAAATCAGATTTAAAATCTAGTTTAAAAAAAATTAATTCATTGAAGAAGAGAAACTATTTAGTATAGATAAAATCTAATTATTTATTTTTTTTTTTGATTATTTTTTAATTATTCTTGAGATGGCCGTTCAACACAGCAAAATGAGGTTGTATTGGTACTAACTTATTCAAGAACTTTAAGCGTAAGGAGGAAAAAAGGAAAACAAGAAATGTTATAGATACTTATTTAAAAAGAATAATAATAAAATAAATAAAACAAACATGATCATATAATCTTATATAAAATTATTATTATATCACTCTTTTATTTAGACCTGACTACCTCTAGTTAGGAAAATATTATTATCTTTATAATTTATAATAAATTTATCATTTTCTACCATAGTAATTTATATAAGGAGTTATTTAAGTAGTCTAGAATAGTTTAGATAACAAGTATAAAAATTATATAAATAAAAAGATATATTTTTAAAATTACTAATAAGGTACTATGTATAGTTATTTTTATTAGAATTAATTTATTTAATATAATATTATAAAATTTTTATTTACAGATAGCTTTCCAAGATCTATTCTATTTTCTATTCAGTATAGTTATTAATCTTAATTAAAAAAGTCTAATTTAAGATCTGCCCAAGTAGCAGCTCTAAAATATTATAAAAATAAAGTTTATCAGGATAAAAAATAAGATAGACTTTAATATTATTAGATAATTAAACTTAGAATATATAAATAATTTTTTTAATAATAATTACTAGATTATACTAGTTTTTTAATAACTTTTAAAATAATTAATTCTAATATTAGTTTCTAATATTTATATAAACCTCATTTTTAATATTAAAATTCACGGGTTAACGTTGTTAGTTAATTATATAAATCTAAATTTATTAAATAGTTTATATACTTCTCTTTACTAGCTTCTATATCTATTCTATATAACGGGCCAGGGCTCGGGCTTGCTATTAATTAATAATATTTATAATAGAAATCTAGAAAAGTATTTAATTAAAAAAAGTATAGAACTCATATTCTTACTTAATTATAAAAAATAATAATTTTATAAATTCCTGAGGTAAGGCTACAAAAGTAAAATTAATTAATAATAAAAGTTTTAATTAGTTATCTTAATAATAATTTATAAAAAAAATAAATTTTTATATTATATACTAGTTCACGATTTCAATTTACCTATTAGTTTAAAAGTAATATGCTATTAAAAACTTAAACTTTATTTATAATATATAATATAATTTATTTTAAAATTTTAACATAAATTATCCCTCTTAATCTAATATAATTATATCTGGAGATTTTAACTATGAATATACTTATTCTAGAAATAACTAGACCATGCTTTATATAAATATAGACTTTATATATAAAATTAAAATAACTTATTTACTTAATTAATTTATTATAATAAATATAATATTAAAACCATGGCGGTTCTTTAAAAATATTTAAAAATCTATTAATAAATACTAGCCCGGACGGTCCGGGATGAATAAAAATTATAAAAATTTTAAAAATAAGTTCTATTTTATATTCTTTTATTTATAAATTAAATAATTATTTAGATAATAATATATATCTTAATTCTAGATATTCCAGTAATATTAGTATTTTATAAAATCTAGTATCTTTATTTAGCCTAGATAAGTGAATAATAATTAATAATAGATTTTATCTAATAATTAGATATATAAATCTCTATCATTTAAAACTACTAATTAATTATTAAAAAGTAAAAATTTATTTTTTAAAATATATTTATTTTTATTATAATAAGCTTGTTCCTTATAAAACTCTAGAAAAGAATTATTCTAATTAATTATTAAAAAATAATCTATAATTTATAAATATTTTTTTAAGAAAGCAAGGACTACTAATAATTTAAAAATTATTAAAAAAAATATACTCTATTCTCTAAATATTTTAGAAATAATAGAATTTATTTATAATATTATATTAAAATTTACTTATTATTATCCTTACAGATTAATATATTTATTAAAATATTATATTTTCTAGGACAAAATTAAATTAAAAAATAATATTAAGAGAAAAACTCAGTCTATTATATTTAATAAATATTTAGTTTTTTAATAGTCATAAAATACTCTAAAACTCAGTGATTAGTTAAAATATTAAAATAATTTATATACTAAAATTCTTTTAGTTCTAGTTATTATTTCTTTAAAGCACGAATAATTACTAGTAGTTTTTTATTATAAATATTATAATTATATTCTATAAAAAATATAATCTTAGAATAATAATTTATTAAATACTAAGCCTTGTTTACTAGCTATAAAAATATTTTTATAATAATTTTATTAGCAGCATCTATCTTAATACAAGTAAAAAATATAGAATTATAATAAATAAAAATAGAAACTAAAATTAATACTTTCTTAAGTATCTTAAAAACTTTAATATAAATATAATCTTAATTAAAAATAATATCTTTCTAGATTAATTATATTAGAGATCGTGCTATTCTACTATAAATTTTAATAAATTTTTAATAAAAGTTATAAAAGTCTAAAAATAATTAAATTTCTTATATAATTATCAGGATTTTTTATTTAATAATAACTATAATCTTCATCAGATCTATATAAATATTATTAATAGTAATAATAAATCCAAGAAACTTAATCTTAGTAATATAAAACTTATATTTATAAATCATAATTTATAAATTTATAATTTATAATTTTTTAAATATTAATTATACATGCAACTCATACTCCACTATATTATTATTATAAATTAATATATTATTAATATAGACTATAATAAACTTATCTAAATATTTTATTAAAACTTTATTAATAAGTTATTAGAAAGCAACAGATCCATTAATAAATCTAAATAAAAGAACTTAATATTTAAATAAGCTATATTATATTTTAAAAATAGTAAGATTCTCTAAAGCAGGATCTATTTAGATCTAATAAAAATTTTATTATATATTAAATTTAATAAAGACTTTAATATTATACAGGTAATTTATTATTTTATTAATAAAAAATAAAAAATAAAAAATACAAGTTTTTCTTAATTAAAATATTTAATTTTTAATAATTTATATAAAAATAGAGACCTCCTCCAGGCTTTTAAACTATTAGAATAAAGAATATAAAGAATATAAAACTTAATATAATAAATTCTTTAATTAAGTTCTCCATAATATAATCATGAGAGATTTATAATTTTTTTATTATTATTTTATAAAAAAAAATAATATTTAGAAAGTTCTTATTTTTTAATTAAATTTTATAATTATAATACCAGGATGGAGGTAGTATATTAAATTTTTTTTTAAAAAAAATATTTATTAAATTATAATATTACTTAAAAAAAATCTTCTTAACTTTATTTTTTTTATTTATAAGTAGAACCTCTAATTTTTTTATAAAAATTTTCTTAATAATATCAAGTGAGGTAATAAAAATCTTTATTTTTAAATTTTTTAAATATTATTAGAAATTAGCTACTCTAATAAAAACTATTTTTTTATAAGAAAGTCTGATCAGGACAAGCTTTAATTTAGATTTTAAAATTTTAAAAAGAAAGTAATATTAGTAAATTTTTTTATTTAGATTATATTTTATTTTAACTAGGGTCTCGCACGGGCTGTTTTAATTAATATAAAAAAAAATTAATAGTAGTTATAATAGCTTTAATTATTAATCTTTTAATTATATTTTATAATCTCTCTAGATTATATTTTATTAATACTTATAATCTACTAGAGATTATTCTAGGATAATCTAGAAAATATTTATAAAAAATCTAGTTTTTATCTTATTTTCTAATATTAACTAGCTCAGCCAGATCAGTTAATAATTCTAGTAATCTAGTAAAATATTATATTTATTAAATTATATTTTTCTAAGAATAGTATTATATCTTCTTAAATCTAGTATAAAAAAAATATTTAAAAATTAGTAATTATTAACTATAAGATTTAATTAGATTATATATATTAAATTAATAATCTATTTTCTATTAAAGCCTGTAACTGGAGTTGCTTTTCTTAAAAATAATATCAAGATTTTAAAATATTAGATTATTTTAATAATAAATTAGATATTTATTACCAAGTAGATATTAATTCCGGAATTAATAAATATATAAATAAAAATAATAATATTATTTTTAAAAAATAAAGTAATAATTATAAAACTATTATTATTATTCTCTAGTAGATTTTATAAATCTATTATATTTATTTAAATTTCCAGCTCATTTAAGATAGAAATTTTTTCTAAATATTATTTTTTATTAATTTAGATTTCTTTATAAAAGCTTCTAGAGTTTTTATTTATATAATTTTTTTCTTAGAATATTTTTTATTTTAATAACTAAACTTCTTATAATAAAAATATTTTTTTTTCTTATCAAGATATTTCTAGTCTTTAGTTTTATATTTAAAATATAAATTAAAATTTTAGAAATAGTATTCTCAGAGTTTAAAGTACTAGAAAAAATATAAAAATTATAAGATTTATTATAATTATTAATAGTAATAGCGTGGCTTCTAGCATGATTTTTTATTAAATTATTAATTAAATTTATAAAGTTTACATATTTTTTTATATAATTATTAAAAAAATAATACTTATTATTAAAACTATGCATGGTAGATTTCTTGAGTTTAAAAAATAATTTATTATATAAATTTTCTTTTTAAAAATTTTTACTGATTCTAGCTTCCACTGCGAGATAACAGAAAATAAAAATAAAAATATAAAATTTATTTTTAATCTTTATTTATAAGTTCTAGTACTGGCAACAGGCATTATAAATTTTATAAAAATTAATAAAAATAATTTCCAAATATTCTAGCATATTATTAGTATTATTATAAGAATTAATCATATTTAAATAAAGTCTAGATATTAAATATTTTCTTATATTATCTTCACAGTGGTTAGTGATATAAACTTTATATACTATTAAAATAATAAATTAATCTATATTAACTTCCAGTTTTTAATATATAACTAGTATTTAATTTTTAAAAAAGATATTCTTTCCATCACTGAATAAAAGTAAATTAGAGATTTTTATTATTTTTTTAAACTTGGAAGTAATAGCACTTTAAAAAATAATTAAAATCTGATAAATAATTTATATTATAAAAATATCTTTTTTCTTAACAATATTATCTTATTTCTAAGTAAGAGTAGTTATCTTTTAACTTTATTAATTTTATTTATTAAAAAGATTATTTTTTTTAATCTCTAGATTATTAAAAATCTTCAGGAGAATTTTAAAAGTTTATTTTAAATTTTTCTTATATTAGTTATTAAATTTAATCTAATTAAACTTATTTTTCTAATCTAGTTCATCAGGTAATATCATAAAAAGTTATTAATTATTTTTAGAATCTAGATTTAAATAGCTTTCTCTAGCTATTTCATTTACTTTATTCAGTTAATTAAGTAAGTCTTTTAACTGTTAAATATTATTAAAAACATGGGGTGGAGACTACTAATAATTAAATAAAAGCTAGCCATATATAGTAGTAGGAAAAAAAAAAGAATAATATTTAAAATTATAAAATAACCATTTAACATAGTAAAATGAGGTTATATTAGTACTAACTTATTCAAGAACTTTAAGTATAAGAAGAAAAAAAAATAAGAAGTATTGTAGGCGCTCACTTAAAGAAAACAACAACAAAACAAATAAAACAAATATAGTCACGTGATCCTACACAGAGCCGCTGTCACAATTCTCCTATATTCTTCATGGAGGGTTTTTTTAAGGATTTTCTATTTTATTAGCTTCTTCCAGTGTAGTCTCAGAACCAGACAGGCTGGAACATATAATATTCCAGTTCTGAATGGCTGACTGGGCTTAGCCCTTTTAAGGATGGGATATATAAAATATTAATAAAAATATTTAAAAAAATAAAATTTAATTATTAATAAATTTTTTAACATATTTAAAGCTAGTTCTAATCTTATTATTAGTTATATTATCTTACTATATAATAATATGTTATATTTTTATATTTTATATTAATAATTCTTAGATTTATTTTATTAATTAATTAATAAACTTATCCTGGAATAAGTCCCTGTAGTTATTTAATATATTAATTATTAATTTTTTATTATTTTCTACTATTGTTTCTGTTCTAATATTATAAAAAAAAAGGCAAAGTGAATTAAAATTATAAAAAATTAAAAGATTATAATAAATTAAATATAAAATCTAGTTTAAAAAAAGTTAATTCGCTGAAGAAGAAAGATTATCTAGTATAGATAGAATCTAGTTATTTATTTCTTTTTTTTAATTATTTTTTAATTATTCTTTTATATCTTTTATAGAAAGTTTTTTTAAAAAATTTTTATTCCATTAGCTTCTTCCAGTGTAATCTCGGAACCAGATAGGCTGGAATATATGATGTTCCGGTTCTGAATGGCTGACTGGGCTTAGCCCTTTTCACTTATTATATAAAAAAATATCTAACTTATAAATATTTATATAGAAAAATAGATAATTTAAAGAAATTAAAATATATTAATTATAGGAATGTGCACGCTACATGGAATAAAAACTATTAAAAATAAAAAAAATCTAAAAAATCTTAATAAAATTAGTTATATAGCAATTTTATAATGAATGTTATTTTATTTTATTTTATTTTAAAATAGTAATCTTAATAGTTATAAAGATAGTATTTATAAATAACTAACTGTAAAATATATTTTTAAAAATAATAATTTCAAAATATAATTATTACACTACCCAATTTATTATACTAGTAAAATATTTAGATTTATAATAATAATAGAAATTTTAATAATTAGAAGACCAACTAATAAATTTCTAATTTCTAAGATATAAATAATATATATAATAATAAGAATTATTTAAATACTAGACACGTCTAGAATTAGTTCATCTTTATTAACAGATATCAAGCCGAGTATATTTTCCAAAGCCAGAGATAGTAATAATAGAGTAGGATGGGGCACAGTGGAGATCACATCGGGACTTGTAGTAGTCAAAGGGTTCGAGATATTCGAGGTGTCACGGGCCATGGGGTGGTGCGTTTCTTCTCTGGGTAAGTCGACGATGTAGAAGCAGCGACCGAGGTTGTCAAATACTTGATCGGGTCGGGGCTGAAGGATACGTGGCCCCATGCCGAAGGTGGCGGGTTATCCGAGCGAGCAAATCCCGGGCTCTGCAGCAAATGGCGTTGGACAGTGTCCGCCAAGGACTGCTGCACTGTTTCAAAGAGAGTTAAAACAATTATAGAAGAGGACTTCACCATTTAATAAACATTGCAAAAACATACAACAGAAGGAATTCGCTGGTGGTCGCTCACCAAACTACTAACCTCCCGACTTGTGGCTTAAACACGGCTCAACGTAGGGTGGTAGACGAGGTCGGGCAGTGAGCTAGAGTAGGTATGAAATAAATAGGTTAAGAATACTCACCCGAGACCTCACCAATGCACCTAATGTTCACATAGTCTGAGATCCTATTAGATACAATCTTGCGGCCTATAGCCCTCCCTCTCTCGGCTGTGTTGCACAGCCGCAGACACCATATTCCCATTCCCAGCTCAATATACTTCCTATTCAAGGGAACCAGAAATAAAATCTGTAATGGCTATCATCCGCTTCAGCGTAATATAAACAGTAAGCTAGGCGGGGCCTGCATTAGAGTCGACTGCATACCCGAACATATCGGTAAGAATCACGGCAAGACTCCCGAACCCCGCCTCGGGCAGCATTTCAGACTTAATTGCCGGACTCATCCATAATGTATATAGCTGTACCCCATGCCTATTCCTCAGACAAACTTCTACAGAGCATCGCCGTTCCCTATTTCCTCATCACCCACTGATCCTCCCACACACACCCCATTCTCACCACCCAAGCAAGATGCACTACCTCAACAACACCACCATCCACGACCTCCTCCTCAACCTAACCGGCACCGAAGCCCTCAATTTCCTACACATCATCGAAACCACCCTCTGCGATTTCTCCACCGGTAACGAACGCCATCACCAAGCCTCCCCCAGCACTACAACCCGCCCTACCGGCCAACGCACCCTCTTCCGCCCCTTCACATCCGACTCCAGCGTCGGCTGCAAAATCATCGTCGAGTCCCCGCCCACCCAGTACGGAAAGAAAGAGCCCCTACACGGCATCATCGTCATTCTAGATGCCCACGGCCACCCGACCGGCCTGCTCGCCGCCGAAGAGGTCACCGGCTTCCGCACCTCCATGAACGCGATGGTTCCGTTCTGCTGGAGAAAGCATGTCGAAAGTATTGTCATCTTCGGGGCGGGGGTGCAGGCATTGTGGCATACGAGGCTTATTTTGATGTTGCGGGGGGATGAGGTCAAGAGGATTACGTTTGTTAATGGGTGTCAGGAGAGGGTGAAGGGGCTTATTGAGACGGTGAGAAGGGAGAATGAAGTGCGGTGGAGATCTGCGTGTGTTTTTGGATTTATTATTTCATCGGCGGAGGATGCTCGGGAGCAGATCAAGGATTGTCTGGCTAAGGTTGATTGCGTATTTTGTACGACGCCTTCTCGAACGCCGCTTTTTCCGGCGGATTACTTGACGGAGCGAGAGGAAAGCTGGCAACCGTTTGTCTCGGCTGTTGGGTCCTGGCAAGCGGATATGATTGAGCTGGATCCTGGATTACTGCGCTATGCTGTTGGGGTTCAGGGGGGGTATAACCCTGTCACGGGCGAAGATAGGGGAGTGGTCCTGGTGGATGACCGGGACTATGCACTCGAGAACGCGGGGGAAGTTGTCCAGAGTGGGCTCGGCGCAGAGGAGATGGTTGAGCTCGGGAAGGTTATTTCGCTAAAAGGTGGGACGGTTCCCGCGGTGAGTGACAGGCAGGTTGAGAAAACGGATAGGTTTATCTCGGAGGGGTTTGTGGTCTATAAGAGTATTGGCGTGAGCCTTACGGATTTGACGGTGGCGAATGGTATTTTGGCTCTGAAGGAAACAGAAGAGGTTGATTGCGGAGCTGAGACGCATCTGACCTAGAACATGAGAAAGGATCAAGTTCCTGAATGTCACCCCGTGAACTACCATATATCATGATTGATCACAGCATTAGAGACCCATTCCGCATCATACAATTCAATAGAGTCCGCCAGGGCCGTCATTTCAGCAGAAGTCAACAGGGGACCAAACACACATTCTGCAGTTATAGAATGGCCATTGCCTAGTAGAGAGGGATCACTGAACGAGTTTTGTTCCATAGGTGCTAGGATATGACTTGTTGTTGGAGAAAGAGATCGAGGGGCTGGCTCCGGATTCTCACAATGAGCATTCAAACGTGTCTTATCCTTCGGTTGAGTTATACTCTGCATCGTCTGTTCGAGCTGTTGGAGTTCAGACCACCGGAATTTCGCTACTTGGTTTCCGGCTTCGACCAGCTCGCGGAAGATGCCGTAGGCCTTCTCCAGCCATCGTGGATGGTCATTTACAAGATGAGGGTCGATCGCCGGCGCCATCAGAAGCACCACGGTAGAGATGAAAATCGATTCCAGGTCGAAGGTGAGAAAGGTTTCTGGTTGTACGTGTTAAAACGGTGACCCTAAATGATTGTTAGAGACCTTGGACAACTTACCGAGCAGGCTTTGGGAGTTTACGCCGTGCAGGATTCTGATACTGTGTTGCGCGGACTCCAAACACATTTGTATCAGATTTCGTACATTCCGTGATTTATCCAATGATTCAAGCCGGGTCTCTGGAGACTCGAGCCGGATTTTGAGGAAGCAAAAGAGTAGAGGTCTTGTAGCAACAATTACACACTAATTTCCCGACAGTCAGTCATTGCGAACAGGGCCTCTTGGGTCCGGTACTACCAACCTGCTGATAAAAGAGGTGCAAGTACGCCGAAGTTCTCGGAATGCCTTTGTCCGTCCCGTCTAGAAACAATGGAAAATTCTCGTTCAGTTCATCGGCGAACCCCGCCATATTCGACAATGCCGTTTTGGTGCTCAACAGGAATGTTCGGCTGAGTCGTCCATCGACGGCGTATACTGCTGTTGGGCTCGTGAGAAATGAAGCTTACTCTTTAAGTGTAGGGGATCTTACTACTGTTGATTTCAGCAATGCTCTGGCATAATTTGAGGTGCATGCACAACGTAGTGATCCTGTCGGAAGAACCCACGGATGAAGGCAGACTAGTTTGTACAAAGCGACCATCGATAGATTGAGGTAGACCCTGTATGGAGGTCGTATGTCGGTCTAGAATATAGACCGTCCACCAAATCTTCCGGCATCGATCGACAACATGTTGATCCAGGTCTCCGACTGGCATGCGAGTATGCATGCCATGGGCCATTGCCAGCCGCATGGCCTGGCCGACCTAGGTAGTGTAAGCTATGCGAATTCAACCAGGAATATATTTCCGTGACTTACATAGTTATGTGCTGGACTTCGACAGTCAAGAGCTTGATAAAAGATAGCTATGCAGCATAGGATTTCCGTTGCTGCCGGTGGTGAGGAATAGAGTTGATGCTGTTCGGGCAGAAGCTGTAGGGATTTGATGAAATAATTCATTCCAGGTGGCTTCCTTCCCTGGCTCGGTCGTTCAACAAAGGTTTTTCCAAAAGCCAAGATCAGAAGGAAATGGATATACCACAGACTCCTTGTCTTTGCTCTAGCACCGTCGGAATAAAAACTATATAGTGACCTGATAAAGTCGCTCTCGTCGAACAGATGATATAACTGACCGCAGCGGAATTTGACCGTATTGATCAGATATAGGGCATGATCGAGACTCGGAATAATTGGGGTTTCCGTCATTGGGTCCGCTCTCCAGCCATCCCAACCCAGGTCATAAGCAGTACCCTCGAATATCAATGACTCTGTCGGCAAGGCTTCACTGTGAACATGTTGATGTGCGAGGCTGAGCACGCGCCGAGTGAATGACCAGTTTGAAGACGTTCCCAGATAGACTATGCATTGTGTCAGACAGGCCTGTTCTAGGTAACCGACATTACCGTACACATTCTGCCATTTCCAGGCGACATAAATGTGGGGGGGTCATTCGCAAACGGGTTCACTAGCCCTGCTTCCGGGGTTTCATCTTCCGGAGCGTCGCCATTATCATCAGGTCCAGCGGCCAATTCTTCGCCATCAGCGGTATCTTCAAGAGGTTAGTACAAGCTCTACGGCACGACGGAAAAGGAAAAGTCCGACCGATCTCGTTTGACCCTGGGCGAGGGGTGGTCCCGCGCTTTTCTACTGCTGCAGCTTTCTGCTGCAGCTCCTCGATGTATCTAGACCGACTCGTTAACCACTTTACATCATTCGAGCCAGGCAGGAGTAGCCAACTTCCGCGTCACCGAAATCTTCTGGTCCACGTTATTGAAAATGCAGGACAGACCGCGTCTGCTGCAGGTGTAGCACGGCTGGGCCCCGGAACATTTGGTTTTCTGCCTCCGACATCGCACACACCTTGGTCATTCAGGGATTGTCCGGGAGATGGGGATGAGTCCTCGACCGCCACTTACACATTCGCAGATCTCTTCCTTGCTTGTTTGCCTCCAGCCATCGAAGCTTATTTACTCTGTAATGAATGAGCGTGATCACTCTCCAGCACAGGTCGGAAGGGTAATGTGGCGGGATTGAGGAAAATGCGGGGAGGCTGGGTTTATCTTCAACCCCACCCCGCTAGCAAAGCGATGCTCCACATTTGCCCCGAGCGTCCCGATCTCCTTCCTAAGCGATATGGATAATGGATGAGCTTGAGCAACTGCAGTCAGTTCCCGTGCAGGTATCGATTCGATTCGCATAAAGATATTCACTTCTGATGAGAACGACGAGACAATAAGACAATGAGAGAATGGCCAACAACCAAGCTCTTCGCAATATTTTCCAATGCAGGCAGTCAGGATCGGAAAGCGGAAACATGACTCCAGTGTCGGACTAAGCTACTATATCATACCCTGTGCATTGTGTACTCTAAAGAGGTGGTGTGTGAAAATTCGTGATAGGGTAGCTCCAATATTGCCCCCCTCCTCGAAGCGGCCGATTTTCGGAGCCACTCCTGGTTTCCACCCAAGGATTAAGTGGTTTGTCGTAGGTGATTATCGGTCTGACGAGCCTGATAGTCTACTCTACCGTAGTGTAGTGTAGTCGGCGCTAACATTGGCGTTGGTCATACTCCAGATCGGTAATGCTGCCGTCGGCTGCAGGATTCCGGTCCCCTGATCGGCTAGCTTCCCGAGATAAGAGCAAATTCGAAGCCTCCGTGAATAACCCTAGGTTCCAGAGTGAAAGTGAATACGAGGCTATTAGTTTTGGTCTTATGGTTAGTCGAATGCATACCTCCCAAATGGAGAAGGTAGAACCCCGCCCCTCTCTCGGCAGAAGTCCAACGTCCTGCTCGGCTGCAATGCCGGCACTGGTCGTCAAGTATCTGCGATCTGAAGTGCGCAGCGCCCCTTCCTTATCCTGCGAGTAAAATCCCCCATATATAGTTCTCCTCCTCTGTAAATCATTTCAACCTCACCCTCCCAACCATCCTCCCCTCACCCACAACGCACGGGGAAACATGAAATCCACCAGATCCATCAACATCATCGGCTGTCACTGCGCCGGCGAAGTCTGTGACGTGATCGTCGGGGGCATTCTCAACCCCCCCGGATGCACCACCATGTACCAGAAACTGATTCACTTCCGCGACAAACAAGACCATATCCGGCAACTCCTCCTACAGGAACCCCGAGGCCGTCCCGCAATGTGTGTGAATCTCGTTCTGCCACCCTGCGACCCCAAAGCCGATGCCGGGTTTCTCATCATGGAAAGCGACGAGTATCCGCCCATGTCCGGGGGCAATACCATCGCTACAACCACCGTGCTTCTGGAGATGGGGATGGTGAAGATGATGGAGCCTGTTACTAGAATGGCCTTGGATACACCCGCGGGGTTGGTCTCCGTCACGGCGGAATGTGAGGACGGGCGATGCAAGTCGGTTGCTTTCGATAATGTGCCTTCGTTTGTCTTCGCGGTTGATTACGAGGTCGATGTTCCCGGGTTGGGAACTGTGTCGGTGGATATTGCCTGGGGAGGAATGATCTATGCGATTGTCGATGCGACCGCGTTAGGGCTCCGTATATGCAACGAGAATGGGCCGAAGCTGATTGAGTACGGCGAGAGGATTAAGTTTGCATTGCAACAAGCGCCCTTCATCCCCGTTCATCCGGAAAACCCGAGTATCAAAGGAGTCAGTATTCTTGAATTCACCGAGCCTCTGAATCGGGATACAATGGAGGCGGTTAATACGGTGGTTGTCTCCCCGGGGCGATTTGATCGATGCCCCTGCGGTACGGGAAGCTGTGCACGGATGGCTGTCCTGCATGCCCGCGGGCAGCTGGCGGTTGGTGAGAAGTTCACCCATCGCAGTATTATTGGAAGTACCTTTGAGTGTCATATTCGGGGAACGGAGAAATTGGGAGATTATGATGCTATATTGCCGACGGTCAAGGGGAGTGCTTATATCTATGCGCATAAACAGATGTTGTTGGACCCGGCGGATCCTTGGCCGGTGGGATTTAGGGTTGGTGATCAATGGCATGTTGCGCATGACTAGTTGGGTGTTGTTGATGGAGAATTTGACTGGAATATCTACCGAGGTGAAGGGACCATCGTAGGGTTCGCAAAGTGAATGCATTGCAATTATTTGAGTATACCAATCGTCTTGAAAGTAGATTGCTTCAAGTGTATGGTGCATCCGGAAAATCATCCAGTGACATCCACGAGTGTGAAATCGGAGATCGGTGAAACATGATCGACACAGTCTTATGAGGAAATGATTCGATTAGGGACAACATCAAGGTGATGAAGTCTGGATGATGCCACGGAGGCTTATAAAAAATACTAAAACAACAAGAATCGAGAACGTTAAAAAGAAAAACATACAACAGAAGGGATTCGCTGGTGGTCACCCACCCAACTACTAACCTCCCGGCGTGTGGCTTAAGTACGGCTGAGCGGACGGGAAGCCCTGTTTTCCACACCCTGTGGTCGTATGTATCAATTCTCCATTGAGAATGAGATATATTTAACACCGCCGAGCATCTGCCAAACGACTTCAAGCTACTACTATCGAAGGATATACTGCTCCCACTCCTCCTCTATATCCGCCTGTCGACATCGATCAAAAGGCCATCATGCAGAACGAAATCCGAGGAGGCTTTTATTTGAATTATCGATTGGTGACGATTTGACAATGATTACTCGAACCTGACGCTCTTCGAAACTGTCGATGGCAGCAATAAACCCGGTCGACGATGTCAATGATATAAAAGGTGCTGTTGATGGAAGAGCATATAATCGAAAAGAATCAAGTCAAGTGGAAGGAACCTTGGATGGTTGTTCTTCGGAAGGCACGAAAGCGACCGGTGGTGCGGGGAAAGAGAGTGTGGAAACCTGCGGACGCGTCGACACGGTCTGACAATCCCGATATCGGGGATATAGATGAAAAGAACGACTCAAAGCGAAAAGAGCGATCAAAATATAGCGGAGTTCAATCTGGACATCCCAGGCGACATGCTCCCACTGTCGCAGTTTACGAAGCTGGATATGACATATGTGAATCTCAATCCCAGAATATTTAGCACTACTACACATTCATGTATGTCGTTTCACCATTCCAATACCTCGTTCTCGCACCCCGGGCTTTGTTGATCGAAAGACGGCGGATTGCCCCTATGATGAAGTCAACTAACGATGCTTAAGAAACAGCGAAGACACGTGCTCATAATAACAAAGCCACGTATGGTAGATACGGCCATTCTTAGCATCCAGCGTCTAGAGAGATACATAAGCATGTTAATAATAAATAGTCATGTCCTGTGTGTTGTGAACTTACTAGAGCGTTAACAAAGTAATCCATCATCTCAGCTTCTTCTTCTAGCCAGTTCATGTGGCGCCGATTCATAGATTGAGGTGTGAAAGTTTGAGCACGGTCAAAATCTATCCAGAGAGCTCTGTCCGATGATTCCTGAACCATAATATTGCCAGGATATGGATCTCCATGGATGCTACCTGCATCATGTATCTCTGATAGTATAGATTGGAGTTTGTACAACCTTCTTTTCGAAAGGTTTTCCAGACCAATAGGGTGGATATCGGGCACATATTCAAGTAAGATCGCGTTAGGATTATCGCCCAGGAAATCCTTCAGGTATGGTAGATAATCAGCAGGCTTGATATGTTCAATAAGACCATAGAACCCCGGGACATATCCTCGATTGCATAGACCCCGTTGTTGTAGTCTGATGAAGGCCGTACTTTCACATCTGAATAGGTTGATTTCACGACTTGGGGGATCCGCAGGTGATGGCTCGGTCGAATGGTACTAGCCGAAAACAACGGTGTTAGTCCAAAACCTTGCAACTCGCCTTGAATACTTACTACTTTTAGGATGCACTCTTTCCCATGCCAAAGAACGCGAAAGACACAGGAGAATGATGAGTTCTTGATCTCTTCGATAAATGATATCTCAAGCAATGAGATTGGTGTCACAGCTTAGAGGCTGGATGAGACGGGGATTCTCTGTGAGTTAATAGCTAGGTATCGCACAGGGGCTTCCGGTGGTAGGATAGCAGAGCAACTGATCACATGCTGCGCTATGCCAGATCCGAGACTCCACAGATCAAGTGACCCTTTCTGTGAGGATTGGGACCCTCACATGACTCAGCTCCGTGAATCCAGCAACTTAAGGTTTAACTATAAGCCATGCGCCTTCTGAGCTACTGAGCTCAGAATTCTAGTCTTTTAATATAACTAAATTACACATCATGTAACCGCTGAGGCCTTGAGTAATCAGAAATAGGTGATTAGATACTGAAACACAAGTCTACCACCTGTATTCGTGACCCCAGACAGACCCCTCCTGGTGGGACCCACTTAGGCTAACAACTCAGAGTTTGAGGAAGTAGAAGTTAGGACAATTACGGATATGTATTAATTTAAGAGTACAGATAACTAGGCCAGGTAGAGGGATTGGAGTAAAGCATCATGGAGGAGCTGTGTTGCGCGCAGGATGGATTTTTGATCACGTGGGGCCCTCCCCGTGTTCCCCAGGTTCCCCGGGTTCCCCGAATTCTATGTAGTTCCTGTGACGGCTACTGCGGGAGGTAGCCCAACCAAGCTTATAAGGGATGCGCAACTGAGCCTAGTGGCTCAGAATCCTAGTCTTTTGCCGGATAGTGCAGTTGCCACGTTCGCAGGTATGGCAGGGGGCTTGCTCCCTAGAAGCGCGCCTAGGGAGTGGCCTTGACAGTTCCATGTTGTTAAACGTTGCTGACTAGTATTCTACCTGCGGACCTGCTTATAAGGGTCTACGATCCTTCGTCATGTATCTTATCGACATGGATGATCGAATTATCATCATTTATAGCCTGTAGTCATCAAGAACCACTCTAAGTGCGCTTTTAGAGTGAATCCTACCAGGCAACGAGTTGGTCCACCAACTCGGCTAAAATCCTGAGCTCACTGGCTCAGAAAGCACACCACGGGGCGATTCGCGTTGACTTGAATCATGTGAGGGACCCAATCCTCACATATATGGTTCTGGTAGAGTGGGCAGGCTAGTGGGGAAGCCGTGTGAAGCGGATGGATACCTTATAATGTGGCGTTCTGTCGGCTGGTGAGATAACCCGGGGCGAGCAATTCAACGCGTAGTTGGGAATTCCATGGGATGGCACCAAGTATTGGGGTTTTGTTAGATGACTAATCAAGTCATCTGACCCTCAGCCCCTTAGCTAGGATCCGTAGCCTCACTTAATTAAGAACATTAAGGCTTCTCATCTAACAGGTTATGAGCCCCTTACTTACTCCTACATTGTTTTTAATGTATTATTAACTTTATATCATTATCTATACATTGTTACTTGCTTCTTTTTTATTACATAAACACCCCGTCACGCGAGATTTATTATTAAATTTAGTAAGGCCTTCTGAATCGACCTCACAATAGAATTTTCTTTTATAAGTCAAAAATTACGTGTATTAGACAGATCTTTAATTTTATACTAGAAAATTCACTACTATCAAATCATATTATATTAAATTATTATTCTATTTCCTTTGTTATCTAATTATTATACCTAATTTTAATAATTATATTGATACTAACTCTACAAAGATCATCCCAAAGCTGACCAGGGAGATGAATTACTAATAATAAAATAAAGTTTTAGAATAATTTCTAAAGATAAAAAATCTTATTTATATTTTATTAATTACAGGCAAATATAAACAGCTAATATATTTAAATCTTTATCTTATAAATGCTCATGATAATTTACGAGCTGTTATTATAATCTTAAGTAATATTCTATTAACTAACATCACCACAGAGATATTTAAAATAAAAATTAG
This sequence comes from Aspergillus sclerotiicarbonarius CBS 121057, assembly GCA_003184635.1. Lineage (NCBI taxonomy): Eukaryota > Fungi > Ascomycota > Eurotiomycetes > Eurotiales > Aspergillaceae > Aspergillus > Aspergillus sclerotiicarbonarius. The sequence goes on along the minus strand of KZ826319.1, from coordinate 210,800 downwards.
AACTTATATAAAATATAATATCACTTTAGTAACTAACTACCGCGTTGAAGCAGATAAATAAAATTATATTAATAGCGGGATCATTCTTATTATTTATTTTATTCTAGATTACTAGTTCCTGAAAAGGGCTAGGTCCGGTCAGCCATTCAGAACTAGAATATTATATGTTCTGGCCTGTCTGGTTCTAAGACTACATTAGAAGAAGCTAATAGAACAGAGAATTTTTGAAGAGACTCTTCATAAGAAATATAAAAAAATAATTATAGGATAATTAAAAAAAAAAATAAATAACTAGATCTTATTTATACTAGATAATCTTTCTTCTCTAGTAAATTAATTCTTTTTAAACTAGACTTTAAGTCTGATTTATTATGGCTTCTTAGCTCTTTATAATTTTAATTTACTTTTTTTTATTATAATATTAGAACAGAGATAATAGCTAATATATTAAATAATTATAAAAACCTATCCCAGGATGAGTTTATTAACTAATTAATAAAATAAGTCTAGAAGTTATTAGCATAGAATATAAAGATATAATATATTATTATATAATAGAATAGTGTAACTGACGACAAGATTAGAACTAATTTTAAATATATTAAAAAATTTATTAATAATTAGATTTTATTTTTTTAAATATTCTTATTAATATCTTATATATTCTATCCAGTCTTCTTTGAAGAATCTGAAAGTGTAAAAAAACTTAAACTTTCTACTTTTATATTTTTTAATAGAAAGAATAAAAGTAAGTTTCTAGAATAATTTAATAGTATTTAAATAAAGATTAAGATTAACTAGAAATTTATTAGCGGTCTAAGTAATTAAGTTTAATATATTTTTTTACTTTTTAATAGAAAAGTTAAAGTAAAAATTAATTTATAGATTAATATCACGTATAAGACTACAGAGTTTATAATTAATATTATTATTAATTATCTTAAACTTATCTATGAGGACCCTATCTAAAAGAAAAAAGTTATTAATAAATTATTTACTTTTAAATAGAGAGTCTGTATAGTTAATAATCTTATTATAAAAATTAATAATTTACTAATTAAGACTGGAGGCTATGATTAGAATAATTTTAATAAAAGAAATCTTTTATACTAGGCTTTCAACGATAATATCTACTAGTAAATAGTGGGTATAAAATAAAAACTAGATTTTAAAAACTTCTACCGCTAGCTAAAACTAGTAGTAAATAAATTAATAAAAATAAATAAATTTTTAAAAAATTAATTAGAATATACTAGTACCTAGATTAAAGATATAACTAAGAAATAAATCTTTAATAATAGTATTATAAATTAAAAATCTTTAGTAATAAGCACTAGATCTACTTATTAAATTAAATAGATATTAAAAAAAAAGATAACAAAGTACTAGGAGCTCGAGTTTTATTTATATTATAAATTTTTTAAATATTATATTACTAGTTATTTTAATTTATTTATATAACACTTTTAAGTGCTCTGGAAGACTATTAGAGAAAAAATATTTTAAATTATATTAAAAAATAATCTTATAGAGAATACTATTTAGATTTAAAAATTTAGTAATCCTAGATAGTTTTAGTTATTTAAATTTTAAAAAATATTTAGTTTTTTTAAATTATTATTTAAGGAAGCACGTACTAGTTAATACTAGTTATAAAAAATTTAAAAAAAAAGTTTAAGATTTTAAAGATTATCAGACTTTTTCTACACTAGGATTAGTTAATGGAATTTATTATATAAAAATCTTTATAAATACTAGCTATTCTCCATATAAAATAGTTAGCGAGAATTTTATAACTAAATATAAATTAAAGTATGTATTAATTGAGTTTTAAAGTATTAAAAGATTTAAAAGAGAATTAATTCACGTAGTTAAATTAGCTATAATATTTTTAAATATTAATAAAAGTTTATAAAAAGATATATATTTTTATATTTTATTATAAATCTATAAATATAATATTATATTAAGATTACTCTAGATAAAGTACTAAAATATAATGATTTAGACTAAAGACTTTATACTAGATATTTAAAGTATGGGGGTAAGGGTATATTATAAATAAAAATAAGATTATAATTTTATTTTTTAATTTATCTTAGCCAATGCTTGGTGTACTTAGAAAAATCAAAAAAAGAAAAAAAAATTAATAAAACTTTTTTTTATTAATTTTATTAATATTAATAAAGTATTTTATAAACTCAACCAACCAAAGGATCTTGTAAGTATAGAAAAGAAGTTATTTAAATATTATTAAAATTACTTAGATATTTTTAATAAAATAATAATAAATATTTTATTTTTATATTATCCAGAGATAGACCACGCTATTAATTTTATAAAGAATATAGAAGATAGAGAATAAGAGATACTCTAGAAATTTTTATACTAAATAAACTATTTAAAATTTTTAATATTATAAAAGATCTTGATTAACTTACTAGAAAAAGATTTTATCTAGATAAATAATTCTCTAGTAGCTATTTCTATCTTATTTATTTTAAAGTTTAGTAGAGATCTATAGTTCTGTATAGATTACTAGATTTTTAATTAAATAATAATAAAAGATTATTATTTTTTATTATTAATTTAAAAAATCCTCTAGTGTATTTTCTAGATTTATTTTTTTATTAAATTTAATATAATTTAAGTTTTCCACTGTATTCGGGTCAAGGAAGAAAATAAATAAAAAATAATATTTTAAATTTATTTTAAATTTTTTAAATAGTTAATTATTTTTTTTAAATTTATTAATTATTCTAGTACTTTCTAATAGTATATTAATTAGATATTACAGAAATTTCTAGATAAATTTTATTCTGCTTACATTAATAATATTCTTATTTTTATAAATAGAAACCTGTTATAATACTGTTTCTAGATCTGGAAGATTCTAGAATAATTATATAAAGTAAGATTATAAATAGATATTAAAAAATATAAATTTAAGGTAACTTCTACTAAGTATCTTAGATTTATTATTAAAGTAAGAAAGGGGATTAAAATAGATTCTATTAAAATCTAGATTTTATAAGACTAGGAAGTTCTAAAGAATACTTAAAAAATTAAAGTTTTTTTAAAATTTATTAACTTTTATTAATAATTTCTCAGGGACTGAGAAATTTATTTAAAATTTTTAATTAAACTTATATGAAGAGATGTAAAGTTTAAATAAATTTTAAAAATCTAGAAGATTTTTAAGATTTTTAAAAAGATTTTTATTATTATTTTAGTTCTAGTGTATTAGGATTTTGAATAAAAAATATTAATTAAAATTAATTTTTTTAGTTAATGTACTAAGAGAATACTATTTTAATAAAATAATTAAAATATTTTATATTTTATAATCTATTTCTCCAAGAGAAATCTCTCCGCTGAGTATAATTATTAAATCTATAATAAGAAGCTATTTATTATTGTTTAAATATTATAAAAATAAAAGTTTAAATTAATTATTCTTTTTTATTTTAAGATTTTCAGTGATTATTAGAATCTTAAATATTTTATAATCTAGTGCTAACTCACTAAGTGGTAGATATATTAAATATTTTTTTTAAATTATTTTAATTTTTTTATTAATTACTACCTAGGAAGAATGAATATTAGATTAGATATTTTATTAAAAAGATCTCAGGATATGCTAGATAAGAAAAATAAGTATATTATTAATTAAAAAATCTAGTTATTTAGTTTTATTTAAAAAGATTTATTTGAGAGATATATTTATTTAATATTCATAGAAAAAATATCCAGGGAATTAATTTTAAATAAATTTTAGATTTAAATAAAAAATATTAATAAGAATCTTAAGAAATGTTAAGAAACTATAATAAAAAATAAATTTAAATTTTTAAAAAAATTAAAACTTAAGATCTCTATTACTAAATATTAATTAGATTTAAATAAGTATTTATTATTTTAAAAATAAGTCTAGATCCCTGATTTTAAATTTTTATAGATTTAGATTATCTAGAAAGTTTATAATAATATAATTATTAGATATCTAGAGAGAGATTAGATATATAAAATTATTATTTATTATTATTACTAGTCTAATATAAGCGATGATATTTATTAATTTTATTATAATTATAATAGTTACTGGGCTAACTAGATTTGGTAAAATTATAAATAAAATTTTTTAAAATTATTACTAATCTTTGATTATTTATAATAAGATATTATTATTAACTTTCTCATGGATCTCCTGGAGTCTGAGAATTATAAAAATATTATAATTATTATTAACTAACTAATAAAAGAAGTTATTATTAAAATAGTACTAAGCATGGAGGTAAAAGATTTTATAATAATATTTATTTAAATATTTTATAATTATTATAAAGTATTATAATTTGTGGTCTTTAACTGAGGATTATAATTTATAAATAAATTATAAAAGATCTTATATAATATACTAGGTATTAAAAAATATTTTTTTATTATTTATTATCTTGAAATAGACGATACCACTGAATAAAAAATTATAATAATTAAGATTTTTCTGAGATAATTTATTAATTATTAATAAAATAATTAGAAGGAATTACTACTACTAGTATAATTAATTTTAAATAACTAGGATTTAATATTAACTAAAGTAAGTCTTTTTTTTAATATAGATTTTATATGAAACTTTTTAATCTAAATATTAAAACTAATTTTCTAAAAAACCACTAAGTAAAGAACCTACAGGAGTAGGTTAAAATAATTCTTAAAAAATTTTAAGAAGTTTAAGATATTACTAGTTTAATAATAATCTTAATCTAGAAAGTTTAAAAAAGATATATTAATTATTATTAAAATCCTACTTTCTATTACTAACCGCAGGATAAGATTTAACTTGATTTAAAAAATATATTTACTAGCTGACTAAGTAAGAAACTAGATTAATAAAATATTAAATTTATTATATTTAAAATTATAAGTACTTATATTTATAAATTAGATATATCTAGAGAAATCTATCTAGTTTTTTATATAAATTTATTTTATTTAGCTACTACTAATCCTTTATTATTTTAAAAACTAATGGATTAGTAGCTAGATGTAATTATTATAAATAATAATATTAAAAAATATACTATTAAAAAAATTATCAATAAAAAAAATATTTTTAAGGGGAAATATAGTTACAAGAAAATATTTTTAATTAAATAAATAAGATTTAATATTCTAATATAGAAATCCACATAATATTTTTATAATATAAAAACTTATGAAGAGTAAAGAATAATTTATTCTTATAATTTTTTTTATTTTTTTTAAAATTTTATTATATGATTCCGCCTATGACTGCACTGTCTAGAAAAAGAAGATAATTAAAAAAAATTAGACCTAGTTAGCTATTTAAAATTAAAATATTATATATTCCAGTCTATCTGGTTCCGAGACTATATTAGAAGAAGTTAATAAAATAAAAAATTTTTTAAAAAACTTTCCATGAGAGACAGAAGAAAATAATTATAAAATAATTAAAAAAAAAATAAATAGTTAGATTCTATCTGTATTAGATAATCTTTCTTCTCTAGTGAATTGACTCTTTTTAAACCAGACTTTAAGTCTGACTCATTACGGCTTCTTAGCCCTTTACAATTCCTACAGAGGATCACTACTATTAAAAATACTCTGGAGATACTTAACTCTCTTAACAGCATTTATTGTAAGGAAAGTTATACGGAGAAACACGAACTAATATAAATACTTATAATACTTCATTACAAAGACGATAATCTTAATAATTTTATATATTAGTAATTTAATATGATTATTAGAGTTCACTAATTCCAGTTTATGTAATTATAGATCAAATTTTAATTATTTTTTTTATTATTAAAAATACTCTAGATATCGACGCCTTCTATACTAAAATAAATAAATTTTTGGATAATATTCTGATAGTTAATATTTATAAAATATTTAAAAGATACAAGAAATTATATTATTATAAAACTTTTTAAATTATTATATATATTATAAATTAAAATAATACCAACTCCACACAAGGCAAAGGCAAGAAAGACTATAAAAAAAATTAATTTAAAAATAAATAATAAATACTAATATCTTCCAGCACGCCTAGTGATTCAGAACTTGATTTAAATATTATATAATACTCTTTCTATTAGAAAATAGATTTTTATTTCTTCTCTATCTGCTTATTTTATAATCAGGATTCTAAATCCGCGCGTGGCTTTAGTAATCATGGTTGTAGAGGTAATACTCACGGCTAAGAAGATTATTTAAATATTAATAATATTATTATTAAGAAATTTAAAATTAATAATTCTAAGATATTAATCCATGCCTCTTCTAGAGAATTTTTAAATATTATTTTTATCAACTTTGATTTCTTACATGTATTTATTATAAATATATTTTATAATACTACATAATTTACTAGTAGAAATAATGTAATTATTAAAAATCTTGATCTAAATATTTAAATACTAGATTTAAGGTTATTTCACTATTTCATATATTTAAAAGACTACTTTATTTTTTTTATATTCTGTAGACTATTTATTAAAATAGTTATAAATTAGGTCTTTTACACTACTAGTTATAGTAATATTTTATTTAATCTTATTAATATAATTAGTAACTATTTTAAGTTCTTATATTTAAAGAAAATCTAACTAGTATCTAATCTTGTTCATAATCTTGTTTTAATACGCGAGCTAGAAATCCAAGGCGTTTTAATTATATTTAAATCTAGAGATTTTATTAAATTAATTAATAAGTATGGCCATTTACTAGTTTATAATAAATAAGTATTAAACTAATATTATCTTTATATTACTTGATTTTTTTTTTTAAATATCTTGCATTGTTACATTTTACTAATTTTTTAAATTATTTATTTATAAAGTCTTTCTCATTTTCTACTACTAAGATTATTTTAATAATTATTATGAATATGTTATCTGTGGTAAAGATTTTATATGTAATTTTTATATATTTAACTTATTATCAAGTAGCCCACGTCTTGGAAAAGAAAATAAAAGATATTATAAAATATATTATTAGATTGGATATTAAGAAAAAATATCTTTAGAAATTTTATAAGTTATATTTTATAAGTAAAAGCAAAGCTCTTCTAGTATTAAAGATTATAATATAAGATTTTAATTATAAACTAGGTAATCTTATTTACACTAATATTTATAAATTAATTTTGATAAAAAGTAAAGTAAGTAGTTATTACTTTATTATTTTTATTAATTATATTTTATACTTCTGCTAGATATTTATTATAAAGAATAGAGTTTTTATAATTTATAAATTTATACTCCTGCGTAATTATATAAAAATATAATTAAATATTAATATTAAATATATTTATAGAGATAATACTCTAGAACATGCTTTCTTAAAAAAATACTATCTAAATTAAAATATTGTTTAGAATTTTTCTCTATAATATAGATTAAATCTGAATCCAATTATAGAAATCAAAAATTATTATATTATTAAATTAATAATTACTATAATAACTAATAATCAGTTACCATGTTTTTTTTAAAATTATATTATGATAATAGTTATTTATATTTATAATTATTTAATTTATAATATTATTAGTAAGACTTTATATAAGGTCTTATATAATATTTAACTAGATATTTTTAAATAATAAGTCTTTAACTATAAATGCTGGTATCTTATATTAAAGAAAATAAGATTTAAACTAGACCTTTACATAGTTAAAAGCTATTTTATTAGCTATTTAGAAAGACTTTACAAAATCTATAATTTTTAAATAAGGAAGATCGTGATTATAAAAAATATTATTTTTAATAAGAATCCTATCTTAGTATTATTTATATTTTTTATTATATTTAATTTTAATAGTTCCCAGGTGGTTTCAAATACTAGAAATATAAATATTAAAAAATTCTAGTATATATTTTCTAAATTTATTTAGATTAGAAATACTAATAATTTTATTTTTTTAAATCTTTTTATCCCTGAATCACTTTTTTTATTAGTATTAATTATATTTAAGATCTCTGTTTTACTTATTATTACTAAATCTAAGTGGCTTCGTGAATATAAAATAATTAATATTCTATCTTTAATTTATTATATTAATTTTTTAATTTATAATTTTAATATTATTATACTAGTTTACTAATCTCTTCTAATTCTTGTATTTTCTAAGAAGTTATTATCTTTTACTAAGTCTCTAATCTTATAACCTATATAATAGAATAATAATAATTTCTTATTATAATAATCTAAACATGTTAGGAAATTATTTTAAAAGATATTAGAATATTTATAAGCTTACGCGGTATTTACAGCTTCTAATCTAGATTTTATTAATAATCTTGTAATATTAAGTATTAAATCTTATTTATAAGTTATTAAATTATTTTTGGATACTATTTATATTAAGCTTATAGAGATTAAATCTACTAGTCCTGGCTTCACGTTTACCATGTAGCTAGAGACTATGAATTACCTTGATAAAAATAAATAACTTATAACTATTAAGAAGAAATTAAAATTATATCTATAATAAAAAATATTTTAAATTATTAATTATAAATATTACATGAAATTACTACCACTCAGATAGATCTAGAAGATCAAGAATAATAAAATATATAAAATATGTTTAGTAGTTAAAAAATTTAAATAATATATTAATAAAGATTACTAGATTTATAAAATTTATTTAATAATTATTAAATTAATAAATTTTAAACTCTTTATTACTCTTATTATTAAATTCAGCTAGTTTTTTTATTATATTGATATTATTACTGTATTTTTTTATATAAAATTATATAAAGTGATATTTGTTTACTTATTTTAAGGCTTCGAGGAGACTAGTAAGTATAGTTTATTATAAAAAATCTTATATAGCTTAAAGTAATCTTTTTAGAAATAGTATACTATATTTTATAATATTTTAGTTATTAAAGATTATACTAGAACTTATACAGATTACTTAATTTTTATTGAAAAATATATTTTTATTTTTATTTATATTAATAATATCTTAATCTTAGGACCAGAGGCTGCCGCTGTCATATAAGTTAAAAAAAATTTTATTATTATATTTAAAATTATTAATAACAGCCTGGTAGAGTGTTATCTTAATATTAATATTATTTATTTTATTAAAGGTATTTTCATATTGTAAAAATATTATATTAAATAAATATTTAAATATTTTAGTTTAAACACTATTAAGTTATTTTTAATATTTTATAATATTAAGATTATACTTACAGCCCGTGATCTAGAAAATAAAATATCTTTTAAAGAGATTAAAACTTACTAGAAATATATTAGTTATCTAATTTAAATAATTATAAAAATATATTTTAATATTATTTTTATTATATATAAGTTAGCTTGTTACTTTACTAATTTTTTTAAGGAATACTTTACTATTATTTTATATATTTTTTAATATTTTACAGGAACTTTAGATTATTATATTTTCTATATTTACTAAGATTCTAATCTGATTAGTTATTATAATACTAATTAGGCTAATTTTTATAAATAAGATATTAAATTTACTAGTAGCTATATTTATATATTTATTAGTAATGTAATATCTTGGTTTTTAAAATAATAAATTATTATTATGTTATCCTCTATTAAAGTTAAATATGTTATTCAGGTAATCACTGTATAAGAATTATTTTAATTATAATTATTACTTTTTAAACTTGATATCAACCACTTCAGTGTTATAGTTATACTATTATCTAAATTTCTTACTATTCTAGCAGATAACCAAGAGGCTATTATATTAGTTAAAAATCTAGAATATTATACTTAGATTAAATATATTAATATTAAGTTTTACTTTATATAGAAGTAACTAGTATCTGGTAACATTAACTTAATTTATATGATTATTATAAAGTAAGTAGCGGACAGTTTTATTAAATTATTAGATAAAATAATATTCTTATAGTTTAAGAATCTTATTAGGATGAGGAACCAAGTATAACTAGTTTAATAATATATACTTTATATATGTTTTTTTTAAATAATTTTATATTAGCTCTTCTACAGGTCCTCGGGCCCGGGAAATATTAGATAACTAATCAAGTCATCTGATTCTCAGCCCCTTAACTAGGATCCATAGCCTCACTTAATCAAGAACGTTAAGGCTTCTCATCCAACAGGTTTCTTAAGCAGTGGTGAGTCTCAACCTCTGGCACTGCAGTCTCTTCTGCTAGTTGAGACTGAAACCCGTGAATCAGCTCCCCGATGTCTTTTATGTAGCAAGGTATCTAGTTGTAGTAGTCTTTGCTGTCCGAGGCATCCTAATACAATTTCTAGTAACTCCCGATCGAAACGCTGTAACGAAATAGGACATAAAAAGGTCCTACTTCTCCGTTCAACCCCTTTTCATGCCAAGTTTCTCGGGCAATATAGATAGCATCGATGCCAATAGACAAACAAAGTTTAGAACTGGCTGTATGACCAGAGCATTACCGCGCTTGACTATGTTAAAGGGTCTTCAACTTTGGATGATCCATTGCACGGTGAGTAATATGGAAAATTGACATGCATTGCCATGCAAGCGAATGGACGAGGGCGCCATTCAGTAGAACTTTGTATTTGGAGGAAGGCCTTGCTTTTGATCCTCTCGCTGGAATGTCGTTAGAACCTCCTCTGATTCACGTATATCTTTTCTTAACATACCAAAAGATCCCCAAAGCTTGCGGCGAGCTTCACTTCATAGTCAAAATATTCCTTCGCCTGAGAGCTTATGGATTGTTTATCTGGGAAAGTCATGGCAACATCAAAATCTATCCAAACAACTCTCTCCAGTGATCCATGAACAATGAAAATATTCTTTGGATATATGTCGTGATGGTGAACTAGAGCATTATAGATATCCTGTAGTCCGCGTATTACTATTTGAAAGCGCTCATCTAAATAATTCACACAGTTAAGCTCTTCTGTGCACTCCAAATACTCAAGTAATATAGCACTTGGATTGTGTATATCATCCAGAAAGTGATTAAGATGCGGTTCGAAGCAGGCTGGATTAAATCAATCAAAATAGCCATAATAGTAGGGAACTGATCCACGATCGCATACACCAAAAAGTCGTAGATTTCTGTAGGCTCTCAATTCGCAGCGAAAACGGTTCAAATCACGACCCTTCTCTGTGAACCCTGGGTCCCCGTTATCATGAAACTGGGGAGTTAGTCGCGCAATTCATTGAGATAGACCACTACTGACTTACTACTTTCATCGCGTAGCGAGTTCCTCGTATATCTACCTCATATATAGAAGACGCTTCCGATCTTTTGAGTTCCTTGCCAATCTGTAAAAGATCCAGAGAAGTATTCAAAGCATCTGCAGGATATTGAGACATGTTGTTGGTAGAAGACTCTTATAAGATTGATGTGAGATCGACTTTTGTGAGGCACTGTTGGAACATGTGGTTGGTCAGTAGGCGAGCGTCACATGACTACAGTCACGTTGGCCATGGAGTTGCTGTTTTCATCTAGTCACGTAGGCAGAACTATTTTAACTATTATTTATAAATATTACATTATTTCTTCTGCCTAGTATTCTTAACAGGTTATAAATCTAGTAACTTATTATAAGATATTACTATCTTTATTATTCTAGTATTTTCAGGTATTTAATTAAATATCTTTATTTCTATAAATTAAAGATAGGACTTCTTTAATATAATAATCTTTCGATATTAAAAATATGTATAATATATATTTATTCTTATAAATTATTTTTAAAGATTTTTTTTATTTTATTAATTATATTTAATCCTTATCTCTACTAAGTTAATATATAATTATATAATAATATTTTACTAGTTAGAATCATAATTAGATCTATATTAAAATTATAAAATAATTATAAAAGACAGATCTATTTTCTTTTTATATATTAGTAAGAAAGATATTATAATAATAATTATTATAATTTAAATAAATTATATTTAAAAAAGTTACTTGATAATTTAAAAAATATATTAAAATTATTAAAAAATATAAAGATTATAAAATATAAAATTTTAAAATGAGATAAATATTTAAAAATATTAGATTATAAAATATAATTAATAAAATACTTGTTAGATCTTGATTAATATATAAATAATATATTATTTAGTATGTTATTTTAATTAATATATTAACTATTAAAAAATTTTTTAAATACTTTATAATATTAAATAATTTTAAAAAATATATAAATAATATATTTAAAATAATATATTATTTAATTTTTAATTATAATTATATTTTTTATTAGATAACATTCCTTGATCTTATAAAAAGAAATAATCTAATTTTTTTATTATATTATAATTTATTAAAAGTTTTAAATAAATATTTATATTTTTAAAGTAATTAAATTATTCTTTAATATTTTATTATATTTTATTATTATTATTAAAATAACTTGATTCTAACTTACTAAATGAGATTATTAATATTAAATTATAATTATGTAATGATGCTACTAAAGTCCTTATAAAAATAAAGTTTTTTAATTATTATAGAGATACTATGAAAAAAGAAAATAAACTTAACTAAATTAATTTTATAATATTTATTATAAAATCTAAGTTATTTTTTAAATTAGATTCAAATAAAAACTAATAAAAAAATAACTTATTTAAAGAAAAATTAAAATATAAAGAAATATTTAAAAAAAAATATTAAATTTATTATTAAATAATATTAATAAAAACTATAGTTTTTATAAAAAAAAATATTATTATATTTTATATTATTAATATCTTATTTCCAATCTTAATCCTGAAGATTAGACTTCTTATATTTATAATATTTAATTTTATAAAAATAAAAAAAATATTAAATTATTAAAATCTAAAATTCCTATAAAAGTTTTATTAATTATATTAAAATAAATAATAAAATTAATTATTAGATCTTATATAACTATATCTATTAATTTTAATATAAATAATAATATTTTTATTATAAATTTTAATGATATAATAATCAAGAGCCTTTCTAACTAAAAATCTTATTAAATATATAATATTAGTAACTTTTAATATCTTATTTTAAATTATAATTTATTTATTGATTTCTATAAGTTAAAGTTATATAAATATTATTTATATAATATTTTTAAAAGCGTAGTTACTAAAGCTAAAATAATAGATTATATAATAATATTTATTAAATAAATAATTATTATATAAAATTATATATTAAAATATATTATTAATTCAATTTATTTTATAAATTATTATCTATCCAGCATCTCCATAAGGATTTTAATATTTATAAAATTAATAAAAATTATATTTTATGTTTTATAAATAATAATAGAATTATTAATTATATATAAATATTATAAAAAATATTTTTTATTAAGATTGCTGACCCTAGGATTAGTATAATAATATTAAATCTTTTATTATTATATAAATAATATAGTTATACAAGATTTAAAAAAGTTAATTTAATTATTTAATCTTATTAAATTAAAATTAAATATTAAGATGATATACACTGCGAAGTATATTAATTAAATAAAATAAAATAATTAATATCTTATAATCTAATCTTACAGACTAATAATCTTATAAAATTTTAATATATAAATATATAAAAAATAATCCTTATTAGTTATAAAAAATATAATTATTTTTTAATTTTAATTAATAATATTATTTATTTTATTTATATTATTTTATTAAAGTAGAAGTTTAACACCTCTAAAAAACTTATTTAAATAAATATTAAATATAAGAATATTATTAATTATTATATTATAGTGTGGTACCTTAATAGAAATAAAAAATTTAATTATTTTAAAAATTCAATAATTTATAAAAAATATAAAATTTATATTATTATTTTATCTCCCCGAACACCTGAAGCAAATAGATTATTAAAAAAATATAATAATTTAATTAATTAAATAAATAAGATCATAATAATTAACTCAGGCTTGTTGAAATATTTTTAATTATATATTATATATTATATTACTTAAATTATGAATTACTTTATTGTTGTTAGAAATGATATTAAGAAATCTTTTATATATAAATATTATTTTTTTATAATCTTTCTAATTTCAATATTTTATTTAATTCTTTATATATATTTAATTATTATTTATATATTTATATACTTATTAAAAATTATATAATATCTACAAAAATAAAATCTCATGTAATAGTAGAATATTTTATTAATTTTAATAAAAATAATAACTATATTTATCATATTTAGATATTAGAAATTAATAAAATTAAATATTTTAAAAATATTTTATTCTATAAAAAGAATATATAAAGATAATTATAAAGATTTTAATAATATAATTAATAAATTATTATCTAAAGAACTACTTCTAGAATCTAGAAAATTAATTAGATTAAATAATATTTTTTTTATTAAAATAGTTTTAATATTAAAAAAATTATAAATATTGATAAAAATATTAATATTATTACTAGTAGAGTATAGATGATTTTTATTTTTATAAAATTAATTAATAAATATCTAATATTTTTTATTAAAAGTCTTACTAAATATAAAGCTAAATTAGTTAAATATTTAGTTTAAAATTTTTAAATTATTAATATTTTATTATTTGAAGCTATTCTAGTAGTAAAATAATTTTAAAAGATTATTAAAAATAAATTATTGACTTAATTAAATTATAAATAACTTATCTTAGTAAACTAAGATATTATAATCTTAAAATTAAAATATTATAAAATTATAATTTTAATAATATATATTAAAATTATAAGATCCTTCCTAGTACTATACTAGAAATAAATAATGAATATATAAATTAATAAAATTAAAAATATAAGAATTTATAATATTATAAAAAAATTTTCTAGCATCCATATGATTCTAGATAAATAAATATTTAATTTAAAAATTAATATAAAAAATTATATTATTTAATTTTATATATATTAGATTATATATAATAATTAATAAATATTAAATAAAAATTATAATTAATTTTTTACTCTAGTTACTAGCGAGGTTATTATTAAAATATTTTTTATTATAATAATAATCAAGAATCTTATCTAGAAATAATATAATATTATATTTATTTATTTATATATTTAAATAAAAGATTATTAGATATTTATAAAATAATTAATTAAATATTATAAAAGTCTAGAGAATAATATCTACAAATTAAAATAAATATTATATAATTTTTAATAAATTATATTTTTATAATATCATATTTTTAATAATAAATTATAAGAAATTAATTTTATTATATTACTTAAAAATTCTTATATTTACTATAAATCTGATATTTATTTTATTATTTATATAAATAATTCAATTATTATAAGTTTATATTAGAATAATCTTAATAAGATTAAATAATATCTTGATCAAATATTCAGTCTAAAAAAATTTAATAAATTAAAAATCTTTTTTAATTATAACATATAATATAATTATAATAAAAAATTATTTTTTTTATTTTAATAAATATATATAAAAGAATTCCTGATTATTACAGGTATGTAGAATTATATAAAAATTATTTTTTTAATAATAATATTATATTATAAAATAAATTATTTAAAGATAATATCGAAAAAAATTAATATTTATAAATATTAAAATCTTACAGGCTATCTAAATTAGCTAATAATTAAAATAAAACTTAATTTATAATAATTTATTTTTTAATTATAAAAATATATAAATTCACTTATAACTATTAATTTTAAAATGTTAAAATCAGTATATTAATATATATAAAATATAAAAAATCTTAATATTATATTTATTTTTAATTATATTAAAAATATTAAAATATATATAAATATTATTTATATGAATTATAAAAATAATAAATTAATTAAAAAATATATTATTTTTTTTACTAGAAACTCTATTTTCTAATTTTTGAAAAAATAATTTATTATAATATTATTTTTAATTATTATAAAATATTACATGTATAATACAGCCGTTAAAAAGATTTTATATATAAAAAAATTAATAATAATATTTAATCTTAAAATCTTTAAAAATAGAAAGATCTTTATATTTAGTAATATTATTAATTTATTTAAAATATTTAATTATAATATTTTTATCTAGTCTACTTACTAGCTTAATAATTATTATCTATTTATAATAGATTTTATTAAGAAAGATATTATTAAAATATTTTATATTTTTAGAAATACTAATTCTATAAACAGATTTATTAAGTTATTAAAAACTAAAGTATTCTAGATATTTAAAGATTTATTAGATATAAAAATATATTTAATAATTATAGAATTAAAGATGATATTAGATAATACTATTAAAGAAATACTATAAAATATATGATATAATACTTTATTATTTAATTAAAAAAGTTATTTAATTTTAATTTTATTTATTTTTAAACTCCTGCTTGCTTAGGAGGCTGTGTTAGAACATATAGTTAATTAATAAATAAATATTATATAATTATAGTTATATTAGCCACGGAGTTGCTGTTTTTATCTAGTCATGTAGGCAGAACTGTTCTAGCTATTACTTACAAATATCACGTTGTTTCTTCTGCCTAGCGTTCCCAACAGGCACCAATCAAGTTGCAATGACACAATGATAACTAATCAAAAGTTATCGGAGTGACGTGGGCAAGTGATGGGGAAGGGGTAGAAAGTGGGCAATTATATGTTCAGCGTGTCGAGGATTGACCCTTATGTAGGGAGATGTCATTCAGGGTACGCGATTTACGCGTGGGATGTTTGTTGGTAGACGGTCCCGTGACCCTCCGCCACCTCATGATAAGGTAATCCCGCCCGCGCCGGCCACCCTACATTGCGATATCGAATATCCTGTTTTGACTCAGTATGTCTCAATGATCTAAGATCGTAGTAACTCTACACTTTCCGTACTGGCCCTGCTCTATTTAGTATTGTTGGCGCGGTTGTCTATCGGATTATTCTTGCTTAGGCGCCGGGGTTTCTTTATCTCGTAGGAATGCCTAGGATAATATGGAAGGGGTAATAGGATCAGATCAGGGAAAAATTCGACTCCGTTACTAAGAACATGCAGAAGGAAGTATTGTATTTCTGCGGAAAAGTTCTCGGGGCCGTCCAGCCTGCCAGGGGAAGCAGGCTGCATCCGAGGAGTCAGGGGGACAGATTGCTCCCTGACTCTGTTGCTTCGCAATAATCCCAGCGGAATCAATGAGGAGTCTGCAGTAAAGAGAATAAAACACTATAATCACATGGGTGCAGAGAATGGAATACCCCATCGCATGCTAGACAGCCAAAGCCCAGTTGTTGTCCTCAGCAACCAGCACGCCGAGGTACCACAGAGCCAACAAAACAGAAGGCTGTCCGACCCCGCCACTCGTCCAAGGAATAGGAGTGGCAATGGCCAATCGGCCATTGCCATCAAGCCGCTTAACAAACTCAGTATCTGAACAAACATATCCGTATCGGGTCTCATGTTGTTTCATGTAGAAGTTCACTTGAGACAGAACCTGGTTGTACTCTCTTCGAAATGCTTCAGACTCGCCAAATCGCATAGAAGTATTCCATTTCCATGACACCTTCAGATCTCCGGGCGCTCGGTTGGTATCATCAGTATAGTTGCCACCGACTACCACATATGCTGTATCTGGTTTAAATTGATCGATGAGGGCAGCTGCACTTCCAAAGTCGAAGGTAATGGGTGAGAGTTGAGCCGGAATCACAGGAGGGTCGAATCTGCTTGGCATCCAATAAAGCGCCATAGCGTTGCACAATACTTAAATGATTGAAATCTGGCCAGTTGGTAATCTCCGTGATATCAGCTGCATCGTAGCGAGGATTTGTCGTATTGCGGGACCGAGCAGTTCCTTGAAGTGGAATTGCCGGGAGGGCGGTAGAAAGATACTGGAGAAGTGACTGAGTATCCATGAGTATGGGTTTTGATTACCTTGATAGACTTTGACAGGTTCATACATCCTCTAGAACCTGACTGACCTTCTCTCAAAGGGGTTTTATATTACTCCAGTGCGAATACCCACGAGCTCATTTTCATTTCGTTTCATAAATCATCATTGGTTAGTATTATTTCGTAGCTCTTGGGGCGGGGAACCCTGCAATGTTGTTTTCGATTGCAGGGTTCCCCGCTCGAGCAGTCAACGAAATCATAGCCCGTTATCCAATAAATAAATTCTGGCGCTTACTGGCCGACACAAAAATAGCAGCCAATTAGATGAATAGTCTACCACCCACTTTCAGCTCCACCTCGCGGGCACGTGCATTGAGGGGCTCAATTCCAAGCTTCCAGATGATAGTGAATTATAACCGGAAGATCGGTTCTTGTACTTACAGGTGTCGTACTCCTAGTATTAGAGAACAATCTCTAATAATATTATTTATTTTAAAATAATAAAATAATTGAAGTTAATTTTAAAGTTAATTTATTAATAATAATTATTAATAATATAAACATGGACCTAGAGCTTGAAAAAAAATATAATTATATAAATATATAAGTTTATAAAGTATCATTAATCTTATTTTTAATATTAATAAACTGATAAATAAAATAATTATATATAAGATTATTCTTAAAATCTATATAAACTCTCATTATTTATTAATTATTATTATTGTTAATATTAATATATTATTAACGTCAACCACGTCCAGGAGGAACTGGAAAGTTATAAATATTAAAAAATATAAAAGTTTATAACTATGAATCTAGAATAAGATTTATAAAATTTTAAAAGAATAATACTTAGGATTATTGAAAATATTATAAATTATTTTATTAAAATTATATAATAGATTATAACTGACTTAACCCTGTGGGCGAAGCCGAGTATGTAAATAAATTTATATTTTATTCTTAAATATTGGAATATAATTAAAATATTTTAATATATATGTAAAATATATAAAAATACTAGAATTTAAATATTATATAATAACTATATTAAAGTAAAGATGATTAAAAAATAAAAATATTTTAATATATATTTTTTCTAGAACTATCTTTAATTAATTAATTTACTATTAAATCAGTCTATTACTCTGATTTAATTTTCTTTAGAATCATGATATACGAGATCTATAAGATAATTAATTAAGTTTTAATAAATAAAATCTCTGGATTTCATATTATATTAAATAAAATCTAACACGTCTTAACTAGTAAGTAAGTGTTTATAAAAATAATAATAATTATATTTAATATTTATATATATATTATATATAATTTCTAGTACTTGTAATAATTAGTTATTATAATTTTTAATAAAAAAGATTTTTAAGACTACTACTTACTAAAGTTATTTAAATTGATTATTTTATTCAATACTTTTGAAAAGTTACTAGAATTAATTATTACTAGTAAAATAATATAAATAATAAAAAAAATATAGTCTATTATCTTATTTATATCTAGAAAACAGGAAGAAGATCTTAGTAAATTATATAATCTAAATAATTCTTAACTATATCTATAAAGCATGGAATAGAAATTAGATTATTAGTATAATTTTATTAACTATTATAAATATTTATAATACTATATTTTATATCTAGTTTATTTATAATATTAAAAACTCTTATCTAGATTATTTTATTCCATGGATTAAGAATCTTCTGATAAACAAAATTATATAGATTAAAATATAAAAAATATATGAGAATATTAATTCTAATTCTAAATAATATTTTATAAGGATTTTTTAATTTATTAATTTGTTTTTATTTAATATTTTTTTATTACATATTTATAAGCAACTCGACCTTCTTAGTATAATAGAAATATTTAACTAGATTGATAATATTTATATTATAATAATCATAAGATTATATACAAGAAGTAAATAACTACTAGAGTAAGTATTAAATAAAATTAATAAATAATAATAATACTATATATTAAAATTTATATTAAATAGGTTTAAATTATTCTAGTTCAGAAATTTTTAAATTCTTACTCTAAATTTTAATATTCCTAATAAAATGTTTTTTAATTTAGAAAATAAATAGGAGATGCTGGATAAATAAAAAGATTATAATTATTTATTAATTATTATATTAATTTTTCCAGGGAGTAACTAGCTGTTAATCATAATTAAATTATTTAAATCTATCTATTATCTCGGGATCTAGCTTGATAAGATTCTTTTATTTAATATATATTATACTAAGATGATTATTAAAATAAATAATAATTAAAAAGTTTTTAAAAATATTATAGACTTTATATAGGGAATATCAGTCCTTTTTATATATAAAATATATTATATAGTAATAATTCTATAGATATTTTTTAGTTTTATAGTGTAGTATAGTCTAGTTAGTAAAAAGATTTTTATAATATAGTAAATATATTTAAAGATAAAGTTTACTAGAATTTGAATGAGATGGCTGTTTAAACACGAAAAAAGCCTCGTATTGGTGCAACTACTCTAGACCTTTAAGTATAAAAAGAAAAAAAGAGAAATATGAAATATAACAAATATTTACTTAAAAAAAATAATAGTAAAATAAATAAAATAAATATAATTATATAATCTTAAATAAATCTATTATTATATTACTTTTTTATTTAAGCTTAATTGTTCTTAATTAGAGAAATATTATTATTTTTATAATTTATAATAAATTTATTATTCTCCACTATAATAATCTATATAAGAAGTTATTTAGATAGTCTAGAATAACTTAAATAATAAATATAAAAATTATATAAATAAAAAAATATATTTTTAAAATTATTAATAAGATATTATATATAATTATTCTTATTAAAATTTACTCATTTAATATAGTATTATAAAACTTTTATTTATAAATAATTTTTAAGATCTATTCTATCTCTTATTTAGTATAATTATTAATCTTAATTAAAAAAATTTAATTTAAAATTTATTTAAATAACAGCTTTAAAGTACCACGAAAGCGAAGTTTATTAAAATAAAAAATAAAATAAATTTTTATATTATTAAATAATTAAACTTAAAATATATAATTAATTTTTTTAATAATAGTTATTAAATGATACTAGTTTTCTAATAATTTCTAAAATAGTTAACTCTAGTATTAGTTTTTAATATTTATATAAATCTTATTTCTAATATTAAAATTTATAAATTAATATTATTAGTTAATTATATAAATTTAAATTCATTAAATAATTTATATACTTTTTTTATTAATTCTTATATTTATTTTATATAATAGGCTAGGGCTCAGTATGAAGGGCTAAGAAGCTGTAATAAGTCAGACATAAAGCCTGGTTCAAAAGAAGTCAATTCGCTGAAGAAAAAAAACTATCTAGTATAAGTAGAATCTAGTTATTTATTTTTTTTTAATTATTTTATTATTAGTCTCCTGTATCTCTCATGGAGAGTTTCTTTAAAAAATCTTTATTTTATTAATTTTTTCTAGTATAGTTTTAAAACTAAATAAACTAGAATATATAATATTTTAGTTTTAAATAACTAACTAAATTTAGTTTTTTTTAATTATTTTTTTTTCTTTAAATAGCGTGATCATGGGCGGAATTACATAATAAAATTCTAAAAAAAATAAAAAGAATTATAAAAATAAAATATTTTCTATTTTTTATAAGTTTTTATATTATAAAAATATTGTGTGGGTTTCTATATTAGAATATTAAATTTTATTTATTTAATTAAAAATATTTTTTATAATAATATTTTTCTTTAAAAATATTTTTTTTGTTAATAATTTTTTTAATAATATATTTTTTAATATTATTATTTATAATAATTACGTCTGGCTGCCAATCCATTAATTTTTAAAATAATAAAAAATTAATAATAACTAGATAAAGTAGATTTATATAAAAAACTAAATAAATTTTTTTAGATATATCCAGTTTATAAATATAAATATTTATAATCTTAAGTATAATAAATTTTATATTCTATTAGTCTAATTTTTTATTTAATTAATTAATAAATATATTTTTCAAGTTAAGCTAGACTTTATTTTATAATTAATAATAAAAAATAAGATTTTAATAATAATTAATATATTTTTCTTAAATTTCTTAGATTAAAATTATTATTAAATTAATAATATCTTAAACTTTTTAGAGTTTTTTAAAAATTATTTTAATTTATTTTTATAAATTTCTTACTTAGTAATTTTCTAAGAAATTAGTTTTAATATTTAAATCAAGAAGTTTTATATAAAATCTATATTAAAAAAAAAGATTTATTTTAATTAATATTAAATTCTAGTTATTTAGAGCTAGTTATATTAGTAATAATAATTTTTTTTAATTATTTTATTACTAATTAATAAATTATTTTAAAAAAACTTTAATTATTATAATTTTTTATTTAGTGGCACCATCTGTTTTAGAATAATAAATAATAAAAAAATATTTTTTAATATTTAAAATATTATATAAAGTTTTTTATAATTTACTCATGAATTATGATCCTCAATTAAAGATTATAAATTATAATATTTTATAATAATTATAAAATATTTTAATAAATATTATTATAAAATCTTTTATCTCCATGTTTGGTACTACTTTAATAATAATTTTTTTTATTAATTAATTAATAATAATTACAATATTTTTACAATTCTTAGATTCTAGGAGATTTATTAAAAAATTAATAATAATATTTTATTATAAATAATTAGAAATTAGTAATAATTTTAAAAATTTTTATTTATAATTTTATTAAATCTAATTAATCTAATAATTATTATAATTATAATAAAATTAATAAATATTATCACTCATATTAAACTAGTAATAATAATAAATAATAATTTTATATATCTAATCTTTTTTTAAATATCTAGTAATCATGCTGTTATAAGTTTTTTAAATAATTTAAATTTATAAAAATTTAAAATTAAAGATCTAGACTTACTCATAAAATAATAAATATTTATTTAGATTTAATTAATATTTAATAATAAAAATCTTAAATTTTAATTTTTTTAAAAATTTAAATTTATTTTTTATTATAATCTTATAGTATTTTTTAAAATCTTTATTAGTATTTTTTATTTAAATTTAAAATTTATTTAAAATTAATTTCCCAGGTATTTTTTTATAAATATTAAATAAATATATTTTTTAAATAAGTTCTCTTAGATAAAATTAAATAATTAAATTTTTTAATTAATAATATATTTATTTTTCTTATTTAATATATTTTAAAATTTTTTTAATAAAATATTTAATCTAGTATTCATCCTTCCCAGGTAATAGTTAATAAAGAAATTAAAATAATTTAAAAAAAATATTTAATATATTTACTACTCAGTAAGCTGGTATTAGATTATAAAATATTTAAAATTTTAATAATTATTAAAAATGTTAAAATAAAGAAAAATAATTAGTTTAAGTTTTTATTTTTATAGTATTCAAATAATAGTAAGTAGTTTTTTATTATAAATTTAATAATTATATTTAATAAAAAGATTTTTCTTGGAAAAATAAGTTATAAAATATAAAATATTTTAATTATTTTATTAAAATAGTACTCTTTTAATATATTAATTAAAAAAATTAATTTTAATTAATATTTTTTACTCAGGGTTCTAATACACTAGAATTAAAATAATAATAAAAGTTTTTTTAAAAATTTTAAAAATTTTAAAAATTTTTAAAATCTATTTAAATCTTATATCTTTCCATGTAAATCTGGTTAAAAATTTTAAATAAATTTTTTAATTTTTAAAAAATTATTAATAAAAATTAATAAATTTTAAAAAGATCTTAATTTTTTAAATATTTTTCAGGATTTCTTAGTCTTATAAAATCTATTCTAATCTTTTTTCTTACTTTAATAATAAATCTAAGATATTTAGTAGAAGTTATTTTAAATTTATATTTTTTAATATTTATTTATAATTTTATTTTATATAATTATTCCAGGACTTTTTAAATTTAAAAATAATATTATAATAAATTTTTATTTATAAAAATAAGAATATTATTAATATAAGTAGAGTAGAATTTATCTAAAAGTTTTTATAATATTTAATTAATATATTATTAAAGATACTAGAATAATTAATAAATCTAAAAAAAATATTTAATTATTTGAAAAATTTAAAATAAATTTAAAATATTATTTTTTATTTATTCTCTTCCTTGACCCGAATGTAGTGGAAGATTTAAATTATATTAAATTTAATAAAAAAATAAATCTAAAAAATATATTAAAGATTTTTTTAGATTAATAATAAAAAATAATAGTTTTTTATTATTATTTAATTAAAAATTTAATAATTTATATAGAATTATAAGCTTCTACTAGACTTTAAGATGAATAGAATAAAAATAATTATTAAAAAATTATTTATTTAAATAAAGCTTTTCCTTAGCAAGTTAATTAAGATTTTTTATAATATTAAAAATTTTAAATAATTCATTTAGTACAGAGATTTCTAGAATATCTTTTATTTTTTATTTTTTATATTTTTTATAAAATTAATAGCGTGGTCTACCCCTGGGTGATATAAAAATAAAATATTTATTATTATTTTATTAAAAATATCTAAATAGTTTTAATAATATTTAGATAATTTTTTTTTTATATTTATAAAGTTCTTTAGCTAATTAAGTTTATAAAATACTTTATTAATATTAATAAAACTAGTAAAGAAAAGTTTTATTAATTTTTTTTTAATTTTTTTAAATATACTACACGTTAGCTGAGATATATTAAAAAAAAAGATTATAATTTTATTTCTATTTATAATATATTTTTATTTTTATACTTTAGATATCTAATATAGAATTCTTAATCTAGATTATTATATTTTAATATTTTATTTATACTAATCCTAATATAATATTATACTTGTAGATTTATAATAAAATATAAAAATATATATTTTTTTATAAACTTCTACTAATATCTAGAAATATTATAATTAATTTAATTATATAAATTAATTTTTTTTTAAATTCTTTAATATTTTGAGGCTTAATTAATACATGTTTTAATTTATATTTAGTTATAAAATTCTTACTAATTATTTTATACAGAGAATAGCTAGTATTTATAAAAGTTTTTATATAATAAATTCTATTAACTAATCCTAGTATAAAAAAAATTTAATAATCTTTAAAATCTTGAACTTTTTTTTTAAATTTTTTATAATTAATATTAATTAATATATACTCCCCCAGGCGATGATTTAAAAAAATTAAATATTTTTTAAAATTTAAATAATTAGAATTTTTTAAAATTATTAGATTTTTAAATTTAAATAATACTCTCTACAAGATTATTCTTTAATATAATTTAAAATATTTTTTTTAATAATCTTCTAGAATGCTTAAAAATATTATATAAATAAATTAAAATAATTAATAATATAATATTTAAAAAATTTATAATATAAATAAAACTTGAGTTTCTGGTACTTTGCTATTTCTTTTTTTAATATTTATTTAATTTAATAAATAAATCTAATATTTATTACTAAAAGTTTTTAATTTATAATATTATTATTAAAGATTTATTTCTTAGTTATATTTCTAGTCTAAATATTAATATATTTTAATTAATTTTTTAAAAATTTATTTATTTTTACTAGTTTATCTATTACTAGTTTCACCCGATAGTAAAAATTTTTAAAATCTAGTTTTTATTTTATATTTATTATCTACTAGTGGATATTGTTATTAAAAATTTAATATAATAAATTTTTTTTATTAAAATTATTCTAATTATAGCTTCTAGTCTTAATTAATAAACTATTAATTTTTATAATAAAATTATTAACTATATAGATTTCTTATTTAAAAATAAATAATTTATTAATAATTTTTTTTTAGGTGGGGTCCTCATAGATAAATTTAAAATAATTAATAATAATATTAATCATAAACTCCGTGATTTTATATATAATATTAATTTATAAATTAATCTTTATTTTAATTTCTTTATCAAAATAAAAAAATATATTAAACTTAATTATTTAAATTATTAATAAATTTTTAATTAATTTTAAATTTTACTCAGATACTATTAAACCATTTTAAAAACTTATTTTTATTTTTTCTATTAAAAAATATAGAAATAAAAAATTTAGATTTTTTTATATCTTTAAGTTCTTCAGAGAGGACTAGATAGGATATATAAAATATTAATAAAAATATTTAAAAAAATAAAATCTAATTATTAATAAATTTCTTGATATGTTTAAAGCTAGTTCTAATTTCATTATTAATTATATTATTTTATTTTATAATAATATATTATATCTTTATATTTTATATTAATAATTTCTAGATTTATTTTATTAATTAATTAATAAACTTATCCTAGAATAAGTTTCTGTAATTATTTAATATATTAATTATTAATTTTTTATTATTTCTAGCTATTATCTCTGTTCTAATATTATAGTGAAAAGAAAAACAAATTAAAAATTATAAAAAATTAAAAAATTATAATAAATTAAATATAAAATCTAATTTAAAAGAAATTAATTTATTAAAAAAAAAGATTATCTAGTACAGGTAAGATCTAGTTATTTATTTTTTTTTAATTATTCCATTATTACTTTTCTGTGTTTTTTATAAAGAGTTTTTTTAAAAAATCTTTATTTTATCAGCTCCTTCCAGTATAGTCTCAGAACTAGATAAACTAGAATATATAATGTTCTGGTTCCGAATGGCTGACTGGGCTTAGCCCTTTTCACTCAGGCTTGTTATTAATTAATAATATTTATAATAAAAATTTAAAAAAATATTTAGTTAAAAAAATAATAGTTTTATAGATTCTTAAAGCAGGGTTATAAAAGTAAAATTAATTAATAATAAAAATTTTAACTAATTTTTTTAATAATAGTTTATAAAAAGAATAAGTTTTTATACTATATATTAATTCATGATTTTAATTTATTTATTAGTTTAGAAATAATATACTATTAAAAACATAAATTTTATTTATAATATATAACGTAGTTTATTGTAGAATTTTAATATAAATTATTTTTTTTAATTTAATATAATTATATTTAAAGATCCTGATTAAGAATATACTTATTTAAAAAATAATTGAATTATATTTTATATAAATATAAATTTTATATATAAAATTAAAATAATCTATTTATTTAAATAATTTATTATAATAAATATAATATCAAAATCACAACAGTTCTTTAGAAACATTTAAAAATTTATTAATAAATATTATTCTAAATAATTTAAAATTAGTAAGAATTATAAGAGTCTTAAAAAAATTTTTATTTTATATTTTTTTATTTATAAATTATATAATTATTTAGATAATAATATATATCTTAATTATAAATATTTTAATAATATTAATATTTTATGAAATCTAGTATCTTTATTCAGCCTGAATAAATAAATAATAATTAATAATAAATTTTATTTAATAATTAAATATATAAATCTTTATTATTAATTATTATTTATTTATTCAGGCTGAATAAAGATACTAGATTTCATAAAATATTAATATTATTAAAATATTTATAATTTATAAATATTTTTACAGAGATAAAGATTAATAGTAATTTAAAAATTATTAAAAGAAATATTTTTTATTTTTTAAATATTTTAAAAATAATAAGATTTATTTATAATATTATATTAAAACTTATTTATTATTTTTTTTATAAATTAATATATTTACTAAAATATTATATTTTCTAGACTAAAATTAAATTAAAAAATAATATTAAAAAAAAGCTCAACTTATTATATTTAATAAAAATTTAATTTTTTAATAGTTATAAAATACTTTAAGATTTAATATTCAATTAAAATAATAAAATAATCCATATATTAGAATTTTTTAATTTTAATTATTAGTTTTTAAGGTATAAATAATCACTAATAGTTTTTTATTATAAATATTATAATTATATTTTATAAAAAAATATAGTTTTAAAATAATAATTTATTAGATACTAAATTTTATTTATTAATTATAAAGATACTTTTATAATAATTTTATTAATAATATCTATTTCAACACAAGTAGGAAATATAGAATTATAATAAATAAAATTTAAAATTTAAAATAATATTTTTTTTAAATTAATTATATCAAGAGTGATGTTATTCTATTATAAATTTTAATAAATTTTTAATAAAAGTTATAAAAGTCTAGAAATAATGAATTCTCTATATAATTATTAAAATCTTTTATTTAATAATAATTATAATCTTTATTAAATTTATATAAATATTATTAATAATAATAATAAATCCAAGAAACTTGGTCTTTATAATATAAAATTTATATTTATAAATAATAATTTATAAATCTATAATTTATAATTTTTTAAATATTAAATATATATATAATTTATACTCTACTATATTATCACTATAAATTAATATATTATTAATATAAATTATAATAAACTTGTCTAAGTACTTTATTAAAACTTTATTAATAAATTATTAAAAAAAAATAGATTTATTAATAAATTTAAATAAAAAGATTTAATATTTAAACAAGTTATATTATATTTTAAAAATTATAAGATCTTTTAAAATAAGATCTATTTTAATCTGGTAAAAATTTTATTATATATTAAATTTAATAAAGATTTTAATATTATATAAGTAGTTTATTATCTTATTAATAAAAAATAAAAAATATAAATTTTTTTTAATTAAAATATTTAATTTTTAATAATTTATATAAAAATAGAGATCTTCTCTAGACTTTTAAAGTATTAAAATAAAAAATAAAAAAAATATAAAATTTAATATAATGAATTTTTTAACTAGATTTTTTATAATATAATGATGAAAAATTTATAACTTTTTTATTATTTTTTTATAAAAAAAATAATATATAAAAAGTTTTTATTTTTTAATTAAATCTTATAATTGCAGTGCTAGAATAAAAATAATATATTAAATTTTTTTAAAAAAAATATATTTATTAGATCATAATATTATTTAAAAAAGATTTTTTAATTTTAATTTTTTTACTTATATATGGAACCTCTAGTTTTTTTATAAAAACTTTTTTTAATAATATTAAATAAAATAATAAAAATCTTTATCTTTAAGTTTTCTAAGTATTATTAGAAACTGATTATTTTAATAAAAATTATTTTTTATAGGAAAGTCTGATTAGAAGAAACTTTAATTTAAATTTTAAGATTTTTAAAAAAAAAGTAATATTAATAAATTTTTTCATTTAAATTATATTTTATTTTTATTAGATTCTCGCACGGGTGTTTTAATTAATATAAAAAAAATTAATAATAATAATAAAAACTTTAGTTATTTATTTTTAAATTATATTTTATTAATGCTTGTAATCTACTGGAGATTATTTTAAAATAATTTAAAAAATATTCTTAAAAAGTCTAGTTTTTATTTTATTTTTTAATATTAATTAGCTTAGCCAGATCAGTTAATAATTTTAATAATTTAATGAAATATTATATTTAATAAATTATATTTTTTTTAAAAATAGTATTATATCTTCCCAGATCTAGTGTAAAGAAAAAAATATTTAAAAATTAATAATTATTAATTATAATACTTAATTACATTATATATATTAAATTAATAGTCTATTTTTTCTTAAAACTTATAATTAAAATTACTTTTTTTAAGAATAATATTAGGATTTTAAAATATTAAATTATTCTAATAATAAATTAAATATTTATTATCAAGTGGACATTAGCTCCAGAATTAATAAATATATAAATAAAAATAATAATATTGATTTTTAATAAATTTTATTAATTTATTATATTTATTTAAGCTTCTAGCTTGCCCAGAATAAAGGTTTTTTTTAAATATTATTTTTTACTAACTTAGATCTTTTATAAAAGCTTTTAGAGTCTTTATCTGTATAATTTCTTTTTAAAAATATTTTTTTTATTAAAATATTTTTAGTCTCTAGCTCCATGCTTAAAACACGAGTTAAAATCTTAAAAATAATATTTTTAAAAATTAAAATACTAAAAGAGATATAAGAATTATAAGATTTATTATAATTATTAATAATAATAATATTATTTTTAATATAACTTAATATTAGATTATTAATTAAATTTATAAAATTTATATTTTTTTTATATAATCATCAAAGAAGTAATACTTATTATTAAAATTATATATAATAAATTTCTTTAACTTGAAAAGTAATTTATTATATAAATTCGTTTTTTGAAATCTTTTATTAATTTAATTTTTATTTATAGGTTCTAGTACTAGTAATAGATATTATAAATTTTATAAAAATTAATAAAAATAATTTCTAGATATTTTAATATATTATTAATACTATCATAAGAATTAATCATCCTTGGATAAAGTCTAGATATTAAATATTTTTTTATATTATTTTCATAATAATTAATAATATAAGTTTTATATACTATTAAAGTAATAAATTGATTAATATTAATTTTTAACATTTAATATATAATTAATGTCTAGTTTTTAAAGAAAATATTTTTTCTATTATTAAATAAAAATAGATTAAAATTTTTTATTATTTTTTTAAACTTGGAGATAGTTATATTTTAAAAAATAATTAAAACTAAATAAATAATTTATATTATAAAAATATTTTACTTTTTAATAATATTATTTTATTTTTAAGTAAGAGTAGTTATCTTTTAGTTTTATTAATCTTATTTATTAAAGAAATTATCTCTTTTAATCTCTAGATTATTAAGAATTTTAAAAAAATTTTCAAAGTCTGTTTTAGGTCTCTTTTATATTAGATATTAAATTTAATCTAATTAAATCTATCTTTCTAGTCTAGTTCATTAGGAAATAAGATAGATAATTATTAATTATTTTTAAAAATAAAGATATTATCTTAAGTTATACTAGTAGATTATTTATTTACAATTTATTTATTCATGTTTTATTTATTGGTGTTTTATTTATTTGTGTTTTATTTATTTATATAGATTATTTGACTATTTAAATATTACTAAAAACATGGGGAGAGGGTTACTGATAATTTAATTAAACTAGTTATTTTTAATAATAAGAAAAAAAGAAGAAAAATATTTAAAATTATAAGATAGCCGTTCAAACATGAAAAGAGTCTTGTATTAATATAATTACTCTAGAACTTTAAGTATAAGAAAAAAAACAAAAATAAGAAGTATTATAAATACTCACTTAAAAAAATAATAATAAAATAAATATGGTTACATAATTCTAAACAAAGCTGCTGTTATATTAAAGATATGTAGTAATCGTGATTAATAAAATATTTAAAGATATAGTTATATTTATGTTTAATATTAAATTTTATTTCTTATTAATGAAATAGTTTATATAACAAATTATTAAAAAAATAACTATTAGAATTTAAATAAGATTTATAATTATCTAGCTAGAGAATTTATAGGTTTATTAGAAGTTTATAGATATAAAAAAAATATAACTCTATGAAAGATTTTTGAATAGTAAAAAAATATAGTATTTATTCTAATTTTTAAAATAAAAAGGTTAATATAGTAGAGTAAGAAGTAAAAGTTTAAAAATATATTTATATTAATCTTCTAGAAATAATGAATTAAATGTAATATTTAAATTTATAAACCTATATTAATTAAACATAGAAATATTTATTATATTAATAATTATTAATATTATTTATATTAATAATAGTAGATTTTAAGAAAAAACGAAGATTTTAGCAGTTAGTCTCCAGGCTAGTAAAATATAATAAAGATTTTTAAATATTAAAACTAATTTTATTATATATAGATAAATTACAGAAAATTAATATAATTTTTAATATTATTACAGAAATCTAGCTAGGCTAGATTTATATTTTCTTTAATAATTAGATTATTATTTAGATAGTTAGAATTTTTAGCTAGTTCTTTAATTAATATTTTTTATATAATTTAATTTCAAGATTCAAGAATCAAGATTTTATAGATTTTTATAATATTCCACTGGATCCCTGCATATATGGAAGTGGAAGAGAACAAAATTATAAACTTTAAAATAAAATAAGTTATAAAATATAGAATTAGACTAGAATAATAAATAATTTATTTTATTTTTATTATTAAAAAGATTATTCACAGGAAGTTTAAGAAGTAGTAAATTAAATAAAAGATAATAAAATATATAATAGTATTAATAAAGTATTTAATTAAAGTTTTAATAAAAGAAATATTAGAACTATATAAGAAGATACTAAAAGCTTATATAATTATAATTATATAAATATATATTTAGTGAATTAAGATCACTTACTTTTCATATAAGATTAAAATTAATAAAAGTAATAGATATAATTACAGAGAGAATTTGA
Organism: Aspergillus sclerotiicarbonarius CBS 121057; assembly: GCA_003184635.1. NCBI lineage: Eukaryota > Fungi > Ascomycota > Eurotiomycetes > Eurotiales > Aspergillaceae > Aspergillus > Aspergillus sclerotiicarbonarius. The sequence continues at coordinate 178,526 of KZ826319.1, read as the reverse complement.
AGATCTTAATATATATTTTATGATAATATTCTTCATATATATAATGATATAAGAATATACTAGATAAAATTACTACATGTATAAATTTAAAGAATAAAATAATTAATAATATATTAATGTTAGATGTAGAAGTTATTTATTATATTATTAAATTTATATTATAAATAAACTTACTTAGATAATTTAATTAAGTAAAATCAGATTTTAATTTTATTTTAAATTTTAATATTAACCATGAGTATCTAAGTCTAAGAGTTTCAGAAATAAATATTAAAAATAATAAATAACGATCTCATATACTTTGTAATTGAGTTATTAGAAAATATAATTATATTAAAAAATAATACACAAGTTAAATATAGAAATGGAATATTAAACAATAATAGAATAAGAAAAACTTATAATAATTAGTTAATTATATATTACTATTACTATGTTTATATTTTATATTGCGTTGTGCTATTAAATTCTTTCTATATATGTAGCGCGCGCGTTACTTCATATTACAAGATTTAGAATATTAAAATATAGTATTCTAGCTTTATATTAACTACTTTAGTGAAGAAGTATCTATATAACTAGTAATACACTTAACGGGCTCCATTAGGCTAATAGAATATGACTTGACTTGACTTGACTTGGATCCTCCATATAAGACACGACACGGGCTGTGGATCACTCCATCGTACGGAGTACAGAGGATATGCTTGGTAATCATACTCGGGGTTTGGTCTTCGGAAATGCGAAGATGCAGATGCTATATATCCAGGCACAATTGCCATCGCCCTCAGTCTGGATCCTACATTCAATAACATCATCATGAAATCATCCACCCCCCTCCAACCCATCAAAGTCTGGGGCGGCTCCTTGGGCCCCAACCCCTTCAAGATCTCCATCATCCTTGCAGAACTAAATCTTCCTGTCGATCCCATCCCCATCGAATTCGGCGAGCTAAAGAAACCCGCCTACGAAGCCATCAACCCCAACGGCCGTCTCCCCGCCATCGAGGATCCCAATACGGGCCTCACACTCTGGGAATCGGGCGCCATCATCGAGTACCTCATCGAGACCTACGACCCCACACACAAACTCAGCTTCCCCGCCGGATCCCACGAGGCGCACCAGGCCCGCCAATGGCTACACTACCAGGTTTCCGGCCAAGGGCCCTACTACGGTCAGGCCGTGTGGTTTACACGGTACCACCCCGAACGCGTCCCGGGGGCGGTGGAGCGGTACGTCAACGAGATCAAGCGCGTCTCCAAGGTGCTTGATACGTGGTTGGCCACGCGGGAGTGGCTGGTCGGGGACAAGATGTCTTATACCGACTTGGCCTTTGTGCCGTGGCAGAACGGGGCCCGGACGATGTTGGCCGGGGAGGGTTATGACCAGAGCCAGTATCCGCACCTGGCGGAGTGGTTGGAACGGATGAACCAGCGGGCAACGGTCAAGGAACTGACGGCCAGGCAGGATGCGGTGCTGGCGGAGAAGTTGAAAAGCATGGCGGCGTCGCAGAAGCAGCAAAGTTGAGAAAATGGAATAAAATTAAGGCTACAGGCCGGGAGGGGGGGGGTTCCGCAGCAATGATGTCACCATTCCCTTCCCCAACATGAAATACCATAGGATATAGACCAGGCGAGAGAGATACCCAGCCACTTTGTCTAAGCCCTAAAGTTCATCGTAGGCGGCCCAGATCCTGGAGGATTTTGAGGCCGTGACGGGCCAGCAGACACGTTTCGTCCAGGTGGAGAGTGACACCTACAAGAGCTTTATGCCCGAGGCGGCGGCGGAGGAGTTATTGGAGAATTATCTTTTTATCGAGGACCCAGGCTGTTATAATGGCCGCAGCTTGGAGGAGAGTCGGCGGCTGTTGGTGGAGGCGGGGTATAAGGCGACGAGTTGAAGAGAGGATCTGGAAAAGAATAAGAGGACTTTGTTGTGATGGCGGCGGGAATGTATTGAAGGATCGACTCTACTCTACTGTCAGCAATTGAATGAGGGCCAGAATTAGTCAGTCTCGGGCTTGACCTCAAATCCGAATTACTAATGATCACGGCTTGGCTTGGCAGCGCTTGCCACGAGAACAAACCCCGAAGAGAAAAGAAAAGAAACAGGGGGAAAAAGGGGGGAAGACGACAGAGAGGCAGAACAATGCGCTGCCTGAGGCTATAGTTTCAACTGTCAAGATTCTAGTCCAAAAAGTCTTTGATGTACTCTCCCCTTATCTTACTGATATCTTCTACCAGTGTTAACATAATTGCAAATCATCCTAATAAACAACAGGGAAAAAGCTGTAATAATTCTAAACATCTTAACTATGCTAATAACCTCAATAACATATGATTGTAGAGACGGCAAATGACAGCTTTAAACAATACAATGATTAAAAAACTTATAACAAGTTTTGTCGCGCCAGATTATTTCCAGATTGAATCTATGGTCCAAACTCAAGTCGTTGAAGACACACTATGCAGTCCCCGGATATGATTTCTTCTTGTCCTCCCGGAGAAAGTCCACGACCTTGGTCCACTTTAACTCGGGATACCGGTCATTCTCCAACGGATCCAGCTTGCCCGCGCCCGAGAAGATATTGGCCATGTACTGCATGCCCTGCCAGACGGGCATGATCTGGTCCTCGCCCCCAAACAGCCGTAGCACCCGGATAACCCCCTCGAGAAACCCGACACTACCCATCTACGAGGGTTTGTACTTCGTGCCGTGGACCTGGCCCGCGGCGTCCGCGATGCCCTGGGCGCTGATCACGTCGCCAGCAATGCGCAGAAACCGGGGGGTCGGGGTCGAGTCCGCCGCCACGGCCGCCGTGTATGCGGCGGTGTCGGCCACGGTGGTAAAGTCGAGCAATTGCGTGGCGCTGTCCACGTACATGACCTTCCCTTTCTTGTGGTTGATCATGGGCGAGTCGGCGCCCATGAGGTCCATGAACCCGCCGTTGAGGATGCTGGTGGTGGCCTTGTGGAACTCTCGCCGCAGATCCAGGTTGCGGTTGGAACCGGGCTTGGTCTTGGTGAAGTCCAGGGCGAAGTCGGATGGGATGAAGCGAGGCACGCGGGCGGCGACGGCAGCGTCGAGGAGGGTGCCCTGCAGAGTGGTGACGACGCAGGTGGCGCCCAGGAGTTCCTGGGTGAGGCGATGCTGGTCGGCCAGGTCGACGGGGATGATGGCCACGCCGCAGTCGTGCAGGGCGGCGGTGCGCGACGGGTCAGTGTTGGGGCGCACCAGGGCTTTGACGGCCAGTCGGAGTCAGCTTAATGTCGACATTTATACATCCTGCATTGGATCCACGGTATACCCTACTCCGGGAAGTGGAGGCCACTCACTCTACGGAGGAATCTAAGATGGAAGGCGAGGCATCTAACTGTCTATCAATCTAACCCTCTATAGATGCGTCCCGGGAAAACACACGTCTCACGCGGAGTTCGACACTGCGGCATACTCATCACTGTACTTGTAGTCCGTGTAGCCCTCCGAGGCCTGCGCATACAAGCTCTTCGGATCCAGGGGCGCAAAAGGAATCTTGTTTTTCACTCGGAAGGGAAGGTCCGGGTTGGAAACAAAAGGCCGTCCAAACGCCACCACCACATCGCGATTGCGATACTGCTGCTCGAGCGCCTGTCGCGCTGTCTCTCCACTGTAACTCCCCGCTACCACCACGGGGCTGGCGTTGCCATACGCCTCCATCAACCAATCGAGGCTTTCAGCCCCGTCCGATTCACAGGCGTGCAGATACGCCAGCCGGAAGTCTGCCAGGCGCTGCGCCAGGTCCGAGAATTGAGGCACCGGGTCAGCCATCCCCATGCCCTGGTACTTGCTCCAGGGGCTCAGGCGAATCGCGGTTCGATCATTCCCTACGGCGTCTACAACCGCGCGAGTCACCTCCACTGCAAACCGGGAGCGCTTCGGAATATCCCCACCCCAGGAATCGGTGCGGCGGTTGGAGACGTCCTGAATGAACTGGTCGACGAGGTACCCGTTGGCCCCGTGAATCTCGACGCCATCAAACCCGGCCCGGATGGCGTTCTGGGCGGCTGTTGCAAAATCCTGGATCGTGCCGTGGATCTCGGCCTCGGTCATGGCGCGGGGCTGGTGCATCTCGTCGCTAAAGGCGCTTTTCATGGGGACGGCGCTGCTCGACAGGAGATCCAGATTCTGCTGCTGCAGGAGACCCGGGTTGGCCGCGCGACCCAGTGCCCACAATTGGAGATAGATGAAAGATCCTTGGGCGTGGACCCCAGCCGTCACTTCCCGCCAGGCATCGAGTTGCTCCTCGTTGTAGATTCCGGGGACGTTGGGGTAGCCGCCGTGCCGGGGGCTGATCACGGTGGCTTCAGTCACCAAAAGCGTGCCGGGGACGGCGGCACGCTGGGCGTAGTACTCCTTCACCGAGGGCAGGGGGACATGACTGGCGCTGGCCCGGGTCCGGGTCATGGGTGCCAGGGCCATACGGTGTTGGAGGGACATGCGTCCGACCTTGAGGGCGTCGAAGAGTGGCGACATGATGTTAATAGAATGATATGGGAATCAGGGTGCGGGTTTATTCAAGGTGTGTACGAATCTCCTCGATTGAAGCAGCTCGGGGCTGATTGCGGAGACCATTCTTATAGATAGATGCACGCGTGTCCTTGCCACCAGTGGATAGAATCTGATTGATCTATGTCCTACAGGGTCACTTTTCAGGGGCATGAAATCAGAAACCTTCAAATCCAAGGGGTTTTGTAATGAACCGGGTCTCGGACAGACGGCAAACCCGAAGGCCGAGACGGGACACTGCTGGGCCCGGAATACTCTACACCGAACCTCTCATTGGTCAGAGCATGAACAATATAAATGGGCCCGTTTCTCTGAAGAGTGTATGGTAGGCTTGGCATGGTTAACAATGGCCGATAATGTGTTTGTGAGGTCATCTTGGATATTAATACCAGCGATGATTGCTCGGGCCGATTATCTGGAGATCCGGAGGATAGCCCCGGGCTTGCATTATCTGGTTGCCACACTTTGTACTCTTTACATCGGCATTCTTAACATTTCCTCTTTAGACCAGTGCTCTCTTAACTTGTCCGCCCCCAGCTCCTCAACCTCCTCATCCAAATGCTGCCACAGAGTAGGCCCGAATTGTTCTAGAATGCCCTTTACTTCGGACCACTGAAAATCCGCGGCCCCTTGCAGACAGTTTTGAGCATACACCTCTAAATTATCAAGGCCTTTATGAATGCTTTTATGCTGCTGGATCAGACTGCTCTTCTTGCGAAATGCAGACATCCGTGTCGCAAGGAGCGGAAAAAGACGTGTCTGCCAAGGGTAAGTATGAATTGAGATATCCAATGCCGCGGGACAGCAATACCTTCTCAATTCTATGATGGATCTCGAGTCCGTGACAGAATTCCAAACACAGCTTCAAGTATGACCGCAGGGACATGTCCATTGGCCGTGTAGAAGTATTTGCTGCTGCAAACAGTACATTCCATTGCATACGAAAGTGATCGTGCTTCGAGGGAGTGCTGTCAGTGTCTGATAGCGTCAGAAGTCAGGATGTAGGACCTACGAAAGCTTTCATTTTGTCTGCCATGTGATTATAAATTCGGAAGTCTGCTGGAGGTAGGGGTGGATTGGTAGCCATGGCTCCGGATTGTTCGGTGATGTTGATATAGCCTGAGACAATGTCTTGAATATAACCCTATATTTTTCTGTTGGCACGCTGGTGAGAATGGCACAGATTTACAACCAGGAACGCTTGAATCATGGAGTACCCGATCTTTGAAGCACGTGGTCCGCCACTTGCCCGCGGAAAAGAAGGAATGAAAAGAAAAGAACCCTATTCACAGACAGGAACAGGCGAGACTTCTCATGCCCTCTGTAAGGATTCGCTGCAAAATTGACGGTGCAATATTCCAAGGGATTCTGCCCGCCTGGTGCCAATTGCGGCAGTGTCAACGGCAAGATGATGGGTATTCTGATTACCACCTGATTGATTCGGACCGGGTTCGGACGATAATGCCACCGTCATAACAAATTGGCAGGCCTTTCATCATAAATAGATATTGCAGATGGAGACTACTACTAGTCGGTATTTCGGTATTTCATCAGTGGCGAATTAATCAGCCAACCCGGATGACTGTATTCCGAGAAGGTTTATCACCCCTTTAAATACCTCTTGTCGGTCGCCTGCCGACATGCAACTATGAAAAAGAACAATGGCAGGTAAACGGCTACATAATAACGTGTTACGGACCACGGCCCCCTCGGTCCTGAGAAGGGGTGTATTCATTGGTCGCTGGGTACCACCTACTGAGCCGAGCCTGGTCCAAGTCTATAATATCAAGTTGACCCAACCTCACAATTACTTGACCGTAGAGTCATAATCTTGAAATAATGGAAAATATATTAATTAAGCGTCCGTGCTTGCCCACAGTCCGCAGATGTGACAATTCATGAGAATAAATGAGATTCCCCGTTCGATCGTATTTCGGATATGTGCTGCCTTGAGTAGTTTGTTATATCTGCTGGCTTTTGAAAGCTACTAACCTGTGGGCTACATGATTGTTTTGTCATCTAACAAGTATCAGACAGGTCAGGTGATTAAGCTCCTGCTTGGATCGTCTGTTCTTCCGTCGCTGGTCTGAAGGGGGGGAGCTTTTGTCAGTTGGTCTATTACTACTACCATGCTTGTCATCCTCTGGCAAAGAGGTATCTCTTTTAGTCTAGTTAGGAAATGATAACAGGTTATAAGTCTAGAATTTCTTTATTTTTAAATTACTATTATACACACCTATCTTAATGGCCAGGAATTCAAGTCTAGGTACTATTACAGTGAATATTAAGATTTAATTATTATATATATATATATTCATTCCCGTGTACAGAAATCGAACTATTCTATTATAAAAAAATATATATATATCTAGTCCGAGGAGGATATGTTAATTAATCTACTACTATTACCATGCTTGTCATCCTCTGGTAAAAAGGTATCTCTTTTGGTCCAGTTAGGAAATTGTGAAGGGCTAAGAAGCCGTGATGAGTCAGACATAAAGTCTGGTTCAAAAAGAATCAATTCACTGAAGAAGAAAGATTATCTAATATAAATAAGATTGAGTTATTTATTTCTTTTTTTTAATTATTTTATAGTTACTCTTTTATATCTTTTAAAGAAAATTTTTTTAAAAATTTTTTATTCTATTAACTTCTTCTAGTATAGTCTTAAAACTGGATAGATTAAAATATATAATATTTTAATTCTAAATAATTAATTAGATTTAATCTTTTTTAATTATTTTTTTTCTTTAAATGGCGTGATCATGGGCGGAATTATATAATAAAATTTTTAAAAAAATAAAAGAAATTATAAAAATAGATTATCTTCTACTTTTTATAAGTTTTTATATTATAAAAATATTATATAGATTCTTATATTAGAATATTAAATCTTATTTATTTAATTAAAAATATTTTTTTATAATAATACTTCCCTTTAATAATATTTTTTTTGTTAATAATTTTCTTAATAATGTATTTTTTAATATTATTATTTATAATAACTAGATCTAGCTACTAGTCCATTAATTTTTAAAATAATAAAAAATTAATAATAATTAAATAGAGTAGATTTATATAAAAAATTAGATAAATTTTTTTAAATATATTTAATTTATAAATATAGATACTTATAATCTTAAATATAATAAATTTAATATTTTATTAATTTAATTTCTTACTTAGTTAACTAGTAAATATATTTTTTAAATTAAATTAAATCTTATTTTATAATTAATAATAGAAAACAGGATTTTAATAATAATTAATATATTTTTTTAAATTTTTTAGATTAAAATTATTATTAAACTAGTGATATTTCAGGCTTCTTAAAATTTTATAAAAATTATTTTAATTTATTTTTATAAATTTTTTATTTAGTAATTTTCTAGAAAATTAATCTTAATATCTAGATTAAGAGATTTTATATAAAATTTATATTAAAAAAAATTTACTCTAGTTAATATTAAATTTTAATTATTTAAGATTAATTATATTAATAATAATAATTTTTTCTAATTATTTTATTATTAGTTAATAAATTATTTTAGAAAAACTTTAATTATTATAATTCTTTATTTAATAGTATCATCTGTTTTAAAATAATAAATAATAAAAAAATATTTTTTAATATTTAAAATATTATATAAGATTTTTTATAATTTACTTATAAATTATAATTCTTAGTTAGAGATTATAAATTATAATATTTTATAATAATTATAAAATATTTAAATAAATATTATTATAAAGTCTTTTACCTCCATGCTTAATATTATTTTAATAATAATTTTTTTATTAGTTAATTAATAATAATTATAATATTTTTATAATTTTTAAACTCCGGGAGATCTATTAGAAAGTTAATAATAATATTTTATTATAAATAATCAAGAACTAATAATAATTTTAAAACATTTTATTTATAATTTTATTAAATCTAATTAATCTAGTAATTATTATAATTATAATAAAATTAATAAATATTATTACTTATATTAAATTAATAATAATAATAAATATTATTACTTATATTAAATTAATAATAATAATAAATAATAATTTTATATATCTAATCTTTTTTTAAATATATAGTAATCATGCTGTTATAAGTTTTTTAAATAATTTAAATTTATAAAAATTTAAAATTAAAGATCTAGACTTACTCTTAAAATAATAAATATTTATTTAGATTTAATTAATATTTAATAATAAAAATCTTAAATTTTAATTTTTTTAAAAATTTAAATTTATTTTTTATTATAATCTTCTAGTATTTTTTAAGATCTTTATTAATATCTTTTATTCAAGTTTAAAACTTGTCTAAAATTAATTTTTTAAATATTTTTTTTATAAATATTAAATAAATATATTTCTTGAATAAATCTTTTTAAATAAAATTAAATAATTAGATTTTTTAGTTAATAATATATTTATTTTTTTTATTTAATATATTCTAAAATTTTTTTAATAAAATATTTAATCTAATATTTATTCTTCTTAGATAGTAGTTAATAAAAAAATTAAAATAATTTAAAAAAAATATTTAATATATCTACTACTTGGTAAGCTAATATTAGATTATAAAATATTTAAAATTTTAATAATTATTAAAAATCTTAAAATAAAAAAAATAATTAGTTTAAATTTTTATTTTTATAATATTTAAATAATAATAAATAACTCCTTGTTATAGATTTAGTAATTATATTTAATAAAAAAAATTTTTTAAAAAAAATAAATTATAAGATATAAAATATTTTAATTATTTTATTAAAATAGTATTTTTTTAATATATTAATTAAAAAAATTAATTTTAATTAATATCTTTTACTCAGGATCTTAATATATTAAAATTAAGATAATAATAAAAATCTTTTTTAAAATTTTAAAAATTTTTTAGATGTTTAAGATTTATTTAAACTTTATATTTTTTTATATAAATTTAATTAAAAATTTTAAATAAATTCTCTAGTTCCTGAAGAATTATTAATAAAAATTAATAAATTTTAAAAGATTTTTAATTTTTTAAATATTTTTTAAGACTTTTCAATCTTATGAAATCTAGATTTTAATAAAATTTATTTTAATCTTTTTTTTTATTTTAAAAATAAATCTAAAATATTTAATAAAAATTATTTTAAATTTATATTTTTTAATATTTATTTATAATTTTATTTTATATAATTATTCTAGGATCTTCTAGATCTAAAAATAATATTATAATAAGTTTTTATCTATAAAAATAAGAATATTATTAATATAAATAAAGTAAAATTCATTTAAAAATTTTTATAATATTTAATTAATATATTATTAAAAGATACTAGGATAGTTAATAAATTTAAAAAAAAAATAATTAATTATTTAAAAAATTTAAAATAAATTTAAAATATTATTTTTTATTTATTTTTTTTCTTAACCTGAATACGGTGGAAGATTTAAATTATATTAAATTTAATAAAAAAATAAATCTAGAAAATATATTAAAGAATTTTTTAAATTAATAGTAAAAAATAGTAGTTTTTTATTATTATTTAATTAAAAGCTTAATAATCTATATAAAATTATAAATTTTCATTAGACTTTAAGATAAATAAAATAAAAATAATTATTAAAAAATTATTTATCTAGATAAAACCTTTTTTTAATAAGTTAATTAAAGTTTTTTATAATATTAAAAATTCTAAATAATTTATTTAATATAAAGATTTTTAGAATATTTTTTACTTTTTATTTTTTATATCTTTTATAAGATTAATAGCGTGGTCTATTTTTAAATAATATAAAAATAAAATATTTATTATTATTTTATTAAAAATATTAAAATAATCTTAATAATATTTAAATAATTTTTTTTATACCCGCGGGGTCCTTTAGCTAGTTAAATTTATAAAATATTTTATTAATATTAATAAAACTAATAAAAAAAAGTTTTATTAATTTTTTTTTTAATTTTTTTAAGTATATCACGCGTTGACTAAAATAAATTAAAAAAAATTATAATTTTATTTTTATTTATAATATATTTTTATTCTTGTACTTTAAATATCTAATATAAAATTTTTAATCTAAATTATTATATTTTAATACTTTATCTATAGTAGTTCTAATATAATATTATATTTATAAATCTGTAATAAAATATAAAAATATATATTTTTTTATAAATTTTTATTAATATTTAAAAATATTATAATTAATTTAATTATACAAGTTAATTTTTTTTTTAAAATTTTTTAATATTTTAAGACTTGATTAATATATGTTTTAATTTATATTTAATTATAAATCTTTTATTAATTATTCTATACAGAGAACAACTAGTATTTATAAAAATTTTTATATAATGAATCTTATTAATTAATTTTAATATAAAAAAAATCTAATAATCTTTAAAATCTTAAATTCTTTTTTAAATTTTTTATAATTAATATTAACTAGTATATGCTTCCCTAGATAATAATTTAAAAAAATTAAATATTTTTTAAAATTTAAATAACTAGAGCTATCTAGAATTATTAAATTTTTTAAATTTAAATAATATTTTTTATAAAATTATTTTTTAATATAATTTAAAATATTTTTTTCTAGTAGTTTTCTGGGATGCTTAAAAATATTATATAAATAAATTAAAATAATTAATAATATAATATTTAAAAAATTTATAATATAAATATAATCCAAGTTTCTAATATTTTATTATTTTTTTTAATATTTATTTAATTTATTAAATAAATCTAATATTTACTACTAAGGATTCCCAGTCTATAATATTATTATTAAAAATTTATTTTTTAATTATATTTTTAATTTAAATATTAATATGTTCTAATTAATTCTTTAAAAATTTATTTATTTTTATTAAAATTATTCTAACCATGGCCCCCAGTCTTAATTAATAAATTATTAAGTTTTATAATAAAATTATTAACTATATAAATTTCTTATTTAAAAATAAATAATTTATTAATTATTTTTTTCTTTTAAGTAAGGTCCTTATAGATAAATTTAAAATAATTAATAATAATATTAATTATAAATTTTATAATCTTATACGTGGCATTAACCTATAAATTAATTTTTATTTTAATTTTTTTATTAAAAAATAAAAAAATATACTAAATTTAATTATTTAAATTATTAATAAATTTCTAATTAATCTTAATCTTTATTTAAATATTATTAAATTATTTTAGAAACTTACTTTTATTCTTTTTATTAAAAAATATAAAAATAAAAAGTTTAGATTTTTTTATATTTTTAAATTCTTTAGAGGAGGCTAGATAAGATATATAAAATATTAATAAAAATATTTAAAAAAATAGAATCTAATTATTAATAAATTTTTTAATATGTTTAAAACTAGTTCTAATTTTATTATTAATTATATTATTTTATTATATAATTATATATTATATTTTTATATTTTATATTAATAGCTCCTAGACTTGTTTTATTAATTAATTAATAAATTTATTCTAGAATAGATCTCTGTAATTATTTAATATATTAATTATTAATTTTTTATTATTTTTAGCTATTATCTCTATTCTAATATTATAATAAAAAAAAGAATAAATTAAAATTATAAAAAATTAAAAAGCTATAATAAATCAAATATAAAATTTAGTTTAAAAAAAATTAATTTATTAAAAAAGAAAAATTATCTAGTATAAATAAGATCTAGTTATTTATTTTTTTTTAAATTATTTTATAATTATTTTCTTATATTTTTCATAGAAAATCTTTTTAAAAATTTTTTATTCCATCAATTTCTTCTAATGTAGTCTCAGAACTAGACAGGCTGGAACATATAATGTTCTAGTTCTGAATAGCTGACTGGGATTAGCCCTTTTCAGAAATGATAACAGCTTTTCCCAGTTGCCCACCAACTCCACATCCCCCGGATTCTGCGAGCCCTGATGCAATCCCTCCATCAAATACATCCCACATTGATCCCAACGCCCGTAATCCGTACATTCCCTCGGTAGGCTTGGCATAATGGTTTCCCACCCACTGCGGCCACCCGTCTGAACATTCTGTAGTGCAGTGAGTGCAGGGGGAGAAAAGAAATCCGGCATCCAAGACAAGAGCCTGCAGTACCTCAGCATCGCTGCTCGCATGGCGGTGAACCTCGGGTACCATCGTGACTTTTCCAATGACTCCTTGAGCTTATAGGAAAAGGAAATGAGGAGACGTGTATGGTGGACCTTGTATATCTTCGATAGCTGTGCCGCCAAGAGCTTCAGCCTGCCCCTGCTGCTACCGGAAGGTAGCTTTATTAAGACACAAAAGGTTTTGAACATACAAGATGAGGTACGGGCGTGTTACGCTGCTTGCTTCACTCATCTTGAACAACTAGACACTAATACGATACCAATTCTGACAGTCTCTCGACCTCCAAACAACTTGCTCGCCAGTCGAGGTAGATGGGCCGACGCCTTATACCGGACTCATCGCTCAAGCGCAGTTTCATATGATAGCTAACAGCATGTACCGCGGTCTTATTGCATACCCAACCGTATCGTTGGAGGAGGTGTCCAAGTTGGAGAGCCGCATTGACATATGGAGGGAATCACTCCCATCGTGCTTCACCGATCCCAGCCACCCCCCGGCATCGTCATTCGTGCGATTCGCTGGAGAACCCTTGCGCATTTGCGAGAAAAACCTGCGAATCCTGCTCTTGCGACCGTACCTGATGGCATGGACGTCCGACGATCGCAATGGAGAGCATCAAGCCTTGGCTTTCCGGTGCATAGAAATTGCTCGGGAAAGCATGGCCTTGGTTCTGACCTGCATGCAGCGTGCCTCATATCCTCGTGCGGAGGTCTCGTTTCTTCTGTGAGTTGATTCTAAGGGGGTTTCTCGGTCTTAGCTGACAATGCGGTCTTGCTAGATATTGTCTCTTTCATGTCGTCCTGATTTATTCTGTCTTTTGGAAGCGCGTCTCCTCGCTCCATGCAGGGCTTCTCCTGCAGGATATCCAGGCCATGCAAACCATCCTCCTGGGGAATCAACTCATCCATGATGCGCCAGGCCTATCGTTTTCTCACTGTGTTGGATCGATTATGCATGTCATTGGGGCCTCGAAATGCGGCAGGGCCATCAATCGGGGCAGCGCCACTGTCGACATAATTCCAGGCGATGGTATCTCAGGAAGCCCGTGGCAGATATTAGAAGCAGTGGTTGCCACCTGGCCATTAGGCCACGCTGTTTGGCTGACCCAATCAGACTGTAAATCGGTTCGTCGGGGCGCCGTTAACAGGGCTTTTCGGGAACGAGGGGCAGTTGCATTAGCTTGGTAGACCAGCGTAGCATAGTCGTTACAATACAGACCCCACATACAGCCACCAGCTCATGAACTTATTACATTTACCATGGAGTACAAGTCCGGGCCATTTCTTAGTCTAGTACATACTATCTATTTGGCTTGGAATGTAATTTTCAGAATGCGACTGTGGGGTGGCTCACAAGGCGGTAATGTGAGCTGGCTATATGAGTCGCCAACATCATCTCGGGTTGCAGCGATCTACATGACAGGCCGGACTCCCATGCATGGTGGCGAGGGCCCGTGTTCCGTCGTCTGATGAACCTGCTGCAGCCCGAAGAATGGTGGGGTTAGGAAATAACGAGCATTGGGATGCAATACCAAGTTGAATGCGTGGCTATTTGCCACCTTCAACGAAGTCATGTAGGTATAAAGGAGCGTTAACTGCTGGAAGTCTGAGTTTCGTATTCTGGCTACTAATCCCACGCCAGCCTAACTCCCTTTAATCATCGAGCAGAATATACTGACACCATGACATTTTTGCGTGGACTAAGGTCCACGGAGAGTGAGTCTGAGCCTGAGCCTGAGTACGGCCTCAAGCAGCTGCACGACTCCGAAGAGGCAGAGGTGGAGTATGCTTCTTCAACACCACTATCATACCCTCGTCTGAATACTGACTCTCTCCAGCATTGTCTTTGTCCACGGACTGGGCGGCAGTCGAGAGGCCACCTGGACGGTCAATGGCGTGTGCTGGCCGCAGGAACTCCTTCCACAAGACCTTCCAAAAACCCGCATCTTGACCTTTGGATATGATTCGCGGGTGGTCAGCTTCACGGCAGCCTTGTCACAGAATGGAATCATTGGAAACGCCGAGGACCTTTGTGCCCAGCTGTCTCGCTATCGAACCGAATCTGGAACGGTAAGTCAGAAGATTTACTTGTTTTGTTGCTGGATGGAATGCTAATGATGTTAGCAGGCAGAGCGTCCGATCATCCTTGTAGCCCATAGTCTTGGTGGATTGGTCTGCGCACAGGTAAGTAGCAACTGACCCATCTTCCACGGCTTAATGGTAACAACACATATTGCAGGCCGTTGTCGCAGGCAATCGGGGTGCTCCTTCCGACAACACCGAGACGGTCAGCAAACAGATCCGTGGAATCGTCTTCTTGGGGACTCCCTTCTGTGGATCCGAGATCGCAAACTGGGTGTTGCGCGTGCACAAAGTGGCCGACTATATTTTCGAGAGCAACAAGTCGAATATCTCGGACCTGAGAAGTAAATCGGATACGCTACAGCATCTCATGGAGGAATTCGCGAACGTGCTCCGGAAACGGGACAACTCGGATGAGAGTGTCCGAACCACATTCTTCTATGAGCAGCGGAAGACGCAGGGCGTGATGGTGAGTGAACTTATGACCCGAAAGGCTATATGCTGATGTCCGTAAAGGTGGTCGACAGAAATTCCGCCGCCATTCCCGGTCGGGGCGACATGATTTCCATTCCGGCCGATCATAAGCACATCTGCAAGTTTGGGTCAAGGAATGATGAGGGATATAACTTGGTTCTTGGGGCGTTGAAGAAGATGCTGGTCATTGTGCCCGTGAGGAAGAAGGAAACTGTGAGTATCTGCGGTGATGGAACTCGTTGAAGCACCGTCTAACTTGCCACAGAGCCCGGTTTTCAACTTCAACAACGCCGGGGCTGCCATCAACAATCAGGCAGGCCAGCAGACCATTAATGGAGGCATGAACTTTGGGTCATTTGGACGCTAGATGGGTGCTGGTGGACTCAACCCTTTTGTTTTAATGTGTTGTCGGGTGAAATGATGATTAGCGGGCAAGCCGAGCCTCGAAGCAGTTGAATATAGAATAAATGGTCATTGGAAATAAGACAGGTGACGGGAAACCTCTAGCTTAACATGGTTTATGGTTGATTTGTATGTTTCTGGGAACAGCGTGAATCGGGTAATTGATAAACAACAAGAAGGGCATCGCGCCGAGGTTTATTTGGTCAATCCTCAGTTTCCACGGTACAGCCTGGTAATAGATTCATGCTAGTTAAAGTCGAGAACGTCGGCTAAGTCGGCATTGATTGTAACCATGTACCAAAACAACCTCATCCGAGCAAGTTTGCCAGGGAAATATTGCCATTTAACAGTGCATGCTGTGCAGGTTGACGGTTGGACTTGTCCCTCGCATCCCTTTTCGCCCCGCGATTAAGTAAAAGGCCGGCAATATCCGTTAGCCCTTTAGCAGCAGCTATATGGAGCACGGTCTGTCCGTGTGCATCGGTCGCAGAGGCATCTGCTCCGTCGTCCAATAGTTGTTGGACTTTTGCAGTGTCGCCGCGTTTGGCCGCATCGAGTAGCTTTTGGTCGAGTTGAGACTGTATGGCATTAGTCGGTGGCATGGGTTCCAAGAAGCAGTGTCTTTACCCTCTCCGGGGAATAGTAATTGTTGATATTATAAATACCCCCATTGACAACCTGGTGACCAGCTTGGTTGTGAGTGGTTGAGTGCTCTGTATTATTGAAGGTACTTTGATCGCCCATCTTGTGTTAGGAGACCAAAGCCAGTCCGGGGGATGTTGTCTGGATGGTTGGTGGCGAAGAGTGGCTCGAGGAAGAACGAGAATGGTGAAGGTACACGGATAATCTAGTGGACGTGAGTCGTGGAAGCCGACGTTCAGGAGAAGTGTTGAAAATGTCTTCTGCTCCTGCATGCTGGTTGGCCTGATAGGTTTGATGCCCTACGTTCAGGGATCTACGGCCTGCCCCTCCGGGTATCTTTGCCGCGTAGCGCGGCAGGTGATGATGCCAGCAAATAATTTCGAGGGTGCAGATTCCGTTGGATAGGTTTGCACGAAAAGTGTCCTAAATAGGCTATTCCCACCAATCCTGCAGGCCGACGATGCAAGGATGGTTGGGATGATTGGCACATTCGGGCCGGTGCCTCCATGACTAGTAGTAAATTTTGTGGTATTTTTCAATTTTCCCGCTGTGGTCCGGAACAAGAACCGGTGGGGAAAACCAAACAGCGAGGCTGGATACTCGGACAGAGGTAGCTCTTCATACAGATGAACCCCGACATTTGTTGATGGCTTTGAACAAGGTAGTCCTTAATGACCTCACTCTTTGGAGAACAATAGACACCGTTGTATTGTATTTCACCTGCTCTGACTCGCAGCCTTGCCAGAAGGGCTTGGGGCCTTGGGCATTGTTCTGCCCGAGGTTTGGCTGGCATGCATGCATGGTGTCTTGCCACCATTGGTTGGTGATCTGCGACTCCCGATGTGACACATCATATCGTGGATCACTAGTATGGAAGTACCATTGTGTTCGCCGGGGCAGCCCGTGGAGAGGTTCCCTCTGCCTTGAGCCTTCCACAACAAAACTGGATTTTGATGGGAACGCTAGGCAGAAGAAACAACGTGTAATTCATAAGTGGTAACTAGAACGGTTCTGCCTACGCGACTAGATGAAAACAACAACTCTGTGGCTAATATGACTATAGGTCATGTGACACTCGCCTACTGACCAACCATATATTTTAACACGGCCTCCTAGGCAAGCAGGAGTTTAAAAATAAGTAAAAATAAAGTTAAATAGCTTTCCTAATCAGGTAATAAAGTGTTATATTATATATTTTATAATGTTTTCTTATTAATATTACTTAATATCATCTTTAACTTTGTAATTACTGGATATGCTTTCATACCTAATAAATTTTTAAATATCTGAAATGCTTTAGCTTTTAACAATTTAATAAATCTATTTATAAAATTAATATTTCCAGGAATATAAAGCATCTCAATAATATTCTTTTTAATAAGATCTATAATAAATAGATAATAGTTATTAAGCCAGCGGGTGGACTGGGTGAAGATATTATAATTAAATATCTTAAGTAAGTTAACGGCATTATTAAATATAAGAATTCTTCTATTTTTAAAAATTTTAAGATCAAATGCCACTGCCAATTTCTTTATATATAAAATCTTTTTAGTAGCTGTATCGTACGCGCAATATTCCATAATAATTAAAAATAGTACTACAATAGATTACTTTTTTAAAAATTAGGAGATAGAGTCTCCAGTAAAAAAGATAATATATTTTTTAATTAATTTATTATTTTTATAATTTATATAAATAGCATTTATATACACCTTGATGCCTTTAATATGATCAGAGATGAGTATAATATCTAGATCTTTTATATTTTATATATATTAATATACTAATTTTAATATTTTAAAATTAGTAGTTGTAGGTGAATTCATATATTTTTATAATTAAAAAATAAATTATTATAAATCAAGTCTTATCTTGATTACTAGTTAATTTAAACAGTCTATAAAACTTTAATATTTATAAATATTAACTTCCTCAGACATCATCTTCGAGCAATCTACTTTGTAGTATAATAATATTATTAAAAAAATAATTTTTACATAATTTTATATATTTATAATAATTAGAAATTCCTCCATATATATTTATTAAAATAAAAATATCAATTTTTTTTCATAGTTATATTATATATTATAACCAAGAAAGATTTTTAGTTTACCAAGTTTCTTCAGACTAAATACTTGATCAAGGTATTATTTAATTTTATTAAAATTATTCTAATATAGTCCTATAATAATTAAATTATTTATATAGATCACGAGATAAATATCAGATTTATAATAAATACAAAGATTCTTAGGTAAAGTAATAAAATTAATTTCTTATAATTTATTATTAAAAATATAATATTATAAAAATATAGTTTACTAGAGATTATACAACACTTATTTTAACTTATAAATATTATTCTCTGGATCTTTATAATATCTAGTTAGTTATTTTATAAATACTTAATAATCCTTTATCTAAGTATATAAGTAAATAAAGATAATATTATATTACTTCTAAGTAAGATTCTTAATTATTATTATAATTAAAAATATCTTGATAGCGACCTCACTAGTAACTAGAATAAAAAATTAATTATAATCTTTATCTAATACTTAGTAATTGCCACATACAATCTAATAAGCGTGGAATTAAATAATATAATCTTCTATATTAATCTTTAAATTAAATATCTATTTACCTGGAATTATATAAACACTAGAGAGTTTTTTTATAATATTATAAATTTTTATATTTTTAATCTTATTAATTTATATATTTATTACCTACTTCTAGTATAATGCCAAGGGGGATCTTATAATTTTAATATATATTATTAAAATAATAACTTTGTAATATTTTAGTCTTAAAATTATAATATTTTAATTAATTAAAGCGAGTTGTTCATGATTTAACTAAATAAGTGATTTACTTTTAATAGTTTTTTAAAATCGCTTTACTACTAGAATATCTTTAGATAATAGAGTATTAACAGTTTAAAAGTCTTGAATTAAGTATTTAACTAATTTAGTCTTATATTCAGTAAAATTCTTAATAAAGAGTATTAAACATTTATTAGTTAGCTCCGTGGAAGTTGAAATTATTTATACTTTATTAATAATAATATTAATATTTTTATTAATATTTTTAGTATTCTTAGTATTAGAGGTATCTTGATAAAAAAAAATATTATTTAATCTAGTTAATTCCTTAGATTCTAGAAGCGGCCCTTTGGGTAGTAATTTATTAATTATATTATTAAAATCTTTATAATTATCTTTATATATTTTTTTTTATAGAATGAGATATCTCTAAAATATTTAATCTTATTAGTTTTTAATATCTAAATATAATAAATGTAGCTATTATCTTTATTAAAACTAATAAAATATCCTACTACCGCACAGAGTTCTATTTTCTTAGATATTATACAGTTTTTAATAGATATGTAAATATATAAATAGTAATTAAATATATACAGGAAATCAAGTAAAGTATTAAAATTTAAAAAATTATAAAAAGAATAGTATTTATATATAAAAGACTTTTTAATATTATTTCTAATAAAAACAAACTGATTCATGATTTGGGTGGTGAGATATATAATATATAATTAAAAATATTTTAATAGATTTAAATTAATTATTATAATTTTATTTATTTAATTAATTAAATTATTATATCTTTCTGATAATCCGTTTACTTTAAGTGTTTGGGGAGATGAGATAATAATATAAATTTTATATTCTTCATAGATTATTTAATCTTTAAAATAATTAAACTTCTTATCTCTATTAAGATGCCATGCTGCAACGTAGTAGTTAATAGTATTTTTATATTTAGTATTTATTTGAATAAGTTTTTTAAAGGTATCAGACTTCTGCTTTAATAAAATAATATAAACAAGACAAGTAGTGTTATTAATTATAATTAAAAAATAATTATATTTTTTATAATTAATAGGAGTTATTATCTGAACGTTAGTATACTAGAGTTTTATAGGATCTAAAGTTCGTGGAATAGGATTACGGGATATTAAATATTTTACTTTATCTAGTTAATATACTTTATAATGTATATTATCTCAGTATTTAATTTTAATTTAATAAGATTTCGCGGTGGAAGTAACTTATTAAAATCTTATATAATTATATTACTAGTATAGTAATAAAAGATTTAACACTGCTATATTAATTTTAAAATTAGTTATCTTAATAAAAGATACTTTTCATGATACTTGTATATAACTAATAATCTTATTATTATTTATAAGATATAAGATATAATCCTTATTAATTTTATAGATGTTGAAATTTTTACAAAAATACTAGACAGATAGTAATTTATAGAGCAGATTAGATTAGTAGTATGTTTTAATATATAACTCTATATAATAATTATTTATTTTAATAAATATTATTATATAATCTACTATTTTAATTTTAGTGATTACGCCTTTAGAAGTATTATATAAGTAGTATTTATATAGCTTTAACTTATGGAAATCAGTAAATAAATCATGATTTAAAATAAGATACTAAGAATTACTAATATTATATATTTAATAAGATTTCTGGTTAGGAAGGCCCTTGATTATTATATTATTAAAATTCATAGTAGAAATATTATTATCTATATTAAAATTAACAGATATAATTATATAAAATCTAGCAGCCAATTCCATTGTTTATTTTAGTATAGTAAGTAAGGTCTTTATAAAAGTTCTAGATTTTAATAATTTAATATTTTTCTTGCTTTCATAGAACTAGATATTATAAATATATAAGGTCTAATCTTCGGGATAAAGATCAGGAATAAGATATTAGTAATATAAAATATAATATTATTATTTTTTATAGAAGTTGTAATCTTTATTAATATTATTTAATAATAAGTTTAATATCTTCTTTAAGTGTTCCTCTATATCTTAATTTTTTTTTAAATAGATTATCTTCTTCCACTAATTCTTATTAGAATCTGATTTAGTGGATAGTTTAGACTTTATAATAAATATTATAGAATTAGTTTAGTTAAGTTTATCTTTCCTTTCCATGATATTTTTATAGTAATTAAAGAATTCTACTTTTATAAGGACTTTGGCAGTGTTGTTAGAAAGTTATAATTTAATATTAGTAGTCTAATTTAGTAAATTAGAGTTAAGTTACTTGAGTAGTAATAATAAAGTATAATAAAATAATAAAGAATAATCTAATTACTTTAATAATATAAATACTTGTTTAAAATTGTTGATGAAATATAATATAATAGAGAAGTTAGATTATTTTTTCTTTATTAGATTAAGAAATGCTGTCTGGTAAAGAGTATAATTATAACTAAGAATTAAATAGTATATTACTTTAAATATATTATTTATATATTCTTTAGAATTATCTAATATTATAAAATGTTTAAGAACTTCTTTTAATAGCTAGTATATTAACTATATTTATATATTAATTGAGATAGCATGCTAAATAGTGTATTATTTATATATTAGTAAAGGTCTAGTAAATATTTTATTAATTATATTTTATAATCTAATATTTTTCAGTGCTTGTCTCATTTTAAAATCTTATATTTTATAATTTTTATATTTTTTTAATAATTCTGATATGTCTTCCAAACTCTCGGGCAGTTTTTTTAGGATATGATCTGTTTAGATTATAATAATTATTATCATAGTATTTTCTTTGCTAATATATAAAAAGAAAATAAATTTATTTTTTATAACTATTTTATGATTTTAACATGGGTCTGATTATGATTCTAACTAATAAAATACTATTATATAACCATATGTTGGTTTGGCAGAGATAAGGATTAAATGTAATTAGTAGAGTAAAAAAGATCTTTAAAAATAATTCATGGAGATGAATATGTGCTATATATATTTCTAATATCTAAGAATTACTATACTAAAGAAGCTTTATCTTTGACTTATAATAATAAAAATATTTGATTAAATACTTGAAAAATACTAGAATAATAAAGATAATAGTGTCTTATAACAAGTTACTAGACTTATAATCTAATAGAAACGCTAGACAGAAGAAACAATGTGTAATTTATAAATAGTAATTAGAATAGTTCTACTTACGTGACTAGATGAAAACAACAACTCTGTGGCTAATGTGACCGTAGGTCATGTGATGCTCGCCTACTGACCAACCACATGTTCCAACAGATTTTATTTCACTCCAGAGCGGTATTGGCAATTTTAGGTGAAATATTATACACCTTTGGTTACCGCATTTCCTTCAGAGGCTTGATGTATCAGACATACTTCATACACTGGATGCTTATAACAGGCTCCGACCTTCGGGGAGAAGGGCGTTCTGTCACAGTCACCTCCACCTCTCCTCTTCCACACTAGACGAAATACCCCCAGTGGATCATCCATCTTCTCGTATCTCCGCTTTATTGAGAAAAGATTCAATGGAGGTCTCTGCGGAGAGAAACCATGCACTTCGATCTTCGCGTCAGTTGAAGCCTCGAGAACAGCAGCCAAGGATAACGATGACAACCATGACGACAAAAAAGGGAGCGACAGGAGCGAAAACAATAACAGCGAGAAGAACAACATCAATGGCATCCGTGGAGTGTTGAAAGAATCGCAAAAGTATAAAGAGATGACAAAGCCACCAGCAAGTCTTTGGCGAGTGGCAGAAGCACAGCTGGATGATGAACATCACAAGTAATCTCCGCTGAAGAGCGACGACAATGCTACCGAGTCTATCGACGATATTCTGACCGAAATCTTCAATGGGATCAAAGGCAGGTACGCAGACCATCAGAATGGTTCAGCGAAGAGAGTTCTTGCTTTTCTGCTGCAAGCCCAGTGTCTCGTCAAAGCGGTGGTCTGATTTGATCCAACCTGTCATAGTACTTTTGGATATTTCCACTGCAATAGATACTAGACAGATCTCTACAGGCCGGCACCGCACCGACCAATTACAAGTGGGCCCAATTAGACCTTCATGAGATCTTTGGAGACTTATCCAGATCAATTCAATATGCCAGACGCCAGTCACCTTTCAATTCATTCGACTATGTTATTCATCTTTTCACTAAACAATTCAGCGATAACAACAGTGCAGTGCTAGTCCGTTGGAGACTCCAATCCTACCCTAACTCCAACCTTCCGATAACCACAACACGGTACAGAAGCCGCAACATATATCCATCCCCATCCACTCGCTTTGCATTCGGTGAGAGAAACCCCCCAAAAACAAACAGGCTAATTAAGCCATCACCCGCAAATGACCACCCCCGAGCAGTCCCAAACCGTGCGTGTCGCCGCCGTGCAAGCCGAAGGATGCTACTTCGACCTCGCCGGCGCTGTGAAAAAAAAAACATGCGACCTCATTGCCTTTCCCGAGGTCTGGATTCCCATGTATCCCGGCTGGATCTGGTGCGTGCGCCCACTTGTCTCTTGCTCAACTGCAACTCCACCTAACAACCCAGCAACGACCTCAACAGGCAACGGCCCATCGATTTCGAAATGGCCTCCCTATACATGAGACATAGTCTCAAGCGTGACTCGGCTGAGATGCGCACCATCCAGAACTGTGTTGCCGCCAATCGTATCGCCGTTTGCCTCGGGTACTCGGAGAACGACGACGACTCGCTCTACCTGGCTCAATCGCTCATTGGCAGGGACGGGGCGATCAAGATGCACCGGCGCAAGATCAAGCCCACGCATGTGGAACGCACTATCTACGGTGAGGGAAGTGGCGGGTCGCTGCTCAACGTGGTCGAGGAGGAAGGGGTGGGTAAGGTGGGTGCTTTGTCGTGCTGGGAACACTCCCAGCCCTTGGTTCGATACCATACCTATTCCCAGGGCGAGCAGATCCATGTTGCTGCGTGGCCGCCAATGAATTACTATTCCTCGTTTCCTGAGAAGAGTGCCTTGTGGTCACAGTGTCGGGAGGGTGAGTTGTGAGCTTCGTTGGTAGGGTTGGCTGGGAGTGTGCACGAAGCTAATACTGATAGGCGCGCATAATCTCTCCACGACACATGCTATCGAAGGCAATTGCTTTGTTGTCTTGGCGTCGTCGTTCTATACGCAGGCGGGTGTGGATCGGATGCAGCTGGGCGACGGAAAGCTGTACCATATCGGAGGTGGGGGCTGTGCGTGCATCATCGCACCGGATGGCCGGAAGCTGACGCAGGACTTGGGGGAGGAGGAGGAAGGATTGGCGATTGCGGACTTGGACTTTGGTGAGATTCAAAAGGTCAAGGCCATGCTGGATGTGCATGGGCATTATAGTCGGCCGGACTTGCTGTGGCTGGGGGTGGATACCAGGGAGAAAAGGCAGGTTCGTGCTGAGCTAGGGGGAGAGACAACGTCTCCCTGAGTCGTCGCTGCAGAAGGGAGTCCATATCGTTGGTGGAGAGGGACGGTATGGATTGTTTCATCCTAAATTATGGGGGCACCTACTATTCTAGCGCTCTCAAAGTGGTGATTAAAGCATTTAAACCCCCTAGACCAAAGGTCGATATCGACAGTAACCGCGATCATCCATATCATACTTTTGCTGCACCTAGGGGCAAGTGATTCTCCCACTGAAGCTAGCAGTATCAGGTAGCAATGATTATCAAGAACTAAAATCGGGCATTTTCAATAATATCTGTACAAAACGACAAAGTCTAAGGATTATTCTCCCGAAGAAACTCATCATGAACATCAACCGGTCTTAATTCTATACACTTATTTCCTAAGCATCTAATACGAATCCCTCCCAAGTCCTCATATAATCAATGAACCGCTCACTCAGACCCGACCCCCTCAGCCAGTCACTCCTCACCGGCAACGCCGGCGCACGATACGCATGATCCATCTCGACATGCCGCGGCATATCCGGGTCCAGGATAGCAGCCTTCCCAATCATCACAAAATCGCATCCGGCATCCAACACCTCCACCGCCTGCTGAGCAGTCATGACATGCCCGGACGTCCCGACGCGGACCGACGAGCGCGGCAAATCCGTAAAAACACTAAGCAATGATTGACCCGTAAACGGCGCCTCCGATGCAGCCTTCCGGTAATCCCAGACCGCGAGGTCGAGGTAATCAATGGTTTCCTCGCGGATGTCTGTCAGTGACACGCCGTAGCGCTCGATGGAGATCCGCAAGCCGATCTGGAAGTCGCTGCGGCAGGCGGCCCGGATGCCATCGATGATCTCGAACAGGAATCGGGAGCGGTTTTCCAGACAGCCGCCGTAGTGGTCGGTGCGGTGGTTGAAAGTCGGGGAGAGAAACTGCATGATGATCCACCCGAACGCGGCGTGCACTTCCACGCCATCAAAGCCGGCTTGCTCGGCGCGCAATGCGGCCGCAATGAAGTCGTCCCGTGTCGCTTCTACCTCCTTGAGGGATAGGCCACGCGCCACGCCGGGGATGTCGGATGGACCGACGGGGGTGCTCTGGCTGAGGGCTGGATCCACGCGGATACCGCCGTGGTGTAGCTGGACGGATGAAACGCCCCCGTTCTGGCGGATGGTATCGGCGATTCGGGTCAGTCCTGGTAGGTGGGCGTCACTGTAGATGCCCATCTGTCCAGGGAAGGCCTTCCCACCCGCTTGCACGTTGGCGGCGCAGGTCATGACCATCGAGAAGCCACCGGCCGCGCATCGGGATATCCAATGCACATCGGCCTCCGACACGGTGCCGTCGTCATGACTCTGCCAGTTCGTCAGAGGTGCGAGGAGAATGCGATTTTTAAGAGCCAGGCCGCGCTTGAGTGGCAGCGGTCGGAACAGGTCTGCGACTGGCATTTTTGTTTGGCAGGTTTGTTGGGAAGAGAGGGGGTTAGAAAAGAAGTGTGGGAAAGGTATCTGAGGAGATCAGCTCCATGCTTTCAATGTTCAAAGCATTCCGTAATTCGGGATGCCAAAGGCGTCTGATGCTATTGACGTGGCTGGGTTGGAGACCCCAATTCTCCACCCGGAAATCTTTCCTAGCAAAGCCGAATGGTGAGGGATCATCTACCGGTGTCCGTATGATTCCATGCTTACCAAGGTAAGTATCTAGGGACATAGATGATGAACAAACATATCTTCTGCTCAACAACCTGAACTATCACAGCCAATGCCCTAAAGGTCCATTGTCATGCCACACGGTTCGCCAGTGCCTCGGACGTTTGATGACGCTGGCCCTTGGCGGGAGAGAGAGCTACTTCATAGGCCTCGTTCGCGGTCTGAGTCTGGTAATGCGTGGTAAGCATGCGTACAGTCCACAGAGCATCGGATAGAACCTCCAGCGCCCGTTCGTGGTCCAACACCAACAGGACGCAAACGATCTGAAACGGAATATTAAGAACATGCCACCAGGGTAATTCCTGTCCCAGATCTCATCGACCTCACCTCGGCTCATGCACATCGCATCTAGTATAGAATCGACGGATTGGCTCGATAAGACCTTTGTGAGCGCAGTTGCACGGCGGAAGAGACAGTTGGAGACCCCATGCCCTATGCCCATGCCCCTCCACCGGGATTCTGCAGGACTTGCAGGCCACATCGACTGCAACCTCCGCACGCATGCTGACCCTTGGGTTTTCCCTCTGGAGTCCGGCCAGGTGTATAATCGCTTCCCTCCCCTTACTTCCCCATCTCAGTCATGAGATTGTGTCGACCCCGCGCGAAGAAACCCTCACCTTTCAAACCGTACTCTCCTGGCCATCAGGGCCCACTCCCAGCCCTGCCCCGGACCTGACGCAGCTGGGTTCCCCTTATAAATGGTCCCCTACATACAAATGGGCCCTTACAGTCGTCTCGTGCGTCTCGACCCTGTTCGCCTCCTTTGCCGCCCGTTGCTACAGCCCAGGGGCAGAGCAGATGGCGTCCGAATGGCAGGTCAGTCAAGTCGCGGCGCTGGTCGGCATCACCACCTTCTGCTGCGGCTTTGCCATTGGCCCCATGTTTCTGGTGCCATTTTCCGAGATCTATGGTCGCAAGCCAGTGTTCGTCGCGACGGCCATCCTGTTCACCATCTGCCAACTCTGCTGCTCCGTCACGCGGTCCTATCCCGGGTACTTCCACCCAACCCCCAGCAATATCCCTCATTCCCATCCATTGCACCAAGCTAACTCCTCCAATCATCCGACAGAATGCTAGTGGCCCGATTCTTCTGCGGCGTCGGAGGCTCGACGTTCTCGACCATGGTAGGCGGCATCGTGGTGGACATCTTCCACGCCTCGAATCGAAACACACCGATGGCCCTATTCTCCTGGGCCGCCCTATTCGGCACAGGCCTAGACCCCTTAGTCGGCGGTTTCATCGGCGAAGACACCACCTGGCGCTGGATCTTCTACATTCAAATCATAGTAGCCGGGGCCATCACCCTGGCAGTCCTCATCTTCTTCCGCGAGACACGGGGGCCCGTCATCCTCCGCAAACAAGCCTAGCTCCTCAACACCTGATACGACACACTCGAGCAGGCGCCATCCCCCGAGAAAGTGACCATGCCCAACCGGTGGAATGTAGCCGCGGAGAAAGAACACGCCAGCATCCTCGACATGATCCGCACGTCGCTCCTCCGCCCCTTCACCATGCTGCTCACCGAGCCCGTCGTCTTCTTCTTCTCGCTATGGGCCGCCTTCAGCTGGTCCGTTCTGTACATCAATCTCAGCGTCATCCCACTCGTCTTCCAATCCGTGTACGGGTTGTCCCTCGCCACCGCGAACGCCATCTTCGCGGCATCATGTATCGGCACAACACTCGCACTCTTCCTCTCCATCGGACAGGAAACCATTGCGGCACGGTACAAACAAGACTGGAACTCCGTTCCCGAACATCGACTCTACTGCAGTTGCATTCAGAGCCTGTTTCTTCCCATCGGGCTGTTTCTGTTCGGCTGGTCGGCGCACTACCACCTCCATTGGATGGTGTCTACAGTTGCAGTCGCCATCTCGACAATCGGGATCTTCTCCGTGTATCTCTCCGTGTTCAATTATCTGGCTGATGGTTATCATCGGTATGCGAGTTCTGCTCTCGCGGCGCAGAGCTCCTGTCGGAATATCATGGGGGGTGTTTTTCCCTTGGTCTCGCGTCAGATGTTTGATAATATGGGCTTTGGGGCTGCGGCTAGTCTATTGGGTGCTGTTGGGGCGGGTTTGACTCTCGTCCCGTGGGTATTGGTCCGGTGTGGTCCTCGAATTCGACGACGGAGCAGGCTGGCGAGGGAGAGGATGGATTTTGATGGGGTTGAGGAGTGATCCACGGAGGGATGGGAGGTGTTCTGTCTAGGGCGTGACCAAACCCAAGGGTATGTAACTACCATAGCCTCATCGAGATACATAGAGGATATATCCACCCCCTCAATCTACGAACCCTCGTGATGCCGTCCCCCATCCGCCAGGCTACCATGCAGCAGCTCGGCATAGCGATCCAAGCTTTGCCCGATAAACCCAACCATAGGCCATGAACTATTGCACACTTTGACCACCGCGTAGCTGAGTAGTTTCGCGGTCCGCGTCAGCATCCTCAGCTCGTAGTCGTTGATCTCATGGCTGAGATGCATGGTCTCGTCCTGCGACATCAGAGCTTCTCGGACCACCCGCATGATCCATCGGATGACTCGCGTTTCCCGTGCTGTGCAGCATGGTTAACTTGTTTGACACGGAGGATGAAGGGGATAATGTACCCGAGAGCGGCTGCGTCTCGTGCGAATGCGCAACACCCTGAAGCCACTTGCTCAGGAAGGCAGCGCACTCCAGGTCACAGATGGCATGGTCGACGCTCCAGGAGAAGGATTTGCAGCGGGATAGATAGGATATGCCCACCTGCACGGGGATGTTCAGGGAATGGACCGAGTGCAATAGAGCGTAGATGAGATGCGGACCACGACGCGGCAGCGGTGCCTGTTGCAGCGTTGCCGCAACGGTGGCCGCATCTCCACTCTGCAAGTCCCGCCACTGACCCAGGCTGCAGTGGAGTCGGATATGAGCCACGCCGAGGAGCGCCGTGGACGTGAAGGAAAGCGAGCCGTAGGAGTTGTGCAGATCCAGCACGGACTCGGCCGAATGGCACCATGTATACCGCCAGCGGTTCAGGGATTGTTCCAATGCCTCGACGTCACGGGAGGAGAGGCTCTGGTCGTGGATGTCTAGTGAGATTTGGTGGGTCATGTATATACGTTGGATGACGGCGTGAATGAGGATGTAGTCGGCAAAGGGGGATGCGCCTGATCCGGGGTGTTCCTCGCTTGGAACAGCAATATGCATTGAATGGGCCTGCTTGAACATGAGGGGAGAAGGAGACCGGCTGGTGGCCGTAAGCCACTCCGCCTCGGTTCGGGCCACCCATTCCTGACACGATGATGGTAGACGTAGGTTCAGTTCGCGGGTCAGCAGCAATGGCGGGTTGTTGCAGATCAGACTTTGCAGGCTCAGGAGAATCCAGCCAAAGAATTTGGTGCGTCGGTCCGTTTCGTATTCAATCCATTGGCCCCAGTTGTCTGTGTCCTGATGCGTCACTTCAGAAAGCCCACTCTGTCGCAGCGAGCGCGCGATAAGGCTTTGATAATCGGAGAACTCTTGCATAAGGCCTGCGTTGCTGTGCCACGAACAGTATGTCGCAAGCAGGAGCAGGGCACGAGTCTGGTCCATGTGGCTTTTGCACACTTGCATTCGGGCCGGGGAGTCGGTAGATGGGAACAGATCCCCCCTCTGGAGGCGCTCCAGGATGATGGATCGGCTCGCTTGGTAGAGTGATCTGGCAGTCCGTGTTTCATAACGGTATTGAGCACCAATGGCCAAGATTGCCAAGACGAGCTCCGGAGACTGGTTGTATGTGGTTAGATTCAGTGTGGGAATATGAATAAATGGATAGTGATCGCTGAAGCCTTCGACGTAGCCGAGGGTGTACCGGGCAACGGCCATTCTGGAGGGCAAGACGAAGCGAGAGATGACATGACGAACCGGGGTCAACGTGTCGTTCAGCTCCAGATACTGCGCCTCGGTCACGAGCCACAGGCAGCTCAGCGGCTTTAACTCGCGAAAGTCATCTATCTTGTCATTAGCATCCATCGCCACGCAGGAACACAGTAAGTCTGCGCTAACCATCGCCCGAGGGGTCGGCCGGCACCCGGGACGAAAGGTCCGCACTGTCTGGCGTAATTTGCTGGAGAACTTGATGTTCGGAAGTACTTGGATCTCGCAGAGTCAGGTTGGGATCCATGACCAACTCATTCCAGTCAATGTTCGAGTCGCCATAGCTCAGGAACCTAGTAAACCCAGAGATAGGGTCATCGCAACCGGCGAAGAGGCCATCTGTCGAGGACAACAGGAAGGGATCGAGTCCATGAGATTCGCCCCCATGGGCTAAATGCATGGTTCAATCCCTCTTTGCAAGGTGTTCAGATAAGACACCGTCCGGCCTCACGCGGGGTTCTCCAAGAGTTGGAGAAATTGGAGTCTCCAAATTTCCAAATTGGGGCGACCACCATCGGTGGCAAATAACAAACACTCCCACATTTCTTGACTACAAGTGAAGGTGGGCTGTACCATGAAGAGGATATGCTAGTGATGACTCGTGAGGTAGGCGCCGTCATCTGGCTCATATGTTATTCTATCCGTAGTTCTATATTTTTGCTCTATTCACGGAAAGATCTAAGTATGCCAGTCTAGATAAATGGATACCCGAAACAAGAAAGGGAAACAGAATGCAATAATGCTTGACAAACACCCCGGGATTCACTCTTATCCATCTCTCCCGTCCCCTCCGTTTAAACACGCCGCTGCCCCCTCCCCTTGGTAAACCACATAATCCCAAACAACAACATGACATTGGCGCAACAGAAACCCAGGAACACAGCCCAATTCCACCATCGCTGACCATACGAAAACTGCAGGGTATCCAGATACTCATCCCCAACGGAGTAGGCACAGTACTCGCAGTTTGTAGTCGCATTGCCGTTCACCAAGTGGCCGACACTGCTCTCCAGGAAGGCCATGGCATACTGACCGCAGGTCTGGCCCGGGGGCGGATCGAAGGCAACGAGCTCACTCTGGCGACACACGACGGGAACGTCATGCAGGACGGTTCCAACGGTGGCCCCGAAGAAGTACCGCATCGGGTCGACCCAGAACAGCCAGGGGCGGTAAAAGTCATTCATGTAGGCGTGCGGGGTGAGGACTCCGGAGCCGATCATGAGAAGGACCCAGAACAGGGAGTTGGCGTAGCCGCCCATGGTATCGTTGGGAAACAGCGCCGCGAGGAGCTGCGAGTAGCCGGTCCCGAAGATGGCCAGGAGCAGCCACATGAAGTAGTTGAAGCCGGAGATAGCGGTGGCATTAGGGAAGCCGACGGTCCAGTAGGAGGCAAAAAAGACCAGCGTGTACGTTCCGAGTTGCCAGGGGAGCTCAACCGCTATCAAGGCCGTCAGCAGAGCCTTCCAGTCGTAGATCCCGTTCTTCTCGCGCGCGCTGAAGATGGCCCACTTGCGGAACCACATGTCTTGCAGGTCGGCGCAGGTGGTCGGGATGATCCAGGAGAGGAGCAGCATGGCGAGCATATGGTTTTGCATGCCCTGCTCCGAGGACCCGGCCTGGAAGAAGCTGAAGGCGATGAACATCTCCACGAAGAGGGACTTGGCCAGTTTGCTGAAGGTGTACATGCCGTCACGCCACACGGACAGCCAATGGCGTCGAGTGACGGCGAGGATCTGAGCTCCGAGGGGGAGGGCGTATTGGGCCCCTGTGTTGGGGTCTCCTTGACTGGTTGCTGTCTGCATCGTGGTGCGGGCATTCAGCTGCCGGATGGTCTCCTCCAGGCTTTTCTGCTCGGCGGATTCGCGCCAGATGGCAGGCCAGTCCCGAGACCCTGCCTCCTTGGAGGTGACGGTGGACAGGATAAACTCGGCCGGGTTGGCGCGACTGTCGATAATGGCGCCGTGTTGGCCGAAATAGTTGACCACCTGGGATGACTTGTCGCCCGTCTCCCCAAAGTAGACAGTCTGGCCCCCGGGAGCAAGCAGCAAGACGTGGTCAAACATCTCGAAGAGCACCCCCGAAGGTTGATGGATGGTGCACACCACGGGAATCCCCTCCGCGGCGATCCGGCGCAGGAACTCGACCAACGCAAACGCAGCCTGACTGTCCAGACCGGACGTGGGCTCATCCAGGAACAGGAGCGCGCTGGGCCGTGCTGCCAGCTCGACTCCGATGGTCACCCGCTTGCGCTCCTCGACATTCAGCTGTCCATCTCCCGGTTGGCCAATCAGGGCCTCCGCAATGTCCTCGAGATCCAGCAGGTGGATGATATAGTCCACGTACGCCAGCTTTTCCTCGTCCGGAGTATGAGCCGGTTGGCGCAGGCGCGCCGAAAACTCCAAGGCTTCCCGAACCGTGGCGTTGGGCTCGTGCACGGCTTGTTGCATCACAAAGCCACAGGAGCGCGCAAAGGCCTGGTCCAGGGGGTCTCCACCAAGGCGTAACGTCCCGTCGATTCTTCCGGTGCTTTTGCGCTGGGCAAGCGTGTCCAATAGCGTGGTCTTTCCGGCCCCCGAGGCACCCATGAGGGCTGTGAGCTGCCCTGGCCGAGCATACCCGCTCACGCTGCGCAGTAACTGCTTTTCTTGTCCGTCCACCGGACCAAAATAGCTGATATCCTCAAAGGTAAATGTCCCCGCTCCGTCGGTGCTGTTGGTGTCGGTGGACCCCTGCTCCGAAGCTGCGGACACAGTACGCGTGGAGGATGAGGAGGTCGAGGAGGTCGGGCCAGTCTTGGGCTGGCTTTCCTCATCACGACTCTTTGAGCGCTTAAAACTGCGACTGTGAGATCCGCCCGTTTCGCGAGTCATGAGGGTGAGCCCGATGCTGCCCAGGATCGTATAGAGGAGCCATAACACCAGAATAATGCCAAAGTTGCGCCACAGGTGACTCCGTGTGAAGCCGAAATGATCGGCCAGATACACCGAGCCCGCCACTGACTGGTGGCCCTTCTCACTGCCGGTGATGCTGCACGTTTGATATTGAAGCTGGGTATACAGGGAGCCTGAGGGGACCATCTCGCTATCCGAACTGGTCAGGGTAATGCCGGCAAACTCATTCCCCATCAACGCCTCCAATGCATACGGTGACGGGGATGTTCGACGCAGCCAGGAACCCCATCGGTGCTGGGTGGGCCGTGGTGGACCAAAGCCGGAATAAAGCAGGCCGACGGGACATGCGCTGCCAGCCATCATCAGAGTCAGGGAGATGTTGGGGACCCAGGCTCCCAGCATTCGGAAGAGGCTTTGAACGGTCGCGTAATGGGTGAACACGATCAAGACAAAAATCCAAAAGGCAGAAGCAGTCCGTTGAAGATCAATAGTAAAATAGTAGAGACAGGAGAAGAGAAGGCATTGGATAAAGGCAATTGGAATATCCGCAATGGTCTGGGCGATAACAAACGCGCTCGGATGGATGAATCCATATTGGACCTGCTTCAGAAGAATATTGCGGGATTTGACCGTCGAGATGGCCTCGGTCAACGCGTTCAGATAGAAGTAGATCAGGGCAAAGAACAGGGCGCTGCTTTTTTCGTACGACCCGGTCACATTCTTCGGAGCCATGTAGTAAGCTGGTCCATTGAGCACCGCGTTCAGGACGATGAAAATAAGCAGGGTCAAGAAAGTGCGCTTGTCTCCCCAAAGTAACTGGTAGTACCGACAGATTGCAATCCGAATTTGCTTCAGGAGAGTGCTGGGCGCAATGGCTTGTCCGGGGATCCAACGCGAGCGGATCTGGTGCACATTGTCTCGAAACCTCTGCATCAGCTGGGCATCGGTACCCACCTCAGTTCGATATCTTTGGATATCCTCCTGGAGCTGTCGGTACTCCTCGCTCTCTCGAAACGCGTGGGCCAGACCATCCGGGTCAGTAGGAACAATCCCAACGGCATCTTTACGGATAAGACGCTCAGCTGGGGAGGTGACCGCGGTCAAGAAGTCTGGGGTCGTCTGACGATCCGGACACTCTAAGCCCAGTCGAATGAAGTACTCTTTTGCCTGAGCAGCCTTGCCGCAGAAGATCATCCGCCCCCTGTAGAGCACGGTGACCCTGTCAAAGCAGCCATAAATGGTCTCGGATACTTGATACATGGTCACTGCGTTACTCATTCCCGTCTCCCTGGCCAGTGAGGAGATCAACTGCACGAATTCCGTGGCAGAGGAGCTGTCAAGACCACGAGTGGGATTATCCCACGACGCCATCACTGGATTCACGGACAGCGCTTCGATCAAGGTGACGCGCTTGCGCTCTCCTCCCGACACACCGCGAACAAAGGAATCCCCGACAATTGTGTTGGCAGTGTGGGACAGTCCGACAGCCTTGAGCGAAGCGTCAGTCATTTTCCGGGTGAACTCCGAGTCAGACCGGGTCTCGTTGGCAGGCTTGCGAAGTTGAAGGGCGAACCCCATAGTGTTCTTGACTGACAGGGTGGGAAAATGAAAGTCTTCCTCGCTGGAGTAGACCGTTTCCGATCGATACTGTCCTGCCATTTCCCCACTCGAAAGACCAGCATAGCCCAGTTGTCCTTGCACTTCGACGAACGACCCATGGCTGTTGGCAAGCGTCTTCAAGAGGGTCGTGCAGCCGGCTCCGGGTCGCCCAAGAACCAACATGGACTCTCCGGGAAATATAACACCGCTAGCATCGTGGAGGATCTTGGTAGTTGGCGTATTCTGCTTCCCGGTGACTTGATGGATGGCTTTGACAGGCCATTGTAGGATCCGGCTGATAATCGCCGGGAGGGTGGTGATGCCATCGACCCCGGCGGCGACTCCAAGGACATTGATGTGCTCGAAAACGACCCCCAGGGCACGGCCATCCCTACGATAAATCGGAGAGGGCGTCAGAGTCTCGCTCGCGTTGCCTGCTTTCTCCTATAGCCACCAGGTCAGAGCTTATACGGATTTGAAAGGTTGAGGGTGAGGTTAAGGAAGCCGCCCTCACCATTTGAACGCCGGGGCTATTCTCAAGGATAGACGACAAGTGTATGGGTCACCAAACCTGCTCGCAGATTCCGCCCAACAGGAGCGTGTCCAGGGATGTAGTATGCAATGGGGGTATGATGAAGACAACCTGAGGGACCGTGGGGGGGTCCAAGGACTTATAACTTCGGACATTCATCTTGCTCGATAATCAACGACAACAAAGCTCTACATGAGATGAATATCCTTTTCCACGAAGAAGCTGACTACAATTTGCCATGTTGCTTCGTTCCGAGCGGGTTCGGATGCAACGGTGCATTCCGATTGGCTCAGCGGGTGGGAACCCTAAAGGAGCTGCTGTTGCTTCCGAGCTCTTTCGGAGACAAGCACCTGCAGCATGAAAGATTCGACTTGTCGATTATTAACCCAGATAATTGGAAATACCAGGCCCCATAGTATCCCCGTTCAGCCAATAGGGCATGTAATCGACACCGGAGATGCTGGCCGAGAGGAAGTCATTGCCCTCGGAAGGCTGCTCTGGTGGCTCGGTAATAACCTCGGGGACATAGCTGATCGGTTCGTCGATCGGATCCAGAGCCTCTCCCGGCTTGGCTGGCAGATAGATTTCGCTGTGAAAACCGAGTTTTAGCGGTACGTTTCTCACGAATCCTCCCACGGCCGCTTGCGTAGGGGGCAGGCAACTTACTTCAGCCAGGGGAAATTGTCTGTCATTTCTTCTTCGAGACTCTTCTCTATCGTGGAAAGAAGAAGCGCATCTTTTGCACACTTCATGATATCCATGCTGAGTGCCTTTTCCGTAATGGGCCCGTGATGCTCCATCTGATCGAGGCAGTGAATCCCACGCTCCACCGAGCTAAAGATGTTCTTCGCATGCTCGATAGTGAGCGGGTCCAGAACGTGATATAGAAGCGTCACGCACGCAGACACAATGTAATTGGCCACCGATGCATCATTCCGAATACACATCGCTCTTTCCATGATAGCGCTGTGTGCGATGTCAATCATCTCTTTTGCGGCTTGGATCGATAGGTCGATTGAGGGCTGTAGGTTCTCCAGCTTCTGAGATTCTGCAGCACCCTGACCCTGCGCCTGGGCGACCGTGGAGTACACCAGGGCCGGTCTACGGATCATCATCTTGATCATGTGGAAGGCTAAGCCCAAATGTGTGCACTGAATCTCCCGCCACAGCTCAGTCCGGGGCCGCTCCCGGGCAAAGAAGTGCAAGTACGGGGGAAGAGTACGCTGGATCTCCTGTAGGGAGGCATCACACTCGAGGATGGCAGTATCCACTTTCCGCTGGTCGTAGAGCGCCTGGAGATTGGCCAAAGAGAAAATCCCGCCAGACACCTTCTCGATTAATTGCCCAATCCCCACCATCGCCCTCAGAAAAGCACATTCTGTTGCCGGACCATCTGAGTCGCCCATGGCGGCGTCAAGGAGCGTAGTGCAGTTGCTGTTGGCGATGTCTTCCGGAAGTGAGACGTCGATATGCGTGTCCAGAAAGCCCGATGGACGACCGGTGAAAAGGAACAGAGCCGCTCGTAGAAGTAAACGGACCAGAAGGTCACCCTGAGTTTATGCGTGATGGGGCCGGGCCCATTCGCGACCTGGCTGCGATTGAGACCCAGGGCGAGCACACACCGAGTCGCGTGCCCCAGGAAGAGATAGGCGTCGTTGGGCCTCATCCCATGGAAAGCATACATTGCCTAAGCAAAACACCCTTGTTAGTCCCTCTCGGCTTGGGTGCTGGCTACTTGAAACGCGACACCGGCCTACCTTCAGAAGTAGTAGGTGGATCCCCTTTAGGGAAGGTTCCTGGAACAACGAGCTATAGTCATTGGATTGGGCCCAGAAGTGATCCGCCCAGCTATCGAGCGCCTGCGCACTATTGGTGTCCTCGCGCGCCATGGTTCGAGCGCCCAGGGCGAGTGTCATGTAGACCAGGTCCTTCGACTTCACCTCGCGCCCAGGAGTCGGGGCGTCCCACAATTGATCCCACAACCGAGTAATGATCCGCTGGTCCAAAACCGGCATGTGGGGATGAATCACAGTAAAGTAGGCCGTGATGAACTGATAGCCCATGTCTTTCGACAGGAACGAGTCCATAGGGCCGCTTAAAGGACGAAGAGCCGCCGAGCCTGCGGCGAACATGAATCGCCCCAGGCCCGATTCCCCCATGTCGGTCGGAACCGGGGTCCTGGGCTGGTCCAGGAGTCTTCCATGAGACTGCCGCTTCATGCGCTGGTAGATGCGCTGGATCAAGCAGAAATGCGACGAGGGTCCTTATGTACCGTCAGTCACCTGTACGCCTTCCTGTTCCGTGGACAGGTCATTGAGAAATACCGTAGAACTGAAAGGATCCCGTTTGACTGTTGGACACCGCAATTCCCGCCCGGAGCTCCAGCTGCTGGCGATATTCCTCTGGACTATATCGGGCTGGTCCTCGATTGCCACCGGTGCGCGCTGAGGCCACTTTCCGGGTGCCGATGTCGTTGCTGCGGGTGAAGGACGGGCTGGCAGTCTCATCCACAGGAGAGAGCGGAGTGGGCTCTTTCAGCTTCAGCTTTTTGCAGGACCGTCCTCTGGTACGCGGCGCTTCTCGGTACCTGCATGATTGGTTGTGCTGCCAGCAAGTGATACAGGGATCCTCGCCGTTGCACTTGACTTTTCTGGCGCGGCATTGCTCGCAGGCGTGGACAATGCGAGTGCGCTTCAGAGGCTGACGATCTACGCCTACCATCAGTAGGGTTGCTAATCAGGTGGCGAGGACAAGTTTGGGATGAACTGTACAGGGTTCTGACTCGTCCATTGGCAATGGTATAGTCGATCATGCAATCCCACCGGGGAGTAGGGCGAATAAAATGCAACAATAAGCTGGAAGATGAACTAGGACCGCTGAGGATCTGCCAGAGGATGTGCCAGAGGAATCAGAGTGAATGGGGGCAGAGACTGGCAGGCAGTCGGTGAGCCGACTTCTTGCCGGCGGCTTAATAATCCAACCCTGCGGGGGCAGAGACTGGCAATGTTACAGTCAACCATTTTTGCATCTTTTTCGGTAGTGCAGCTCACCCTCACAAAGTGGTCCCAGTAACTTGTTTAGTGAATACTCTTAGGAGCTATCTATACTCTATGAAGCATCGAACATCCAAGGGCTTTAAGATGGCCTGCGCAACACAGGCGTCGACACATGCTCATATACAACATCAGCTAGCCCTGCATCAAACCTCCTCGCCAGCGGCCCTTCTAAGAGCCAACGCTACCTCGGTCGGCTTTGAAAAGAACGGGCTGTGCGAAGCGTCAACAAATTCCGTGCGAATGGGATATCCCGCCGCCAGTTCCTCAACCATCATCCTCTGCACCGCCAGTGGGATGGCGGCATCCTGAGCACAGTAAAGATAGGTACAGGGGACATCCTTCCAGGCAGCATACGTGCAGGGACTGTGGTACGTCTGGTAGCTGTGGGGCCTTAGAGCGCTCACGGCATTCTAAACATCTTCGTCCGACATGTCGTTGTAGAAAATTTCATCCGGTCTGGCAGGATTAACCTCTAGGCCATCTTCGGAGATATCGAACCACGGCAAGTCGTTGCCCCCAAAGGCACCGATCAGGGATTTCCCTTCCGGGACGATGAACGAGCAGCAGTAGAAGAGATGGACCACGCCACCTGCTTGGCCGTTTTTCTGCCGAGTATCCCAGTCAAGGCCCTTGACTGCTTCACTTGATGGAATGCCTCCGTAGGAGTGCACCACCACAACAACCTTTTTTCCGGCATCGACCAAGCGCTGGATATGGCCTCGGATATGGACCACATCGGCTGAAAAGTCCGGTAGGTGTTGCGCAGGGCCCACGGAGGGAAGGTGGACGAGATCCGATTCGTAGCCCACGGCTTCGAGTTGGTCGACCACTCTGCGGTAGGATTCTGGGCTGTGCCATGCGCCCGGCACAAAGAGGAGGGTGGGTAGGGATGTCATGTCGGGATTTGAAAATCAAGTATTCCTGAAGAACTGGATCTGGCATGTGCAGGGGAAACCCCTGGGCGCGTGGTCGGCATCTAAATACGCATGCATGGCTTCGCCCGCCTGGTCACTCTCAGACCACGTGTCCAAAAGCGTGGGGTAGTAGAAGAGAGCATCAAGCTCGATGGAGAAGAAGATCGGCATACCCCGCTTGTGGCAATTGGGCCACGGTCAAATGTCGGAGCAGAGATAGCTTGGCCTGGATGGCAGAGCTGCGGGGAAGGAAACGGTTTCCGGGTCCAAACTTCGGGCTGAACCGGGTTGATCAAACTCTATCATTTGATTCTTTCATATCCGAAGGAAAGACGGATTTATCATGTGAACGGTTCAGATCGATGAGTTGGGGATGACAGAGATGGCGATATGATAACTAGGGCTCAGGCCCTCCTGTCAGCGTAGCAATGCCTCGCCCGGATCCCAGCCGCCACATGAGCATTGATGTCCTGGACAGATCCGGGTTAGGCTCCAGCCCGTGGAATGTTGGTGTTACAGATGACATGTTTTATTCCCCAGAACCACCAAGCCGCCACACACGGACGATGGTCCATCCTCTGTGCCTCGTGCTGCCGGCGAATCGCGCCGGATGCGGGAGCCATCACGGCCAGAGCGGGGCCAGGTGGGAGCGACAATACTAGCCCTTCACGGCGATACGCG
Source organism: Aspergillus sclerotiicarbonarius CBS 121057 (assembly GCA_003184635.1). NCBI lineage: Eukaryota > Fungi > Ascomycota > Eurotiomycetes > Eurotiales > Aspergillaceae > Aspergillus > Aspergillus sclerotiicarbonarius. The sequence goes on along the minus strand of KZ826319.1, from coordinate 138,709 downwards.
ACCCCTGGAAAATGAAATATGAATCCGGTGATAGCATAGCAACAGTGTGTGAGTTCAAAGACCTTTGTGCGGGGATAGTTGGATATATGTAGGGAGTGGACCCATTCCAATCGCTTCCTGTCGATTGAGGAACAAGGACCCAATCAATTCTGGCAGACTAGGCTAAGCCAACTCCCTGTGGTTCAAAAAGAAATGCCGTGGAAGCGTCAGTGTGGCGCACTGGGTCCACCCCGCCGGTATATTTAGATCCCAAGTCGGCGTTTGGGGAGTTCCGAAGCTCCGTGATCCCCAGCATCGGGTTTGACATCGGGGTGGAGATTCCGTCCCCGTCTACGGGAAAAGAGAAGGCCTGGATAGGCGGCCAGACACTTGATGGGGCGATACAAGCAGGAGGCAAGGGCGGCTGCCTGTTGAGCGTCGGGCTTGCCAAGCTGAATGAATGATTCAGGGGGTTCAGGCCACTCCCTGTCGTACTCGCGCTCCAAAGTCGGTGCTGCATCGCCCCCGTGTCTTCCTCGAAATGCTCGCCTTTTCTCTCGTCCAGGGCACCAAGTCGTGTGAGCAGCTCATTGGAGCAAGGATGGCCATGATGATCGAGGTTGACAGGCCCTCCTGGCCAGCCTTCTCCATCACGCATTCGCCGATACAGCTGCTGTAGACCGTCCACAAGCCACTCGTGCTGCCGCTCCAGAGCCTCCGCGTATCTGATGGTCATCAATACGTTGTCAGCTTCTTTGCCCAACCGAATCATATGGAACGATGCGCCTACCCTGTAGGATAGCTCTTCTCGTGAGCCTTATGCCTCGTCCCGTAGAAGCAAATGGCGTTGTCCGATTTACATCGGACGCAAGGTCGGAGCCCATTGCACTAGACACGCGTTAGACATTCACGGAAGATCTAGAATTGCTCCCAACTTTCAGCATACCTTGGCCTTTTTGACCCTGCATCGATCACAGGCTTTGTAGACGCGTTTACGGCAAACTGCCGAACCGGAGGAAGAAGACTGCATGGGGGTTGTCATTTTCCAATTGTAATTCAGTGTTTGGGAAGCCACAGCCGCCCGTATCGCCGGATGTCTGCGGCTACAATGGTGATCGTTGGCCTTTCCGGTGTTGTAGCTCGGGCTCTATCGTCACACGGACTATGACAAAACAAGCGATGATGACGAGGTGCGTACAGTCGAGGGTCAAAAGCCTTCAGTGAGGAGTGCTAGATTGAGCAGACTCAATCGGACCAGACTATTGTACGGAAACCCGGCCGGAATCGTTGACGCGCTGCGTAAGCGCGTCTATGCCTGGTGCACGGGACTGGTGCTTAGGCAACTCGCATCGCCTGTCATCGATTAGACTTCCTTGGACCTGCATCCTGATCAGGGGTTGTCCAATCAGCCAGGGCGCAGACTGAAAGAAGTTCCACCCAAGCAATAGGCCTATGCTCTAGACTCGCAAGATCCGGATGGAATTCACAGGTGTTGATGTCATGTCCCGGCTCTCCTCTGCCGTGCCGTTTTCGGACCTATCTCATGCACTCTTCACACTTTGGCTTTTTTTAGCTCTTGCCCAGTTGTCTTTCAGTTTGGCCAATTCAATAAGGTTGGGCACCGGGCAGCCACACAAACTTTTCTTTGCCAAGTACGGAGTACTACCTAGGTCCCTATGGGGTGGTTCCTCATCCGGATGGCTCCACCGATCTCTTTCACCATCATCACCTTGACGGGAACCATGTCTCTGAATTCCCAAGGATCGGGGATCGGGTCTGCAACGGTTCGGAGACACAGGGCTGGACTGGCCGGAAGCGGTTAGCCGGCAGATAATAATCTCATGCCTGAGGCACCCAGGCAGCGGCCCCACCGGGAGTGAAACATGGTTGCCTATTCGGGAATGTCAGGGGTAAAGCCCCAAATTTTCATTTTGCGGCTGAGGAATCGCCTCACACAACAGGGTCAGCCTCTCCAGGGCAAATCCGGGTGGTCGATCTGTCTGGCACCTGGATTTGCTACAGCTCGAAACCCACGAACACCGCGAAGGGCTGTAAGGCCGGCGCAGTGGGGGGCAAAGGAGGGGATGAAACTATTCCCGGCCACATCTCAAACCGCCCAGGGGCCTTGAACCACTTGAACCAAACAGCATTCCGCATTCATGCCCCCTGATGGTCTGTGCTGGGCGCACTAGTCCTGACAATGTCTTATCCCATTTCAGGGAGGCGGATTCGATTCCAGCCGCGATCCTCACGTCCCCTTTTATCTCCCCCTCTCCGTCTTTTCCTGCGGCACTGCCGTTCCCCGGAACTCGCATAGCAAGACCCCCCCAATGGAGTCATCCCACGCCCTCCATCTCACCAGACGAGCTGCGGCTCTGACGCTGCCGCTATTGGCGCGTAGCGACGACTCCGACTCCTCGTCCGGCGACAAGCCCGTCAGTAACTTCCTCAAGAGCGGTGTCCCGGGCATTATCGTTGGCGTGTGAGTATCGAGTGGCCTCTCCGAACGTCCTCCCACGACGCAGGATGTACTAATGGCGGTCCTCAGAATCTTCCTGGCGGCATGTTCGGTGTGCTGCTTTTTCCTCTGGCGCAACAAGCAACGGGATGCCAAAGAAGCAGCGGCGACTCGGGAATGGAATGAGGCATGACCACGGATGATCTGCAAAACCTCCTGCAACCACCTCTCGACGATATTCTCCCTCGGAGCTGAGCCTGTTCTTCCGCCTCTTCTCAACCCCAGCCATTCCTCTTGCTCGGCTCCATCCTCTTTTTTCATCTCTTTCGACTGTTCCTGGAGTTTGGGTCTTGGTTTTTCGTCGCTCAATCATCGCCATCAGCAAATTTTCTTATCTGTTGCAAGAACATATTCAACTGGCTCGCGATACCACACTTGCATGGGCTTCACTGGCTGAACCAAAAGATGTACCACTAGCGTTACGCCCTGTCTTTTTTTTTTTTTTTTCTGTCTCGGGGCCTGGCTTCCTGACTGCCATGTATCATATCCAATTGCGGCTGGCACCTACTGGTCTGTACTGACTAGGGAGTGTCCAACGACAAGCGCATACCACCGAGCCCTTCACCCGAATTACCTCGTAGTCACTTGACCCCATTTCCAGGGGTATTGAATATACCCATAGGATTCCTTCACAGATGCCATATGGCCATCACTGATGATCATTCCATGGATTTTCTAAAAAAAGACCCTCGAATGGTCAGCGGGAAATTTTCCAACGGTTCTTAAAATAGCAGGACTAGTATCCCGGCCAACCAGTGAACAATCTGGCATCCAGGGTACTGCGGGTCCCCTTACGTTTCTGGAATGTGGGACAGCTGACCTTGAAAACCCCTCGATCCGGAAAGGCAGCAGACCCACGCTCGCTCCAGCTCCGGACACTCGGTGGTTTTGCTATGCTTCTTTCTACCTTTTCTCTCTCTTCTGGGAGTCTGTGCCATGTATCTAATAATCCATCCAGCTTTGGAGAAATAAAATGCGGGGGCATCAGTCAGCAGTAATAGGGTTGGGTTCTTCAACCACGGATAAGCTTGCTTATCCTTTCACACTGACGGGTGCCAAGGATATATCACGGCGGTTTTCTGAGACATGACTCTCATACGATAAGATCAAAAGGTGCAAATCCTTTCTCGATCAATAATAAATAAGCCTCGTCCAAGATATCACCCACACACAACCAATGACACCATGCCATCATAGCAGAAAAGTATCTACCGCGGTGAAACCCAGCCCCAGCTAAATCGGACCCTGATCATCGCCCATGCCCAATAGAGTACCTAGCTAACCCTGCCATCCCAATACCGACCCAAACAATGCCTTTGAACACGAGCCGCGGCATCCAAACTCAGCCTTGCCGAACCCCGAGCTTGACTTGGCGTGTATCCACCAAAACAAACACCCACGGCCGAAAAGCAAGGCTATTGTAGACCGCGAGGCTGAATCCTCCCTCGAAGACAGGGAGTCAATCGATCAGGGTTGCAACCGTGGATGAGGCTTAGATCCCTTAGAGGGGATCCTGCTGAGTTGGGGATCTTATGATTGGTTGGGAGAGGGTGGAGGAAGGAGCTAAAAATCTTCGCGCGATGGGGGTTAAACGATACCACCAATCACAGCCGAGATGGGGAAATGAACGGTGTCGGTGAACGGGTAGACCCGATCGTTATTCGTGGATGGATGAGGGGACTTAGCATCCAGTATCCACAAAGTAGCACAGGTGCAAGTTGGGCCATTACTATTATTGTAGCCTTGTAGGAAAGGAAATGGAGGGGTAATTCACCAATTGGGTATTCTCATACATGGATTTTTATCGTCTATCGTCAAATCGTCATTCCGTCATAGGTACTGTCCCCTAACCTAGGATTCAGGCGTCATGCACCTCCGGCGCAGTGAACTTGCCCTTGTTCGCATCCCAAGTCTTGAAGGTGTACACGCCTCCCTCCTCGCCCTGCTCAATGGCCACCCGTCGGCTCGGATGCCCAGCGTACTCCTCAAACATGTGATCCACCGACTGCGTGTTTTTCCGCTCTCCGGGCTCCTCGAACCGATCCGCCACCAACCCTGAGATGCCAAACCGCGCATGGATATCAGGGATGGTCGCGTGTCGGGCCGTGTGAAAAGCGAAGCCCGCGAAGATCAACCCACAAATCACATACAAGAAGTTCACCGCAACCAAGGTGAATAGCGGCGCCATGGGAACTCGAGATACCAGCAAGGTCTCTCTCTGCTGGGCGGCAAATGCCGGCCGTGACTCCAGGGCATCCGCCCCAATGGCCATGATCACTCGGCTGAATGTCTGGGATATCTTGTCGGCGAACTCCTGCCCCGTCTTGCTGTAGGCCGCGATCATGATCTCTAGCTCGATTGACGGTTCCCAGTCCACTGTCTGCGAGATGCTGGTCTGCCAGATGTTGGACACGGAGGTGTTGCTAATGGTCGGGTCGAAATAGACCACCGAGCCGTTGGCATTGCCGTACATGATATCGTAGATGGTGGTGTTGCAGCCCAGGACATAACCGTACACGCCAGACTCGTTCTGCACGAATTCGGTCGAGTTGGGGACGGTTCCGCCAGAGGTACTCAAGATCCCTGCGATGGCGTAGTAGAACGGGTTGCCGGTTCCGTAGTTGGCGACTTCGTTGTCTTTGATGTCGTCGGTCATGGTCTCGTCGGTGAAGAACCCGGTGATTAGGTCGGTGTTTAAAATGAAGCCGGCAAAGGCATCCGAACAGTTATACCTGAGCGTCGTCGTCTCTGCGGTCAGGTTGCATTGCTTCGAGAGCATCTTGCATTGCGTATGAGCGCCATATGTGGTGGCCTCCCAATCGCGGTTGACGGTCGTTTCCTCAGGCAAGCCCAGATAACTGAAAGTCGAGTGGTTGTAGTTGTGACCCAAGGCGTAGTCCACGTCGTAGTCGTAGACCGTCGCGAAATCGGAGATGTTATTGAGCACGCCGAGACTGACGGTTGCATTGGCGAGAAATTGGCCGGTGGTGGCCATCGAGACACTACATAGCGTCTCCTCTTGTGCTGCGACCGAGTTGTTGCCCTTCAGACACTGCGGTGTCAGGCCAAAGCTGTATTCGGCAACTTCGTTGTTGACGATGGAGGCTCGTTCGAATGAGACTGTCTTGGTGGTCAGGTGAAGCCATGTGTCTGCGACGGAGACCAATGCTCTGGATGGTTCACCCGTTAGCAATCATCGCATATGACGGGGGATAAATCATGGACAGGAGAGACATACCCGAGGAGTGTTGCCAGAAGAGCGACAGAGGCCGCCGAGGTCAGCGGTCTAGTCTGAGGCTGGCGCTTCTTTCCCCACGAGACGACATAGACAATCCAACTCCAGGTGGCTCCTAGGGTACCCCCATCGAAGAACTTCATCATGAGTCCTAGCTGATATGGGGTGGGTAGCTTTTCGAAGCGTCCTTGTTGGATGTCCTGGAGGTAGCGTCTAGCGATAGGAAATGAGGCCAGGGTGATAATAAAGCCCGATAACATAGGAGCCAGGGAGCTAGCCCACGACGTCACGAACAGGAGGATACTTGAATTCATGTTGACATAGTACGCGCCCGACAAATCGGTTGTCAAGCCTACCCAGAGGCTCTCATACCCCGAATCGCCTCTTCCCATGCGGTAGGTGAAGACCAGGGCCAGGAAGACGGCCGTCAAACAGGTGAGGGGAACGGTGAGGAGAAACCAACTCCAGATGATCATAACCCGATGCGAAGTGATTCCAACCTCCTCCTTGGTGTTGGGACCCTTGTTTGCCTGGGTGGAGGACGTAGGGTCGTCCTGGACCGTGACGACGGCTTCATATCCAGCCATGATCACGCTGCGCTGAGATGCCCTCGAAAGATGATCTGGCTCTGAGTAAACAAATCGAAGGGTAAGCAGGGACTCAACATGGGGTCCTGCATTTTATAGGGACAGAGCGTTGCCCGTGCTACACGAGGCTGAGCGGCCATCACTACTTTAGGGCTATGGGCCTGGGCCACTTTAGACCTAACTAAGTGGTGCACTTGGAGGGTGCTAGCCTAGGCAAATCTGACAAGTCGAGACTTGGGTAGCCGCCGTAAGTTAGATGACCACTGGGATTTCATTTCTCCTATTCTCCTATTCTCCCGATCAGGGACTTGTTCCGCTCATTTGTGGGAGTCATTAGCCGTATGATTCCACGTTGCCGGTGGTTACCGGTCCGCCTACGCGTAAGATTGCTTCTTATATGCACCTATGCCGGGAACTCGGTGGCTCCGAGGACATTAGCGGTCCTCCTGAACCGCAATGCCTCCGCGAAAGTCTGTTCAAAGTCTTTCTATGGCACCATCGCCCGGCCGCAGACCTCGGCACGCCAAGCGCACTCCGCCGAAAAAAACACCCAATTGTGGGAAATTGCCATCGCTATGCTCAGCTTCTTTTGAGCCCGGCATGTCAGTTGATATTAGCCAGCATATGAAGGCAGGGAAGAGAGTAGTTCTCAACGGCACAGATAGGAGCCGCATTTGCCCGTCTTCCCAGGCTGTTGAGAAATATTGGATTGTTTGAAGATAGCTGACCGGTACTTACCGATTGCCTGTTGTTAGTTATGTTCCTGGTCAGGTCAGTGCTTGTCGAGGTCTAGGACCCGGCAGGGTGAGATACTGAGGGGTTGTTCCGTCGGGTGACGAATAGACATCAAAGCGGGAGAAGACATTGCCGTGGGCGGAACCACGGGCATCCTGCGTCTCCGAGGGATAGTCGTATCGATCGCACAGTACACTGTAGCAGATGGGGTTCTCAGAGGGACACGGATAGATGTGGGCTGTTGAATGAACTCCAATTCTGTCAGATCATCCCGTGGGAGGATAATCTGGCTGGGGAGCAGTTTTTTTGGCCGAGTGGCCTGTTGTCAAATTCGATGTGTGCGATGTTCCCTTGTCGTCTTTGTCACGCAGTATAAGAGAAAATGGAATTTGAAAAAGAATGAAGGGGTCATTCACTTCAAATGGTCACCACGCTGGTCAAAGCTGCATATTCGTTGTCATCTTGACGGGTTCGATCTCGAGGTCGGTTTAAATCATTCACAATCGTTATTTGCTATGGGATCGCTTTCCTATGCAAGACGTGTCAGCTGCAAAGTGTCTGTGTAGAGTCCTCCTTACCGGCCAGCTCATGGCAGACCTCTGCAGTCTAAAGAAGATTGAAGATGCTTCTCATGCTTCATCAAAAGGGGGTGATGCTAGGTTCGGATGCCCAAGGACAGATTGACTCAACTCCCATGGGGCCTGTTGAGCATTCTGGTTCAGAAATAGTCGCCACTGAACGTATTCCTGAATTTCAAGATCCTTTGCAGGGTAGTTAGGGAGAAACGTATCTATGTGCGAGTAACTCGGCCAAAGGGAAGTATTCGAGGGGGAAAGGAACATTTGGAGGTAGGAGTATCAGCCTTCGATGGTGTTGGATAAGGGGGTCCAGTCATGGGTACTCCGGTTGTTGGCTGCAAGACAGAAAATAGCCCCAATTCCCGCACACAATCCCCCTTATGACAAATTGAATAACAGACTGCATAGCCACGGGGGTGTCCATCGGGCCGTCTTAGAAGGACCTTTCGACCCTAGTGTTTTTCTGTCTTGGCTCTGGAAAATATCGCGTCTCCGGATGACGGATGTTGGATGTTGGGCCGTGAAGGGAGATGCGATAGAAATGACGCAAATGCACCGTAGGCTTGATGTGGGCGTTTCTTCTGGTCCTTTCGATGCTAGTGTGGCTAAATTCCCTATGTCAATTTCTTGCATGTGCAACAAGAGCCTCCCAGTCGACCATATCCGCTAATAATAACATATCTAGCAGACGCAAATATTTTTTCAACCATCTACCGAAGGATCTGACGAACCGTCCCTGCATTGCATCTTCAGTCATGATGTTCCTGGCGCATGGGGCTGCCAAAATTGGGGGCCGGGCTTGCGCTGACAGGGGAATTTCCACATCATCCTTTGAGGCAGTGAGACAGGAGGTACCAGCTCCTTTGTAGGCTGTCATAATGCATTGTCCAGGGGCCACAATGTCTTGGAGTGTCAGAGACAGGGGCGAGGAACTAGGTTCTAACATCACCAGTCAAGCAGATGACGTCGCCGAGATTTCGGGCCGAAAGATACCCCTCATGACAAGGTTGGATCGACTGGAGGGACCATACCTGGTCGGTTGATGAACAATGCCGCCGGTGAATGTTTCCTCTGGGATGGTTGTGGTGAAGGATAGGAGTCCAGCGGTTGGGGATGCAGCCGGACAGCGTGCTGGATATCTCCGATCCGGTGCTAACGGAAAACCCCCTAGTCTCAGCACTAAAGTCACGAAGAACCACTCGGCTAGCTCACTCGTGTAGCATCGCCCCCACCACTGCACCGGCGCAGCACCGGTCCGCCATCTCAGCTGTCGAGCGCAATCGAGGCGTTCGGTGAATGTGTCCAAGAGGGGAAGTCGGATCTCTGCCCCCAGATTGGATCGCCACCACCACCACCTGAAACACCACTCGTCCCTGCAAGCTGAAACCGGCCCCTTCCGTACTCAGAACCGGCGCTGAATAGATAGGGGCGCCTTGTAGGACAGGATTCCTTGTCTTCGGCTAGGTTGTGGCGGTGTGCCGTTGGAAATTATTACCTTAGGGCTACTGACGTATGTAGGTCCCCCCTGAGCGCCGCAATGCAAGGCACCGGAGAAATTCCCAACTGACACGCATATGACAGGCCGGGAATGCATTGTATCTCTCCTGCTGGATGCAGTACTCCGTAGGTATCTGCAACTGAGTTTTTGCAGTCGGTGAGGTTGACTCAGAAAGAGGGCCACCGACCCCGCACTAGCTCGGCCTCAGCCCGAACATGTCAGCCTGAAAGGTGAAATCGCACACACACACACACACACACACCATGGCGTGTCAGTGTCACGGCGATGGTCTGTCTTCGGTTGCCCCCTCCCGATAGAGGCCCATGCGAGCACGAGCGTTGGCCACTGCAAGCCTCTGACTGGTTCCTGGGTACGAAACTGCGACAAGCCAACCCTCCAATCATCGCCCGCATCGGGTCAGCCAACGCGGACGCTTGCTGTGCTTGGCTCCATTGGCGTGGTACACATGGTTTCTCGGACTTTTTCCTACCTTAGTCTCACTCTTCACAGGGGAGGATCTTTGACACTACTGGTCTGGGAAAAATCCCCCGGGGCTTTTGTGATCGGCCCAGTGCCGCACGATCTTAGGTTCCTGCATCTCGCCCGGTTGAATGGACCTCTCAGATGCATTCTGACCGGCAACGGACCGACGTGATTGCTGCAGTCTTCACCTCGGAGAATCCCACGTCAGCCCACAGCTTGTAGCCAAGTGTGCGGGCCGTTGGTCTTGACGGTCTACAAGCGGTGATTCGTTCGGCCGCCCCATGTCATGGAGCCCACCGTTCCCAAGCTACATCCAACCAACGATGTCTCAGGGCCGACTGCGCATTGGGGCCAGTAGCCATCCTTTCTGATTTTTTCCCAGGCCTGGGGGGAGGAGGATTCAATCCGACAAACCAGTATAAAGACCGCGAGTCCGCTGCTCCCAAATGCTTCAATCCAAGCAGAGCAAGCTCACAGATTCCAGTCGATTTCGACAGTCCTTCCTTTTTTCTTTACCAGTTCTTTTCGAGGCTATTGACTAGCTTCATCACATTCCTTAACCCACACACACACATACATACACTCTTTGCAGAGCACATTCATTGACATTCGTCTATCTTTACCCACCCACCTTCCAGTACATTTCTTCAAGATGCGTTTCACTCAGTTCATCAACGTGAGCACCCACCCCGCACAGACCATGGCATCTGGAATATCCCAATAACCCTACTTCTTCTAGACCCTTGCCGTCGGCTCCCTTGCCGGCCTCGTGGCCGCCGCCCCGTTGGGAACTCGGACCCTGGAGGTCACCGAGAGAGGAGAGTCTTTGGCCTCCCGTTCCACCAGCGCCGTGGTCACCGTCAGCGCTTTGGCTGTCAGCACCATCAACAACTCCCAGGGCCAGAGCACCGCCAAGAACTCGTACACCCTGTACACCGGAGATGGCTCCGTTTCCGCCGGATGGCCCGCCAAGTCCGACTGGCTCTCCTTTGACGAAATGTACGCTCGCATGTCCGCCCATCCAGCCCTCGTATATACTGACCAATCCTTAGGTGGAAAGCCAACGAGGATATCATCAACGAGTCCTGTGAGAACAACGGCTGGGGCGAGAACAACTCGGCCGCCGAGACCGCCAACCTCAAGGCCGCCATCCAGTCGGTCGCCAAGGAGTCCAAGGTCGACCACCGTTTCATCCTGGCCATTGTTCTGCAGGAATCCAAGGGTTGTGTCCGGGTCAAGACCACCGCCAACGCCGTGAGCAACCCGGGTCTCATGCAGAGCTACGAGGGCACCGGTTCTTGCTATGAAAAGGCCACCTGCTCCGACGCCGAGATTGTCCAGATGATCCGTGATGGATGTACGTGTTCCTCTCTTTCCACTTGCCCTATGTCCTGGCTAACATTCTTTTTTCCTCTTTCAGCTATCGGAACTGCCTACGCCGATGGATACGGTCTTGCTCAGCTCATCAACATGGCCGACCGCACCACCGTTGCCGGCTTCTACCGTGCTGCCCGACTCTACAACTCTGGTGCTTACTCCCTTGAGAGCACCGACAACCTGGTCTCCACCTCCGGTGCTGCCACCTCCTGCTACGCCTCGGACGTTGCCAACCGTCTCACCGGTTGGACCACCGCCACCACCAAGTGCACTTAAGCTCGCCGGGGTTCGCTCTCTGCAGTGATATATTAACTTTGACTACAAAGGTATATCACGTAAGCGTTGACACGACCTTATGGCTATCAGCTGGGATACTTGGATTGGCGATTGGGAATGGGGGGTTTTGCTTTTAGTTTAGTTTCACTTCTTTGACTTGCCGATAGACCAGGCAGTGTGTTTCGATAACCCATTGCTTGCTTCCTCATCGCTGTTTGTTTCGGTGGCTTGTTCTTGTGATATCACTCTGTATTTATATGTTGGTTATTATTATGGCTTTATCAATTCAGCTTTTGCTCGCTCTGGGAGATCCTACTGTAATTCAACATACAGCTAAGCAATCTCCAGCTTCGACCATCCCAAGCAAACACTTCGTACACCAACAAATGATCAACCCCTTCCTCTAGAGAAACCACCCTTGGTCCGGCATCGAAGGCTCCTCCTGAATAGTCGCCAGTTTCGACCCCCATTGAAAGAGAGATTCCGTCGTTTGCGAGTCGACGTCTCCCTCATTCTGCACTGCGGGGGATGGGGATGGGCAATACTCCGGCGAGCCTATATCCAAATCCAAATCCAACGCCTCAACCTCGCCCTCAAACTCCCACTTTTCACCATCCAACATATCTTCCCGACCACCACCATCACCATCACCATCCCCCTCATCATCATCATCATCATCATCAGAAAAATACAACTCCCTAAGCATCTCCAACTTCTCCACAACCCCCCTCGGCACCTTCGCAATATGCGGCGACGCCAAAATCCCCAACGCCCGCCAGATGGCAAAGACCGGCTGACCCGACCACGACGCCTTGCGCCGAATATGTTTGATTTTCCGTTTCTGTTCGTAATAAACCAGATCGTACAATCCCCATCTATCGTCCGATGATAGGGCTCCTTGATTGCGCTGATGCAGGTAGTACGTTTCCGCGTCGGGGACTATTCGTCCCGGTTTTGGGTTGGTCGTCGGTGGTGCGGTTTTTCGTCGACGCTGGTCTTCGAGCTCGAATTGGATGAAGTAGTCTAGATCAGAGGGGATGATGTATAGCCCGGATTCGAGGGGGTCGTACATCCCGTCACTGCAGTATTCGCATAGGGAGATTTTGTTGGAGGGGAGGGAGAAGTAGGATTCTTGTGCTTCTGCATAGTTGTTCTTATCTTCGTTGGAGTATTTGTTCTCGTACTGCTGGTATTTGTCTAGGAGACCGAATTTGGTCAGGAAGATGCTCTGTAGGTGGTGTTCGTTAGCTTTGGTTTGGTGTGGGGGGGTTAGGGATAGGGATAGGAATAGGTGTGGTCTTACGGAGCTGGTATAGCCGTAGGGGTTGATCAGGGGTTTGGCTTCGGCAAAGGGCCATCCGCATACCCAGCAGTCGTAGCGTCCGAATGCGTTTGTATGCATTTTGATGGTTATGGCTGTGTGGTGTTGGATGTGGCTGTGAGGGATGCGGGTTGAATTCTTTTTTTTTTTTTTTGGTTATCGGCCCTGGGGACGATCATCATGACGACAAGGGATGACGGGGCATACGCATCGCATGATGATCAGATCACGGTGACTCTCTTATGACACTATCACCAGTTGTCAGGCCGTTCTTGCTGGCTTTGTCTTTCTCTGGTCGTTTGGGCGAGATGGTATACAACGGGACCACTTGTGGAATCGGAATCCAATGCATATCATATATCCCACTACATGATCGGACATGATTTTTATGGCCCGGATGAAATTTGATAAAGGTGAATAGCAGTTGGCAGTAGATGTCAGGTCATCTCATACTGGGGATGGCCTGGGGATGATCTGGGGATGACCTGGGGACATATCCTTTTGGTCGAGTAGTCTGTTGTCAGTATAAGTGGGTGCGTCTAACTTTAGCAAAGCTACATTACCGAAGGGCCCGAATATGCAAAGGCCCGGATAAACACAGCTGCAAAGACACCAAAGGTCTGTTGTCATTCCGATTTGTGATGGGTCGATAACCCCAGGTTAACGGCATGTCTATCAGCGATCCACTTTCACCCGATCGGCAATCGCCGGCTACCGAGCATCCGCATCCTTGAATGTTTGTCGATGCAGACCAGCGACTATTCATCTATCAAGTTGTCTGAGCGATGGTCACCATGGTGCTTGAAACAGAGAAAAATGGTCGTTGTGAATACAGCGTTGCGCCTGCAGTCGGCCATGCAAGGGCTGGTCATGATGTATCCAAGGCGCAGGGCACTATCCCGCAGACAGCCTCCCCACGGGCACTCGGGGTAGTTCGTCCGGAGAGGTTGATGAGCATCGACTTGTGGAGGTGCGCGGTGCTAGAGTGTCTCGGTGAGGCGTGACCCTATATTGAATGGATGTCGATGTATCAGGTGCTAACCGGCGATCCAGCAAGCATGATGTACACATTCATGTTGAATTGGGTAACAATCGGCCTATACTCCCGAGGCGATGATAACCCCGACTCCCTCTACGATCTCGATCCGGTCCGCTTCTTACCTGCTATTGTCGTGAACGTGTTCCTCCTCCCCCTGATCATTTATACCTTCGCCCGCTCGACCGGCGGCCATGTCAATCCGATCATCACACTGGCTGCGTACTTCAGCAGGGGTATATCCTTCCAGCGGACGGTTCTATATCTTGCCGGCCAGACAGTTGGTGGTGTTCTTGCGGGTCTGGCCATACAGAAAGCATACGGCAGTACGGACTTTGTTGTCAGAGGGTGCTTCGGTGCGGAGGGGATATCCACACGGGATGCCTATGTCGTCGAGACGATCTCTTACTTTGCGCTGGTGGTGGTCATGGTGGCAGTTGCTGTTGATCGGAAATCGGGGACAATGTTTCAGGATGCTTTATCGCCATGGGTGGTGGGCATTGCCACGGAGGCTGCGTTCTGGGGGTCGAGACTCTTATGGCAAGGATATCCTGGCGCGAGTAAGTCACGGTTACAGTCGATCTTGGAGAGCAACTGCTAATCATCATCAGGCTTGGATCCCGCCCAGTGTGTGGGTGTCCATTCAGCATCTCATTCTTTCCAGAGTCAAGTCATTCATTGGGTAAGCCGAGTCCGTTGCATCTGGGGAACTTGTACTGACGCTCAGTGGTAGGCTGCTGCAGTCATGGCGGCCGCAGCTTATGGCCTGATCCATCGGTCAGTGCTGTGGGGTCCGAGGAGAGTTGGTGCTATGTACATAGTAGGATGTTGCTGGGAAAGGATAGCCTAGCATGGGCTATGGCCCAGAGGATAGCCTGTCTGGCGTATCTGGGTTGTTCGTGACCAGCAGTGCATGGCTCTGAACAAGCACCTGCTTTCCATACAACAATATAAAGAAAAGGAGAGTGTACATAAAGTCATGACAGCATAAAACAACAAAAACAGACTTGAACAATGGGAAAGAAGGCAGTGATGCGACCGGGACAATCCCAGGGGCGGAAGATAAAAGTGGGGCTTATAACCCAAGCATAAGGCAAAAAGAAATCTCCCCGACTGGGAGTCGAACCCAGGTCTCCCGCGCTTGTTCCCGGTTGGGATTGACAAGCGGAAATCATGACCGTTAGACCATCGAGGATTGGAGGTGTTATCCTGGCTATATTTTGGCTACATAAGATACTAGCTACTGGAGCTTTTTACCGACTCCCCTGAAGCTATTATTCGAAAGAACCATCCCAAATAGACCGATATGAAGGTTTCTTGGGCCTGTATGGCCTTCTTACGATGTTTGGCTACTTTGGAACTATTTACTCTCCATAAAATTGCATTTTTGTGCCAAGTGGGTTCTTGCTGGTTTCTGTTGTGATTTCTCTCCATAGATATATATTTCTCGGGTCTATTTTGGATGCTCTGTAGAATTATTGATTTTCTTTCCCCCTTCTGGGAAATTTTGGAAACAAAACACCATAGAGTAGCCCACAGCACCTCAAAAAGCAAAAATTCAGAACCTCCAGCAGCAGACATCCAACTAAATACAGGGGTGGACGCCATGGATAGCAATGACGTCACCGACTGACCCCAGGCCTTTGGCACATAAACAGATGCCACGGTAGGAATTTATTCAGTACCCCATAGTGAATTGTGCAAGCTACAAGGCAGAATGAGTCCGATAATTAATGCTTCTAGTGGAAAGCTACGACTGCACCGTGCCTGGGTAGTAGATCATCACCCAAGGCTAGCTTATCTACTTTATTTGCTACTGGAGTTGGAAAATGATGGAAGCGACCATATCGAATCAAATTAGCGAGCATTATTAGTTTACAACATTAAAGGAGCGAGAAGCAAGCAAGCAACTGTGAGCGTGTGACACACCCCCATTAGACACAACCATCCTCAGACATTCTTGTTCAAAGCAAAGAAACGAAAACAATCAAAGCCATTCGCTAGGAGCAACTCCAATCCATCATCAAATCGTTAATCGCAGTACCGGTCCCCATTTACTCGATGGTGATCTTCTTCGCGACAGGAGCAGCTGCCTTAGGCAGGAAGATGGACAGCACCCCGTTCTTCAAGGAAGCCTTGACATCGTCCTGGCTGACGCGAGTCGGGAAGGAGAAGGTGCGGTGGAATTCGCCAATGGAGCGCTCGCTGTGCCAGTAGTGGTGCTTGTTCTTGGACTTGTTCTGGGAGACCTGCTTGTCACTGGGCTGAGTGACGGCGCTGCTTTCGCCCTGGTTGGGGTTCTCCGCGGTGGTGTCGGGGCTCTTGGCCTCGTCGTTGTCGGTGTGGTATTCGCGCTCGATGCGACCCTTGATCACGAGCGTCTGAGGGTCGGAGAACTCAATGTCGATGTCCTTCTGAGCGATGCCGGGCAGCTCGCCATCGAGGTGGTAGCCGTCGGACGTCTCGCGGACGTCGAAGCGAGGCGCGAAGGTGCGCGCAGCAGCGGGAGAGCCCTGGCTGGAACGGTGGACATCATAGTCGTCCAGCAGGCGGAAGAGAGGGGTGAAGTCACCGGTCGCGGGGAAGGTTCTGAAGAGAGACATTGTGGTGGTAGTGGTTGCCTGAAGAGGATTCAAGAGATAGAAGTTTATGATGGAAGCGCGGTTGTTTTGCGATTGAGAGTGTGTTTGAGAGTGTGGTAGAAGCTTGATTTCTGTGCTGATGAGGATCGACTGGACAGGTCCTTGAGGGCCTCTTTATACCTTTGCGACGCCATGTTGGCAGCTGGGATGAGAAGGGGCTGGCACTGTGGTGTAACTGCTGGAGGGCGCTGGAAGCTGCTGGGAATAGGGTTCGCGGGAGACGCCGCGGCCGAGACGCTGCTCGAAGGCCCCAGGCATCACTCGATGCTTCTCGCGGGTTCGATCGCGGTCACGTGACACGTGATTTGCCACCCCCAGGTGCCACAGTCCTTCGTATGGCAGGCTTCGGCCGTAGTTGCAGACCAATGCCTGGAAAGAATGGGCAGGAATCCCCAAGGGCTGTCATACCAGTGGCGCCTCCAGGGCCGCGGAGTGAAGCTGTCATGCCATATCACCAGTTCCAGACCATTCTATCAGCGCACTTCCCCCGGTCGCTTTCGGTCGCTTTCGTCATGATTGAGCAATTGATGTCCCGTGCAGTAAGGGCTTGTGTCACAGGCCGGGAATGCTCTGTTTCGAAGTTTCCAGGAAGTACTGGAACTTTCGCCGGCGACTTGAGCTTCTCGCCGCCGGAGATCCCAAACAAGCCTATCGTCATATAGATAATTATAGTAATACGTGCACCATTTCGGCTTAGAACCGTCTATTTTGAATTTTGATCATAATGGGCGTATCAATTCCGGGGTATAAACATATGATGGTCGGGCTTATAGCAACTGTATAACCATACCCAAAGTTGCAACCCAGGTTAGCACTGGGGCCCAAGTAGCATGGCTCAAACTCGCAGCGCCAGTATATAGCGGTACGGGCACAGAAGTCACCGAGGAAGGTGACCTCAAGCCGAATCTGTCCCTGGTATTGTTGGTGCTCCCATTAAAGGCGCTGCTGCTGATGGCACCACGCCAAGGTGTTGGTTTGCTATCATTGCCGGGGGATCCGAGTGTACCGAAAGGAGAGGACAGATAAGGACGGGAAGAAGATTGCAAAGTAGTAATCCTGGTAAAAGAGGAGACAGCGTGACTTGCTCTAGATCCAGATCCAGCCCCAGTTCGAAAGCTAGGCGATGCGGGTATATACGATGAGGCTGGTGACGACAAGGCAAGCAATGTCGATGTAGCCATTGGGGATGGTGAATCCACAGCAATAGGTGGTGCTAATGATTCCGTAGATGTGGGACTTGGTAGTACAGGAACACTAGATACTGCAGTGGACAGAATTCCAGTCGTACACACCTCGGTATCGGGACCTAAGAGCTGTGCATTATCAAAGCAAATCGCCTGTTGTGCTATACTGGAAGGCGAGCAGTAAGTGTAGATCCCGAAGACCATTGACGAGCTCGTGGCTGTGTAGGTGCCCTTTAGTGTTCTCCAGGCCACAGTGGAGGGACTGGCCATAGGTGACTCTGAGGCTACGATGTTCGTAGTGAGCAGAGCATCGTGATACAGATAAAGGTAGCAATTCTCTGTCAGGGTAGGTGGATACAGTTTCCAATCGACACTGAGGGTATCCTCGGTGCCAATCTCCAAATCCGCCACGGCTTGGTAGGCGATGGCAGAGTTCACCGTTCTGGGAATAACCCTAACAGACATGTCAGCAGTGGCCGAAGAACTTTCAGGAGGCGACACACAGGCAGTAATCTCCATTTGTAGCATCAGCGTTGGAGGTTGTTATGAAAGCATTAGAATATGACCAATTCGCGGTCCCCAGCTCCCACGACGGGTTGAGCAGAAGGTTAGTAGAGGGAACAGTGATGCAGCTCACTGACTGGGCCATGTTCTACCAGCAAAAGTCAAGAAACGAGATCCAAAAAAGAGCGAC
Source organism: Aspergillus sclerotiicarbonarius CBS 121057 (assembly GCA_003184635.1). Taxonomy (NCBI): domain Eukaryota; kingdom Fungi; phylum Ascomycota; class Eurotiomycetes; order Eurotiales; family Aspergillaceae; genus Aspergillus; species Aspergillus sclerotiicarbonarius. The sequence continues at coordinate 120,566 of KZ826319.1, read as the reverse complement.
TGGCCTCTATCTCGGGAGAGAACGAGAGGATGCGAGAACGACAGAAACGGACAGAGAGCCTCCAGAGTGAGAGCGAAGGAATTGATATAGACATCCTCACCCTGGCCCCAAGGGCATGGGTGGCTGACCGAGAATTACTAGTGCGATGCACGCACGCGAGAAAAACCGAATTGAGATGTGTTCATCGGCCAATTCTGCCAGAAAGACACCATCACCACGTGGAGTAGACACCAAGGCCAATAAGAGCCAAGCCGGTGGATCGAGGTCTCACCTGTCAGGGGCAGCCGTCCGATTTGGCAAAAATAACCTTATTCCCGCTTACCCACCAATTTGGCGACTCCATAGTTCAGCCATGGCGGTGATGAGACTCCAGCGAACTGACCGGATACAAGAATTTCGCCATTTGATTGGGACTGGGCCGATTGGGGGGATGGGGAACGCATTATTAATAGGCAGAAATTATATGATCATACTGGTCAGGTCAAGTCATATTCTATTAGCCTAATAGAGCCCGTTATGTTACTGCTTCATTTCTCAATTTCCTTTCCATCTTCCATCGATTGATCTGCGATGTGTACCTGAATCTCCACCGTAAACTTTAACCCCAGTTGTTACTATTTATAACACCTTGAATTTTCAGCTGGGAATACAGTTAACAATCTTCTTCACTAGGTTACCTTCTATTCATCTCCTTCCCAACCAACTCGTGTATTCTGTCTCCCTATAAAAGTACAACATCCTTGCACGACCATAGCTCAAGAAACATGAAAGACAAGAGGGTTCCAGAAAGATAGAAATAGACCATGATCATATGATCGCATGCAGGCTCACCTAGCCAGAGCCAGAGCCAAAACTCACTACATAGGATTCGTCCCAGCCAATCCAGGCATTTCGTACAACAGAGCAGAAAAGTTAGAGTCACACCGAACTCTAATGGAGCTAGATGCTTCTAGACCAGCTACTTGTGACACAAGCGGACGGACGGAAATAGCTGCCGGAGCGCAATAACCGCCGGCGCAGTGATCATGACGAGATGTTTGCAATGATGAAATCAGAGCCACGTAGGTGGTACAGACATGTCTAATACAAAATAGAAGAAGCCCTCCTTTTTCTTCTCTTCTTGTCTCACATCAAAAGATAGCTGAAAAAATATCTACTGCCCATTATCTAAAACCCCATCAACATGCCTTCCCACCAAATGAGCAAGTCGGATGCTTCCCGCATCCAATCGACCCAGGCAAGCGCTTCTCGCTAAAAGCAAAACCGCATGCTGACAAAGTTCAAGGCTCAAGCAGGAAAGGATATGTCTTCTGGCGGCTTCGCTGCTCGGGCTCAATCGGCTGCCGACCGAAATGCAAATAATGCGGCATCGAATGTCGGATCCTCGCATGGCTCGTCGTCGGGCGCTCAGCAGAGTGGCCAGCAGTCTAATACTGGGAAGAGATGAGTGTAGCAGCGGAAAGGCTGTTTTGAGATGGAAATGGAGGTGTGGAGGTGATTGTCCCAACGATGGGATTTGTGCCGGTATTTGCTTGAATAGTCATTGGTTGGAAGTGAGAATGGCATGGGACTGATTTTGGGGGTTGGTTTGCTTGTGTTTGTCTCTATCAGAAATCTGAATTAAAATCAATAAGAGGGGAACTGAGAGGTTAGTTGATCTGAGGTTGGGATTTAAGTAACATAGTGACCCGAGAGGGAAAAGGTCTGAAGAGCTGTAGATGTCATGCTCGTGTCCAGATGTACTCGACAAGATAGAGCCGTCATAAGACCTCGGAGGCGGTGGCTTAGTTCTTGTAATGTATTAGTCACTGACTGGCATAGTCATAACATAGTAGGTGTATAGAGACTTTTCGTTGGGGACACAAAAGAGGGTTGAAGGGGCAAAGACTGATGAATATAAAATGCAGGGTTTAATGATGAAATGGCGGGGTGGTTGACACGGGCAGATCATCAGAAACAACCTCCTCGTGCGCCAGGGTGACATCCGTCGTGATCATAATGCCCATGTTTCCTTCGAGATCGGGGCCATGCCCCTGTTGCGTCGGCGGCAGGAAGTCTATGATGTGCTCCTGGCTCTCCCCCGACAAATTCCTCTTGTTTCTTTTCCAGTCCAGGGACGAGAGCTCCTGCGGCTGAGGCTCGCAAGCGCTAATGACGGTAATGTCCCGGCCGCCGCTCTTGGAGTTGAAGAAGGTGCTTCGAGTCTGGTCCTTCTGGTCGTATCCGCGGGAAGAACTATAGGACGCAAACCAGGAGAAACGGGAGAGTAGTGGTTTGATCCCCGGTGCACAAACGATGATGGCCGAGACAAAGGCTTGCCGCGATGCCCATCCGAGGGCTGTGGAGAGGGTCTTGATGTCTTTGACAGAGTAGTACGCACGGAGGGCTGCAGCGACCATGACGAAGATGCCAGAGGAAAACAGACCGCTGAGAATCCACTTTTGCGAGGTCGGGATTTTGGCAATGATGATTAAAGGAATGGGCACACACATCTGGGAGACGCAGAACTTACAAGATGCTCAAGACTTCAATCACAATGTAGTTCAATGGCCGGACTGTGCAGTTATCTTGATCCCATTAGCATAGGGAAGACTATGGGAGAGTCCTGACTCACTTCCTGCATATGGCTTAATCTGCCAGTTTTTCTGAATCGGCCGACAATTAAGGAGGTCGAAAAGAAGCGAGGCGATAAAGGTGCAAAGGGTCAAGACACCCACTCCTAAGGCCAGCCGATTCTGCCAAAGGCCCACACTAACAACTGTCAGATTCCATCTAGGAGATGGAGGGACTGGATGATAACGGACGTACGTGAGTCTGTTGTAGAGGAACACAAGGACTCCCTTGAAAGACCACACCATGAGGATATATACAAGCCACGCAAGAAACGCATAGATGGAGCCTTTTCTCAAGGAAGACCCAGCATCATCTGGTACCTCGGCTGCGGTTGTCTCATTGAGACCGATATTACTCCCGTAGACGTCTAATCGCCGGGGGCGAGGACCAGCTCGAATCTGCGATCGAAAAGATAGAGACTTACCGGTACATAAATACAAGAACACAACCAGTAAGGTCCAGAATATCTAATGCATCTGTGTTAGCCCAGCTCACAATCAAGAACATACTGTCTGTCAAACTTACTGCCCCAAGCACAAGACACAGATCATCCCAGCGGAAAATTCCTCGATCCACAGAAAAGCGGGCATACAGACGAACTGCCACGACAACAAGTCCAATAGCCCACTCGCTAAACATCTCTGCAGTAAGATTGTAACCCATCTTCAACAAGCTGGCGCCGCACGCAAAAGAATTACGTGCGTTGGAGAGAATCAGGGAACCACGGCGTGAGGTGGCTGCATCAGGGTGAGAAAAGCATATCATAAAGCCATGACATCACGATTGAGACCCTCGCCACACGGCTTGAAAAGGGATGATAACGAAGGGGAGGGTTGTACAGAAATGAGCGTCGCCCTGCATTTGCCATGTGCAATCCAGCACTGCAGACTATCGGTTGCGCTGGGAGGAAATAGACCCTATCCCCGTCATTCCTTCGTCTAGACTGGTGAGGCTGGAGTGGAGAGCAAAATCACGAACTGAACCAAAGGATCTGGCACTAGACGCCATCTTCAGACAAATGTGCGACCGATTATTCTCAATGGACCCGTTTGGCGGTTGAGAGCGCTGCAGATCCCCTCCCTCTGCGTCCAAAGACCAACGCCAGCCTGCCATTTTCAGGACCAAAGCATTAGTTCTCCACTAATGGCAAAACTACCCCGTATGAGAAACTTAATTATAACGGCCATCGGTCAGAGGAACTCATGCCGTGGCGCCTTTGATTTCCCGCAGGTGATGAGCGAGGTATAGTCCCGACATGAAGGAAAGGCAGTCAGTTGAGCCGGCATCGTGGCACTCCAAAATTGAGTCGACATGAATGAACTGTTTTAGTCTGGTGAATGGGTCCTGGGCATTTGACAAGTGGCAGGTGAGCCATAGCCTTGCCCTCGTGGGGCTCCAGCTGAGGGCGAGGCAGACCGTGGGTACGAACGGAGTGGCGGCTCCATCTTTTGCCTCCCCCCGGGCCGTCTTGAACATAAGCTCCTGTCGTCCAAGCCATCGACCGGGCATGGTTTTTTCCTTGACAAATAGTAAGGAGCCTCTACCCCACACGGATCCAGACAAGGAATTGATGCCTGTGATCGACATGCAGCTTACGAATCGGAAGTCGGAACACGTACGGCAAAGTCCCCACCAGGGGCCAGTGTCAATCGCCGTGCCGTGTGAGTCTGTGAGAAGGGACCACCAAGCCGCTGGTCATCTCGGACTTTGGATTGAAGGGGAAACTGGATCCACGAGGGACGGAAGCATCTCCTCCCGGCATGGCCTGTGCATGGACATGGTCGGTGTGTGATGGTTCATGGACCATCTAGATGAAAGGGGCCGAGAGATGCTTGGAGACATGGACCCTGCCTGACCGGAGACTGCATCTACACTGCAGTAAGGTGAGAGGGATATTCCCGCCAAGTCCGATCTCTTTGCTTCCTTCGCTGGCAGTTCCCCACCGAGATCGAACGGCTTCCGTGAAGACCCATGGATAAGCTTTAAGCCGCGCAGCTCCAACGTCGTGCCTAACTCCGAAGGAAAGAAGGGAGCTACTGCCAACTATTCTGTAAGGAATAGACCATGCGGCGTCGATGAACCTTCAGAGTTTAGCCTCCTGAATAGGATCGGGTGTCGGGGGGTGGAGCCGTCTTAGGGCCGCGACGGGGGAGATGCCCCGATCCAGGAAGAAGAGCAAATCTGGCTGGCGCGGCTATCCCTGATCCACTGTGGTCTGCCAAGCACTACTAGGTCTGTTCATTTCTTATTCTAGTCACTAGTCACGCGATCAACGGGGTGGAAAAATTGGTCATTGGACAGGGCAAGCTTAACTGACTGTCCTTATAGCCGTGGGGGTTAAAAATCCTTAGTGGATAGATTAACGGAGTGACGCAAACCAGACCCTATAGGATGGCCTCCACCTGCCAGTTGGACATATGCTCTGGAGCTGGATTATTGGCGGCATTGGAGAAGGCTTACCGCCTGACAGACATGGCCCTGTGCACCCCGCGTAGGAAAGGCGGAGCTATAAGAGGGGTCTTCTGGAGTCGTCAGGCTCAGCCTTTGTTCAGCCCTTAAAACGAAGAGTACCATCTTGATCACCATGAATGCAGAGTCAATCCAAGACATCTGGACCGAGGTCCAATCCTCACTGGAAGCCTTCCAGAGCACAGGAACCGAATCCATCCGGATCGACGCTCTCGAGAAAGCAACCACACTGGCGCGAGCGCTGGAGAAACCCCGTGATGCAATCCTGAAGCTAGCATATACAGTAAGTCCTCGAGGATCCGAACTGGCCGCTTGCAGCTAATCGTGCCGACCGTCTCAATAGCCGACGGCCTTGATGGCTGTAAAGGTAGCCCACGACATGCAAGTGTTCCCCGTGCTGGCAAAGGCGACGTCTCCAGTCCCCGTCAGTGAGCTTGCAGCCCTGAAGCCTGCAGATCCCCTCCTGGTCGGTACGTGCCTTCCATGACTTTTCTTGACTAGCATCTCTTCATGTCGACTGACCGAATCAAACAGAACGCATGATGCGTCTCTGCGTTGCATTTGGGTTCGCGGAAGAGCCCACACCCTGCGAGTATCTACCGACCGCAGTGACCAAAGAAATGGTCAACCGGACCTCGATTGGGGTGGTGGAATCCTTGTGAGTTATCCCATGGAAGACAATTACTTATGGCCGAGTTAACGCAGGAGTTGCATGATTAGGTTCCTCGAGTTCCTCCCCACCATCCAGAAGACCCCCGAATACCTCGAAGCCACCGGCTACCGCAACCCCGAAGACCCGCTCTTTGCGCCCCTGCAATACACGAATAACATGAAGGAGGACGGGTTCTCCTGGCTCTGCCAACATCCCGACGCCCTGGCTCGGTTCAACAACTTCATGGAAGGCCAGCGTGCCGATCGCCCGCACTGGGCGGACTGGTTCCCCGTGCAGCATCGGGTGCTGGCCGATGCCGACAGCAGCCAGGACCGAGCGTTGATCGTGGATATTGGAGGTGGCCGTGGCCATGACCTATTGGGATTCAAGAAACGATTCCCCGATGCGCCCGGGAAGTTGGTCTTGGAGGACCTTCCCATGGTGATTGACGAGGTGAAGGGGGCTCAGGATCTGGATGCAGCCAACATCGTCCCCGTCAAATACAATTTCTTTACGGAGCAGCAGCCCGTGAAAGGTGAGCCGTTTTGCTCAAGCGATGCTGGGGCGTCCAGAGTGTTTGGCGACTGACGAGACTGCGTAGGTGCCCGCGTATACTACTTCAAGAACGTGATGCACGACTGGTCCGACGACAAAGCCCGGATCATTCTGAAGCATATTGTGGAGGCGATGGAGCCGGGTTACTCCAAGCTCATCATGGAGGAATACATTGTGCCCGACCGGAACGCATCGGCGATCCACGGCATGACGGACGTGGCGGTGATGGTGGTTTGCTCGGGACTGGAGCGCACGACCCAGCAGTGGACCAAGCTGTTGGACTCGGTCGGATTGCGCGTGAATAAGTTCTGGACGCGCGCGGGCGACGGGTTAGGGGTGGTGGAGGCCGAGTTGCCATCGCAGGCATGATCCCATTTTTCAAGGCTGTGTCCACGCCTAGGTTGTACTAGCTGATAAGCAATTGCTGCATCCAATAATATTCCCAGTTCGTGCTTACTGTCCAGGCACCAGCAGAGACCAATTCGTCCAATTACCCCGCTTCGAGGGTCTTATCCTTCCCAAGCCTAGGGCCGTGCATAGAGGAGGTGTGCCTGACCTGCAGCAGTAAGCACTAACCGGCGCCCTTCCGTGGTTCCTTCACTCGCATTGGGCACTGGAGTAGTGAATGGAGATGGAATGGAGACCAATGATGCCATCTGGTCCTCGTGACTTGGATGTTTTATAGTGCCTACTCCTCAACCCCTGTGATTGATGACATAGGCATGTATCCAGGAGCCCTAATCCCTCGAGAAGAGGGGTCACGCCCTATAAGAACGCTGCTCAACCACCCCAGCAGTCCATATCTCAGAACAAGTCATCAACCATGTCGCTTCCGCAGCCCCTTCCCATTGTCCCTACCACGGATGAGATTGTCCCGGCAATCCAGCGCATCATCGCCCAGTGCAATGATGTCCGACAGGAGATTCTCCGCACTACCACCCCGTCCACCGCTATCTTCGACACCGTCATGCGACCACTAGCCGAAGTCGAAAACGCCGTCCAGGGCGAGCTGGGCATGCTTTACATGCTCCAGTATGGGTCTCCCTCGCTCGCTACACAAGAGGCATTCAACGAAGCTAGAAAGCTCTATGTTGAAGCGGAAGCATCATGGAGGGCAGACGCGGGCTTTTTCAAGCTCCTCCAGGCTGCGCGAGACAAGTCAGAATTTGAGACACTGGACACGGAATCCAAGCATCTGCTGGAAAAGGAATTGCTCGAGTATAAGCACGCCGGGCATGGATTACTGGATTCCTCCGAGCTAGATGAGTATTCGAGAGAGAATATGGCGATCAAGGATTTGGAGATGAGCTTTCAGCAGAATATAGCCCGTGAGAATGGTGGCGTGTGGTTCACGCGGGAGGAGCTGGATGGCTTGCCAGCTGAGGAATTGGCAAAGTGGAAAGATGGACCGGAGGATGGGGAGCAACCAGGACGTGGAGAGCCCAAGAAGTTTGTGCCATTCGCAAATGGAGGGACGCCGGCTGTTTTAACCTATGCGCATCGTCCCGAGACGCGCAAGAGGATGTTCCTGGCGGACAATCTGAAGTTGGCAGAGAACAAGCCGCTTTTCGAAGAGATTGTCAAGCGACGGGCTGTACAGGCTCATCGGATGAAGTATCTCACTCATGCCGATTTTCGAATTGAGAAGAGAATGGTGAAGACCACGGAGTGGTTGGAGGAGTTCCTAGGCCAGCTTCGGAAGAGTCTTTGTCCGCGTGGTACAAGTGAGATTGAGGTCCTACAGCGTCGAAGATTAGACGAGCTTCGGGAGAATGGCCAGGTCTTGGAGCAGAAAGATTCTCAAAAGTTCTATCCGTGGGACAAGCGGTACTATGAGCGGTTGGTGGAACAGGAGTTCGGCGTTGATCAAGCAAAGACTTCCGAATTCTTCCCGCTGGAGCAAACTGCGACCGGAATGTTGGGAATCTTCGCGGCACTTCTCGAGCTGCGGTTTGATCCTATACCGAATGAGAGTTTGGCTGACAAGGTCATTTGGCATGACACCGTCCGGGTGTTTTCCGTGTGGGAGGGAAAAGACGGGGGCTTCATCGGATATCTCTATTTCGATCTCCTGTGGCGGGAGAACAAGTATCGCGGCAACCAGAGTGTGAATATCCAATGTGTTAGTGTCTACCCTACCCGGGTGATGAGACTCGTGTTTGGCTTATCGAGATCTACAGGGCTATTTACGTCCGGACGGAAGTCGGCAACATCCTGCGACAATCCTCATGTGTTCATTCCCGACTCTAACTCCAGCGCGTTGTGCTCTGCTCAAGCAACATCAAGTGGTGACCTTGTTCCATGGTAAGTGAATCCGGACCAGGGAAAATTTCAGCCTGACTGGATGGTGAATGCAGAAATGGGCCATGGCATCCACGATCTGCTGGCCAAGACGAAATACGTCCGCTTTCATGGATACCATCTGCCTCCTGACTTTGGCGAAATGCCCAGCGTCATGCTCGAGAACTGGTGTTGGATGAAAGACGTGCTCAAAGGACTTAGTTGTCATTATACTACAGTGGATGACAGCTACCTGGCAGCGTGGCGCAAGCAGCATCCTGGGGAGTGTGATCCGCCGAAGAAAATCCCAGATAATCTGGTCGACCGCCTGGTGAAGCATCGGTACTTTAATAGGGGACTGTACTACCTCTATATACTGTCCGTTACCCGATCTGGGTCCATGATTCGAAGGCATCGCTGACAGGAATATATGGTTTAGGTCCATTTCTATATTCGACATGCAAATCCATAGCCTGCGCACGGAAAAGCAGATTGCCGACCTTGATGTTCGGAAACTCTGGTATGATATTCGCGAGGAGATCGAGGGGATGGACTTTTCCGAGTGCAGGAAGGGATTTGCATTTGGGACTTTTACGCATCTGACAGCTGGCTATGATGTGTGCTACTACGCTTACCTATGGTATGTCCTCCTCTTCTCTCTTTTGATACCCTTTCGTTGTCTCCATTCCCTTTTATTCTTCCTCTCAAGAGGAATGTCCCCAAGGATAGTACTGACAACCACAGTTGCACGGCAATGGCGCAGGACTTGTTCCTTTCTGTCTTTGCCAGTGATCCATACAACACGGATAGCTGGGCGAGGTATCGTCGCGGGATCCTGGAGCAGGGTGGGAGTCAGCCCGACCTTTTGCAAATGCTGGAGGACATTTTAGGGCGCGCTCCTAATATGAATGCGCTGGCTGAAGCATTGGCACGGGGGTAGAGACTGTCGGGGAGTGGGATGACCACAAGAGATATCTCCGGTCACAGGAGTGAGTGGAATGATAGATCCCGACATGTTGCCTCCATGTTAAAATTCAAATCTGCCATACAAATAGTCATCAAGCTTGCTCTTGACAGAGAATAATGAATGGCTCCATGACATCACAGTGAGAGAAGGGTCAAACTACATCGGCTGGCACCAAGGCCGACTACGCCATGCTGACGCGTACCCGAATGAAGCAGAATAAGCCACTGGCTGTCAGTCTGCAGGGGTTGATAGGCACCCGGGAACCTGATTGGACATGCCAGTCGGGACCTACAGGACTACCGGGGACTAGTCATTAGTCCCAGCCCCGCCTCATCGACGAGATACAAACCCCGCCCCTGCCCCTCACCTGGAGAATTACAAGCCCACGCACTCTTATCTGCTCGCCAAAATGTCCTCCCCCGCATCCTCATCCCTCTGGCAATCAGGAAACCACGCCGGCCTAGTCTCCCTCGGCAGCCATTCCCTATATCTCGCCGCCGCTGGCCCCCAACGCCCCATCACCAATGGCCGTCTCCAACCCGCCGTCATCATCGAGGCCGGCCTCTGCAGTGGCATTGCCGAATGGGTCGCCGTGAGCCGACTGATCGCCCAGCGAGCCCGCGTCTACAGCTACGACCGGGCGGGATACGGACGCAGTGAGCCCTCACCGACACCCGAATACACCGCCGAGAATCGCGAAGGCGAACTCGCGCAATTGCTGGAGGTCGCCGGCATTGAACCGCCATATGTCCTCGTAGGCCATTCCTATGGAGGCGTGCTTGTCCGGGAATTCCTGCGCCAGCACCCGGACAAGGTGGCTGGGATGGTCGTGGTGGATTCCGCCCGCACGAGGACCCCCATGCCTCCGGATTGGTTTACTTTACTGGGTGATTGCAGCTACTATGCCATTGTGGGCTTGGATGAGAATCATGATGTCTCGGAGGAAGAATATAAAGCGATCAAGGATGATGAGAAGCGGAATCTGCCGACAGCGCAGATCGAGGAATCTTATATGGAGGCTAGTACTGAGGTGGTGAATGATGCCTTGCCGGAGGGATGTCAGGCTCTAGGGGATGGTCGACTGAGCGTGATTTTTGCTAATGAGTCGGTGGATTTCACCAAGGTGTACAACTATGCCGTGGAAAATACCATTGGGGCTGAGGAGGCCCGACAGCGTCTGGCCGTGCGGTTGGAGGACATGGATCAGGTCGATGAACGCGGCCAGCGAGCGCATTTGGGCTTGTCCCGACAGAGCCGGTTTGTCTATGCGGAGGGCAAGTCCCGGACGCATAATATTCAGTATGTGACGCCGGAGGTGATTCGGGATCAGGTGTTCTGGGTGTTAGGGTTGATTGAGTAAGGCGAACCTGCACTATAACTTCTGAAATTTACTCTTGCTATGAATATATCCAATGATATTTGACCAATCATCACCTGTAGCGTTGCCATGAACGATGGGGATAGTAAAACATCTGGCTGCGAGTCTGCAGTACCTATACATGGGATCAATAGCTCTATCATATCTACATTCAAGTCTGTATGTCGCCTACTCAAGGAACCGAAGATGGCTCGGAATCACCCGGTGCCAACCAGCAGTGCTCTCCCCCAGCACAGGTATACGTAACGCCCCCGACTGCTCGTCATCCAGGTCAAAGTGCCAATGGTTTTCCACCTTCCCGACCATAAATGGCATCCGAACATGGCGACGGTCATCCGAAACCATCACAAAGCCTCCAAAAGCAGGGGGGTTCTGGCGGAACTGGCTTGCTGCAACCAAGCCTTTTCTCTCCCGAGCCACCATGGCTTCGACTTTGATGGTCTCGATTGCAACCCGAGCGAGCAGAGCCGCGTCCCAGGGCCCTTCTTGGTGCGGACAGGACTGAAGTAGCCGAATCGCCCGCCATCGCATGTCGCTATCCACGCTCCGCTTGGCTGCCAGATACAACGGGGGAATCACCCCGATATCCATACTGACTCGTGGGATATCTGTGTTCTCGCGTAGTACCGCCTCCGAGAGTGACACCATGCACTCAAAGTCCTCCGTATACTGCTCCAAGGCAGGATCGCAGGTGAAGTACGGAATGGTCTGGAGCGATGTCTTCGCCCCCACGGCTTCAAGCTCCAGCAGCTTCACTCCCCTGATTTCTTTTGGACTGAGCTGGTTGGCGTATTCGCGGCGGAATTCTGCCAGAGCTTCAAGAAACCGGTTCAAGCGAGCGAGAATCTCGAGTTGCCGGGGTTTGGAAGATTCCTTGTACCCTGCTGTGACCCGGAGTCCACAGAATTGGATAACATCCCCGGTGCTAGGCTCCAAGACCTGGCGCGCCTCGTGGACTGACTTGAAGCGCCACGACGGGGTATCCTCCACGTCAGCATGGGACTCCGAATCATCGGTGCCTTCACATAACACGCGGTCTCCGGTCCCGAAGTAGGCGCACTGGATATCCAAACACGAAAAGGTGTCCACCAGACACTGTTCCACGGAAGAGACCGAGGCCTTATAGGCCTGTCTCTTCCCGTGTTTCACAATCTGCAGACCACCCTGCAGATGCCGGAAGGCGTTCTCATACTCCCCGACCATGAACTCGAGTGCCACATACATTAGACAGCACAGGAGCACGACATTGGTAAACTGCGGATCCTGCGAGGCCCGCCGGCGCATCAGCAAGCGAAATGATCGCTCCAGTTGCTCAAAGGCGAACTGATACCACTCCTTTTGCATGGGTCCTCCCAGCGGAAACCCGCGGTGGACGGCGCTCAGGGCGATGGAGGCATGGCAGACCGCCGGCTCGGCGTGGCCGATCTGGAGACTCAGTTTCTCCCACAAGGCGGAATCATAGAAGCCGACTAGCGTTGGGATGGTGCAATGCTGAAAGTAGAGGATGCCATGTTGCTCCGCCGAGGTCAAGGAGGAATGGAACCCCGTCGTCAGCCGGGGGGCCCCGGGACCACGCCTGGCGGCAGTGGTGATCGGCTCCGAGCTCCACTGCACGCGGGCCGTGTCGTATCCCTCGCAGTGGCGGCCCGTCGAGGTGCAGTTCTGGCATTGTCCGGGGGCCTCGTCGCATTTGACTCGGCGATATCTGGGGGGGAGATGATCGCGTAAGCCCGACCGACTCCGACTTGTGGATGGTCTGTGCGTACGGGGAGGCGGTGGAGGAGGAGGAGGAGGAGGACCTACCGACAGGTCCGACAGCCAGTGCGAGATCGCTTGGCAAAGGCTTTCCGTTTCTTTTTAGTAGCGAGGGGGAGGAAAGCCATGCTGACCGGGGGCGGGCGGCAGGCGAGAAGCGAGCCGGGTGCCACGCGGCGGGTCGGGGTGTGTGGGTTCTCAAGGTTAAGGTGTGTAGTACAAGGATGGAGACAGCGCGGGATGGACCCTGGATTAATAGCGAGGAAAGAAAGATTAAATAAAGGCATCCACCAGACGCCCCGACTAACTGCTTGACCTTGGGAGGCAATAATTGATCGACCTAGTGTGTCCTGGGCTTAGCGCGCCCCCATGAGCTGATGTAAGCGGTTCTTGCAGCCTTTTCCAGCAGGCTATTATTAAAGTTGTATCATTGTCTGGTGATTGGGATTCGGAGTTACTCGGCCTCTGCGTCCTCGACTCGGCCGCCCCCCACCGCTTCGACAGATCACAATATAAAATACTGTATTTATATTACATCTGAAATAACTTGGTGAGTTTTTGATATATGATTTTAAAATTGAAGTAGTGTATCCTGGAATGTCTAAAGATTGTAATTCTACTTTTTCAATTCGAAAGACCTATTAGTTTTCAATCCATAGATCTTAGAATATAGTGAATGTTGATATAATCCAGACGGTGAAGAAATTAATATCCATTTCACTATGAATAGAAACGTTTCCTAGTATATACTATAATGAAACTATGCTGAAAGAATTATAAAAGGTCTGATCTGATTGTAGAGCCACAAGGCTTTAAAAAGGTAGGGTTTATATGTTTATCATGGGATGTGGTTTGTTATGGTATGTGGCCGACCAGACTGGAAGAGGTGTGGGTTGGCCCGTGGCGCCGAGTATCTGTCAAAACCTATACATGAACTCAGGAGATCTCCTTTGGTCTACATGGTGACTTCTGACTTGATTTCCATTGGGAACATTTTCATGGATTGGATAGTATTCGCCATCGACTCATCGCCAAGACAAAGCAAAACGGGTGGAATCAAGACATTGATATGGTATGATGCTGGGTGAATACTGCCAGGTCCTAGCTGGCGTAAGTTTATCGTATTTCCATCAGCCAAATAGCGGACATGACATAAGGAACAGATTGCGGAGAAATCCGGGGATCAAGATAGGACAAAGCCTGACAGATGGTAGGGAAGGCGATTGCCTCCTTGCGGGCCGTCGAAGCGGGCTCGCAGTGCCTGGAATGTCTCATCCCTTGTTCCGCAGTTGCCTCTGTCGCAGCGATATGCCCGTTGTTGAGGGCCGAGTGTAGCCATAGGCGGACTCACTACTGAAACGTGGTTCAGGGTATCACTGACTTCTCGGCACCTACTCCACACCCGAGTAAAATTTCCAACGAGAATGAGTACTATGATTGACGTATACGATAGAGGGACTAGGACATTGTCTCTTGGTCCACAAATCCACACTGTCTTGTTTTCTCAGTCACTGGTCCGCAATCGTGACATCGGCAAGGGCGAGCATCGTAGGCTGCGCTAAGATTCCTGCATCCAATGCCCATTTTTCGCAGCCTTTTCTTCTCTTCGATCTTTTGGCCCAAATATCTCGTCCAGTTTTGGATCCTTCCAATCCCTCCAACGTCCTCGCATCGAACCTCCAAGATGACATCTGCCTCCAGTTCCTACTGGATTGAGACCGAAGACTGGCATACTGCAGGTGAACCCTTCCGCATCGTGGACAAGTTTCCTCCTGGATACGAAACCGAAGGCCAAACCGTCTCTCAACGTCGCTTGAACATCCTGGAAAAGCCAGGGCACCCGCTCGATGTGCTTCGCCAGTCCCTTTGTCACGAACCTCGAGGCCACGCCGATATGTATGGTGGTTTTATTGTTCCTCCTAATGACTCGGGCGCGCTTTTCGGTGTTCTTTTCTGGCACAGGGATGGGTTCTCCACTGCCTGCGGCCACGGCACAATTGCACTCGGTTACTGGGCCGTTGCCCATAACATGGTTCCTGTTCCTGAAAATGGAGTGGTAGATGTGGTCGTTGATGTGCCTTCGGGACGTGTCAAGGCATCGGTGGCGACCAGGAACGGCAAGCCCGCTCACGCTGAATTCATCAATGTGCTCAGCTATCAATTAGCCAAGGATCTGTCCGTTGCCATTTCCTCTCGTGGAATAGTTGTGAGAGCTGATCTCGCCTTCTCGGGCGCTGTATATGCTACTGTCGATGCTAGTCAGCTGTGTCTTAAGGTGGAGCCCGGCAACTATGCGGAATTCATCAAACTTGGCCGTGAAATAAAAGGTGCGCTAGGCGAGCGAGCACAGTATGGGACATATGACTTATACTCTGTCATTTTCTATAATGAAGAGAAGGAGGGTAAAGATGAGAACGGAATTGTCCGGCAGAGAAGCGTCACCATCTTTGCAGATGGTCAAGTCGACCGATCTCCCTGTGGCTCTGGGACCTGTGCTAGACTGGCTATTTTGCTATCGCAGGGACGTGTTGGGGCCGACCAATCGAAGTTGATTCATCGAAGCATCGTTGGAACCTCTTTCGAGGCCGATGTCATTTCGGAAGAAACTTCCCCAGTCGAAGGATTCAAGGCCTGCATTCCTCGTGTCCGTGGACAAGCCAACTTGATTGGCCAAATAAGGTTCTGGATTGACCCAAGCGAGACGGTGTTTCCCAGGTTCCTGTTGTGTTAGGAATAGGCTCTTAATCGTGACGGTTTCCTTGTATCAAATGCTTTCATAACTATCAAGGTGCGGCTACGATGACCTGGACGTATTACAATGCGACTCTGTATACGGATCAAGTGATGCTTCCCGAGGAGTACAATGAATTTCACTAGTTTATTTTCACGTTGATTTCCCCCCTTGTCATCAGGAATCATATAATTACCAAGTAGTATAAATGTTCAGGGACACGCTTACAGAAGAACTATCAGCCCCTGTGTTGAAGCGCCTTGTTACATTTCATGGTTTTAACCATTTTTCCTCGCTTCCATATTCCGGTGAATTATAAATCATTGTTCCCAACCAGGGACGAAAGTAATTGGCAGTTCTGCATTATTTACAGCTGCTAGATCATTTTTTGCCGTGATTTCGAGAGTAACAACAAGCAATTTTCATAAATCAGACGACAGCTGTCTTAAAAGACACGCAAATGTGAGCAGGGCAATCCCCAAATTTTGCATCTACCAACCACGTCCAGCCAGCTTGTCACTCTCAGGCATCTGCTTCACGTTGATGCCAACCATGGCTTCCCCCAGTCCCTCACTAACTTGAGCAAGCAACTCGGGATCCCTGTAGTGAGCAACAGCCTGCACGATAGCACGTGCACGCTTCTTAGCATCACCGGACTTGAAGATCCCCGAACCCACAAAAACACCGTCACAGCCCAACTGCATCATCAACGCCGCATCAGCGGGCGTGGCAACGCCTCCAGCAGCGAAATTCACCACTGGAAGACGCCCCTTCTCGGCCGCCTCCCGGAGAAGCTCATACGGAGCCTCGAGCTCGCGAGCAAAAGCACGAAGCTCGGGCTCGGGGTCCGCGCTGGCCTGGAGAATACCGCTGGCGCGGGAGATTTGGGCGTTAACGGTACGCATATGTTTAACGGCCTCAACAATATCGCCGGTGCCGGCCTCGCCCTTGGTGCGGATCATAGCAGCACCTTCGGAAATGCGGCGTAGCGCCTCGCCGAGGTTGCGGCAGCCGCAGACAAAGGGGACCTTAAAGGTGGACTTGGTGACGTGGTAGATATCATCGGCCGGGGTCAGGACTTCGGATTCGTCGATATAATCGACCCCGATGGACTCGAGGATCTGTGACGCAGAGGGTATTAGTGTCCTGTAGCTCCACGGCCGATTGGAAATGACGTACCTGACACTCAACAAAGTGACCAATGCGTGCCTTGGCCATGACAGGAATGGTCACGGCTTCCATGATCTCCTTGATCATGGCGGGGTCCGACATGCGGGCGACGCCCCCCTCGACGCGGATATCGGCGGGCACGCGCTCAAGGGCCATAACGGCAGCGGCACCAGCTTCTTCAGCAATGCGGGCCTGGGTATCAGGAGCTACAGATTAACAAGGTTTGATCATGTCTATGGTTCATTTGACAAGCGTACCTGCTCTGCGTTGACGACGTCCATGATGACACCACCTTTCAGCATCTGAGCCAGACCGGCCTTGACGGTGAAGTCATTGCCGGCGGTCTTATTCTGCGTGGACATTTCGGCCATTGTTGGCTGTGGGGAAGGATTTTTCAGGGGTCTGGTGATAGGCACGAAAAGAACAAATGAGAAAGAGAAGGATTGACAGGGCAAGAAGAGGCAAGTCCGATGAAAAGATCACTAGGAAGAGATTGCCTGTGAGATGCCTTCATCTTAATTCACGCACAGGCACATTGTCACTCAAACTGATAGCTCGTTTGCATCAAGTCCAGATTAACACTCGGAGCGAATAGCCGAGACATTCAGTGACGCGCCTTACATCGGGGAATGTCTCCGATATTGCCGAAGCTGGCCGCCTAGTTGACTCATCACTGTATTGTGAAGGGCGTCCGCCACCCCGTATCATTCGATGGAATGTATTGTTTTGTGTTCTGTTCATACAGGCTCAATTTGTCCCAGAAACAATCTCTACTCACCATCACCATGGTCCACATTCCTCCATTCGAAGTCACTATCGTGAGTTCCTGCTGCTCTATCTTTGTCAGAGTCACTTGCGATTCTAACTCCTGTGTCTTTCATAGTGGATTGAACAACTAGAAGATGGTTGTAAATATGACCTCGCCACGACCTGCGCATCAAGTATATCCCTTGAGGAGCTAGAGGACCTCTCACTAGATAAAGCGACCACATCGAAAGCTCTCTCGCCCAGAAACCTGAAGCTGAGCTATGGTCCAATGAGAGGATCCGATCAGCTGCGACAGAATATTGCGGCATTGTACCGCGACACTGCGGTGACGATGGAGAGTATCTTGACAACCAATGGCGGCATTGTGGCCAATCAAATCCTTCTTCAGGCACTTTTGTCTGCGGGTGACCACGTCGTCGTCATGTATCCGACCTATGAGCAACTATACCAGACTCCTCGAATGCTCGGGGCTGAAGTCACTCTCTGGAAGCTGGATCCTGTCGGTGGATGGACTTTGGACGTGGCCTTGCTGCGGTCGTTCATCAAGGAAAATACCAAGATGATTGTGCTGAACAGCCCGAACAATCCTACCGGGGCACACTTGTCTGCCACAATGCAGCAGGATATCATTGATATTGCCGAGGAACATGATCTGATTGTTTTCTGCGATGAGGTTTTCTATCCGCTGTTTCGCCTGGAGGAGGAAGCCCGACCTCGGTCTTTCCTTGATCTTGGATACAGAAAGGCCATCGTCATTGGCTCTCTCAGCAAGGCCTACAGCCTTGCTGGCACTAGGACCGGCTGGATCGCATCAACAAATCAAGACCTCATCGAAAAGGCCGCGGCCATGCGTCATTATACCACGATCAGTGTTTCTCAGATTGACGAGGCCGTTGCAGCAGAAGCACTTGCCGGCCGATGTCGTCTACCCTTGCTATCCCGCGCGAACGGGTTAGCCGAAGCAAATATCAGTGCTCTGGAAAGGTTTGTTGAAGAGCACGAAGAATGTTCGTGGACAAAGCCGGTTTCAGGCACTACTGCCATGCTCTTATTTACGCGGAATAGGCGGCCAGTGGACGACAAGGAGCTATGTCTCCAGTTGCTGAAGAAGCATGGCGTTCTTCTTTGTCCTGCTAGTGTATGCTTTGGCGATGGTGCCAGCGGTGATTTCCAGGGTTATGTTCGCATTGGTGCAGCCATTGACACTGGAAATGGTGGGTGCCTTGCAAGAAATGCGCAAGTTCATGTCGGAAGATTTCAAAGCCATTCCGTTGGCGCAGACTTAGGTGTTGCCTAGAAATCTATGATTTTGGTATTAGAGCGATAGAGATCCCGGATTAGGGATTGAATAGAGGTGGAATTTCGCTCATTAACCGATTGTGTTAAATAGAACCATCGGATTTACAGTAATACTAGTATACCGATAAAGCATACTATAATGGCAGAGTACGCCAATGGTAGATGCTTGGTAGGAAGAGTATTTTTATTCACACAATGGCTATTATTTATTCCTTGAGCACCCCTGGTGTGATGCATGCCTGCCTTTTAGCATGCAAACAATACATGTTTACCCGCCATTGAGCTGATCCCAGAAATGGTAGTCTGGACTACTTGGATATCAGCATGAGTCAGCAGCATGCCTTTCAAGACTATAGTGACGAGGCGTGATGAACTCACAAAATATCATGTGTGAGAATATCATCAAAGTCCGGCATGTGAGTAGGAAGCGGATTCTCCGCCCGAATGCCAGCAAAACCCCGGGTTGGAGAATCGACATGGCTCTCCAAGAGATTGCAATCGTTAAAAAGGGACTGTATTATATCGAGGCAGTGAGAAGCAGAATTGTTCAAAGACACCATAGAGTTAACCACACTCATTGCTCTTCGGACCTGATGTTGCCATGAAGCTGCTTGCGCCGATTCTGAATCATAACGAAGGCACAAGAGAGGTATCAAGACCGCTGTAAAGATGAAATTGAGTGCATACCAGGATGTGATGGCGTCTTGCTCTTGAGAACCCCAGAAATCCGAGATTGTTGTTATGGCATCTTCAGCTGCTCCAAGACATCGGATGATGGCTGTATTGACGCTGGTTGGATCAGCTGGATCTCTGGGTGGATTGTTGCGAGGCCGCATTATATAACGCCAGACCACAAATGGTCGGAACATCAGCAGTCGGAAGTTCAGACATCGCCAGTAAAGAAGGGCATGAGTGAAAGAATATTTTGAGGGTTGTATTGTGTTTCTCCGAAAGAACGAAGGAAGCGACAATTCCCAAAGTCCGATAGAAGAGTCATCGAATGAAACCAATTCCCTTGCTCGTGGGTAAGGGCTGGATATAATGGAGGGGTATATTTTGCTAATAGTGAAATAAAACGCGGCCCCAAATTTCAAGCCAGAATATAGAGTCGTGTTGTTAGCCTCGGCTATAAAAGGGCTCGTCTTGGGGTTCAGATCCTAGAATTCGTTACCAAAGTCAAATACTATCGATGGGGCCAACGAACCAGGTCATGAATGTTTAGAGGATATTCAACTTCTACTGCACTCTGCGGAAAGTCCTGTGGTCGGGAATATGCAATAGAGTCTTCCAGATTCAAAGTGTACAAGCACCACCAGACATGTCGGCGCATTTCACGGCAAAAAGGAGCGCCTGTTGGAGAAGAAAAGTCCTTGTACAGGCCAATCCCCATTGCGACCCGATTCGCCAGCCCGAGATAGTTGTAGCTAGAATTGAACTTGTATTTCTTTCGTAGATACACTGACATTAGTGCCAGTGCCTGAACCAATGCCATGGTTCCCATTTCCATCATCTGGTTTGAGAAATTAGTTCTCGCCATGTCAAAGAGAGCCATGTCAACATGGTTTTGTCCCGCTGATACTGAAAATGCTCCCAAGGCTGCAACCGCGTATAGGAGCATATGCCAGACTTCCTGGGATGGTCGGTCGACCAGCTCCATCAATTGAGCACGGAATTTTGACTCATGTATCACAGGATAGACGGGATGACATCGCGTGAAATAAGCATCTACGTAGTCCCCCCAAAGCGGTAGTTGCATGTGGCAGGTTTTACTTGTTGATGCGTGCGTACTCAGTGGAAGGGGGTAGTTATCCTCCTGTCTGCCACTTATGCGAAGGAAGGCCTGTGTCGATGCAATGCCTAGAGCACTATTAGGCGTAATGGCAGCTCGTGTGGACATCGAAAACTTACCAAAATAACCGCCTCTGGTAGAACTATTCGTAGTCCGAGACGGATTTGAGCCAGTGCTGCGTCCCATCGCATCTCCGCGCTCATCCCATTCGAAAGCAGTAGACCTGGGCATCAGCTCGGGTGGAAGGAGAGTGCACCGGACCTCCTGTTGCTGTTGACCTGAAGGCTGTATGGAAATGTTCGTTGCAAGCAAACCATTTTGGGCACTGTCCTCGGGGGGTGACAGGCCTTCTTGGTGGACCGCCAAAGGACTGTTACGAGGTCTGAAGCCTGGTGAATCTGCGTTGAGCTCACTGCCAGAATGAGCATCAGTGTTGCTGCATGCGAGATTTTGGCAGCTGGGATTTTGGTGGCCATGATGATCCCTTTCTTCCAGGAGGGCCCTTGCTTGAGCCAGCTCATCCTCAATTTGGGTCAAGTATCTGGCACAATGGTTAGCAAAATGTTGAGACAGCCGCAGTATCTTTTTGAAGGGGGGAGGGGGAGGGGGGGTTCACTTTCTAGTCAATGGAGATTGGCTTATTGTTTGGTAATTACATGGTTTGCGAGAACGTTGGCATTTTGAGCAAGTTGGTAGCAAGCGGTCGCACTGTGGAGGAATCAGGTGGATCTGACGATGGGGGAGCACCCACCTTCAACTTGCGCTTTCTGCACTCTACACAGGCTCTGGGAGTATTCGGCATTTCTATATCCTCTATTGATTTGCGGTGGAAAATATAACAGCTCAAAGACGGGCCAGTGTGAGTCAACGTCACAGTCACGTGAATACGAATGCTACTCGGCCTATGGAAGAATTATTGATCCGAGAGAACAGGGTTACATCTACTGCATGAAGTATGTACATGGTGGATGGATCAGTCACAGAGCAATCATCTACGGAGTGAAAGCCACACACTCCATCTCAACCAGGGCGCCAAGTGGCAGTTCTTTGACGGTGACACAAGTCCGTGCCTACCACAGTAAGTATTGCAATCACGGAGGGCCAAGATTTCGGAACCTACAGGCATTGGGGCCGAAAAGAATTTCTGGTAAACCTCATTCATGGTGGAGAAGTTTTCCATGGATGTAATGTAGACATTCACTTTCAAGACATGTTGCAGCCCAGACTTGGCCTCCTCCAGGATGGCTGCCAAATTACGCAGAAGTTGATCCTAAAGGCATATGAGTGAGGGAGGATGCAAAGGAAAACAAACGAACCCTACGAACCGTCTGGCTTGCCACTCCACCACTCACCAGGGCGCCGGTCTTGTTGTCCAGGCCAACCATGCCCGAACAGTAGATGGTATCATTTCGGACGATGGCCTGCGAGAAAACAGGAAACGGGGCTGGTGCCTGATTGGTGAAAATAGCCCGTTGTTGGGTCATCGTGAAGAATGAGGAATGATTTAGTGACTGGATTCATTCACGAAATGACCAAAGTATTCCTGCGTATATATAGACCTGTACAATTCAACATTAGATAATAAGGATTGCCGGTTCGCTCGGACAGTGAATCCGTGGCTCGGAGCACTTTCTCCGCGCCAAGCATTCGGACATCATCTCCGAGCAGACCTGCGTGACTCTTTGAATGATAGCCCTATAAAGCGAGCGGAATTACAGCCAACGTTGGGCAAGCCCGCTGTTGTTTGAAGAATTACTATTCTGACTCCCCATAATTCAAGTGTCACTATGTTCCTCAATTATGCTCTGGTGGATGTTTTCACCACCACACGGTTCCTAGGAAACCCACTTGCCATTGTGCGAGTGCCCGCAAGTTATCGGTCCGCCCTATCCCAAGAAACCAAGCAAAAGATTGCAGTGGAGTTCAATCTGTCGGAGACAATTTTTTTACACGAACCATCGGAGGATTGCCAAGAGCCTGTAGAGTCTCTCGCAGTCGACATCTTCACACCGAAATGTGAGATTCCGTTTGCCGGCCATCCCACGATCGGAACAGCAGCCTATATCTTTCAGAATTACTCTGGAGCTGTCTCCGAAAGCTTGAAAGCATTGGTGACCAAAGCCGGACGGATTCCCGTGTCGCAAGATGTGAAAACTGGTCTTGTGAGCGCTTCTATCCCAGTTGATTTCCACATGCATCAGACGCGTATCCCATCCGATTTGACCATATCCGATACCTCGCCCGTCGTGTCCATCGTGAAAGGACTTTCATTCGTCCTAGCCGAGCTCCAGGAAGTCGAGACCTTGGCAAATATTTCGGACGGATTGCTGAAGGATTGCGTCAACCCTCAGAACTTGGATGAGGGATGGAACGGTGGTCTTATTGAGACGAAATACTTTGTTGACCTGGGAAAAGATGATCAGGGTTACAGACAGCTTAGAACAAGGATGTTTGTGTCCTGGGAGGATCCTGGGACAGGCAGCGCTTCCAGTGCACTTGCCTGCTTTCTAGCATTAAGAGAAACAAAAGAGCAGGGAAGCGGACCTTTCCACTACCACGTCATTCAAGGAGTCGAGATGGGCAGAAGAAATGATATTTATGTCACTGTTTCTCGGAGCGGGGATGGAGAAAGCATAGCAGAGGTTTTGCTTCAAGGCGCCTCGGTTTTGATCGGCGAAGGGCGGATTACAGTTTAGAGCGAGCCATGGATGCTATTGACCTACACTTCTTGCATAATGCACGACCCATTCTACAAGCTTGATAACCCAACTATCAAATACGCCAAAATACGCCAAAATATACTCTTGAGATAATATTCTTATACCCGAGGAGAATATCTATGCTATATACGGCCTAGTCTATCCGTGATAGCATAATCTCTAAGAAAATGCTTATCTAACAGAATATTCAACTCACTCACATTCACTGTATATCCACGTCATGTGATGAAGTATGACTCACATATCAAAATACCTACCCAACCCCACATTAATACCCGAGAATTTCAATATTCACAGCTCACATAATTCACAAGGTACGGTTCCAAACGAGCCTTATCCCAACAACTCCCCCAGCTAAACCAGAGAGAAGCCAGATGGATCAGCCATATACCCTCTACTACGCCCCCGGGACGGCCAGCCTCGCCGTCCATTGGATGTTAGTCGAAGCCAATCTCCCTTTTCAAGCCATCCCAGTCGACCTCGCAGCAGGAGCACAGCACACGGCCACATATCGACAGCTAAACCCGACAGGACGCGTCCCCACCCTGGTCATTGATGGAGAGGCTCGCTCCGAGTCGGCCGCGCTACTGATGCTCCTGGCAGAGCGCCACCCCGACCGGGCGTTAATGCCGGCGGTGAATGCCCCGGACCGTGCCCTGTGGCTGGAAATGATGATTTACCTGGCCAACACGCTCCTCCCGGCCATGCGCGATTGGTTCTACGCAGACACCGACGGCTTGGCTGACGGGGCAGCTGCGGTGCGTGATCTGGCTCGGCGCCGGATCGAGAGTGCGTGGGATCAGCTGAATGCTCGGTTACAGGCATCTGATCATGCAATGCAGGATCAATATCTGGTGGGAACAACACTCACAACGGTGGATTTCCTGGCTGTCATGTTGATGCGTTGGGCACGTGACATGCCTCACCCGGCGACCAGTTGGCCCTATCTCGA
This sequence comes from Aspergillus sclerotiicarbonarius CBS 121057, assembly GCA_003184635.1. Classification (NCBI taxonomy): domain Eukaryota; kingdom Fungi; phylum Ascomycota; class Eurotiomycetes; order Eurotiales; family Aspergillaceae; genus Aspergillus; species Aspergillus sclerotiicarbonarius. The sequence continues at coordinate 96,468 of KZ826319.1, read as the reverse complement.
GGTTTATGTGCAGCGATTGACGAAGCTGTCGTCATTTCAGGAGGTTTGTCGGCGTGAGGGACTGACCGGTTGGCCACGGGTGCAATAATAGATGATGTACTTCAGTATTTAGAGGAAAAGGCCGAGACTACATCAAACCGATAGATCAGGATAACCCGTTTGGTGACCAGACTGGGCCCTATCACCCTGCCTGCTATGTACACAGCAATTGGATAGTTTATCCCTCATTACGTCTCACATGTATGCTATGGAATGGCTCTGCTTTATGTGTAGAGGGCTAGAAGAATGCTTGGAGGCACTAACATATGGCATGATGTCATTGATTCGGCCACTGTCCGTTCTGCCACTCAGTACGCCTTCCCCACTACAGACATAACGATCAACATGCAGTCCGAAATTCCTTGAGGAAAGTCCGCGCCCGAATGCTCCGAAAACGAGTGGGGCGATGAGGGAAATGCTACAGAATTGTTCGAAAACTGACTGCTCAGAGCATTGTGCTCGGCTTCACTGTTGGTACCCCCTCAACTCATGGATTTGTACTTTGGCGTGTCAGCCTCCCATATTAATTCTCTCTTCAATGCGACAACTGAGAGGAGAGAAAATAGGTAGAACATGGAAGAGTGAGGCCACAAGTGGTGCAAAGACGGTGCGGGATTTAACCCGGGCTAAAGGAAGCCGCCAAGGCGGCCACAACAGCCAGGTTTATCTTATCTGATCGGCCGCTCGAATCAGACAACCTCCATTCTTTGGCGAGTCTAGATTAAAAGTACCCACAGCCGGTGAAACTAGCATTTGTAGAGGTAGAGTCCGAGACATGCCAAGTATACTGTGTCTCAGTCGTTGTCGAGTGGTGATCAATATCTCGGGTATAAAGGAGTGTGTTGTCACCGATAAGTTTGTTCTTCATCAACAGAAACATACTTCATTCCTGCGGATAACTCTGTCATCATGCGCTTCTCTGCCATTGCCCTCCTCTGCCTCTCGGCTGTTATGCCTGCTGTGATTGCTGCCCCCGTGGCTGATGGCGCTGTTGTTGATGGTACCGTCGAACAAATCGGTGATGTAAGTCTTCCGATAACTCATCCCAGCAGATCCAACTGCTAGTATCGCCGAGCGGCCGCTAATATTTTCGTGATTCTAGGAGATCTGGATCACCAAGCGCTGCTGCATCCTCTGCGACAATGGAAACCGTTGTGGCTCTAACGGTGTGCCGATGTAGGTGGATTTAAGTCTACCGGATTCTACCTTGAGCTAGTCGGAGGTGATTTGTGATATGTCGTCTGGGATAACAACGAGTGGACGTGGCAGGTCAGTAATTTGGAGGATGTTAATTCGAGGACCCAAGATGTGCTTCTTGTCTGTCAGCCTGCTTGTGTATTCATTAGATGTCGAATTCATTTTTTCATTCTCTCATAATCTTCTAGTTAGCCATTTTTTACTCGTATTGGAAATTTTTGATTATGCCATATTCCGGATAGTACCGGGACCATTTTTATTTTTTATTTTTTTATTTTACCCATTTATGATAGAAAACACAAAACAATCAGTCACGATCCCACAGGAACCGGCTCTTCAATCTGGTAGGTATGAACGAGTCGATAGATAACGCGTCAAACAAGGCCAAGTGGTAGATTGTATTAGAAATAGATCATTGACCTACTTCACCCTGTGGGTGACGTAGTAACGGCCTACTCCCAAAGTATCGCGTCCACAGGCTGCCACAATGTCGTACTGACGAATCATCCACGCGAGGTGTGCACGGTACAGTCCAGGCGACGATGCGTAGACACCACGGTCCAGACAGCCCAGAATGTCATATGTAGCCCTCATTGCCAATCCATCGAACTCCCCGTGAGGATTGTCCCAGTCACATGGGGTAGCTGCTAGCCCGCGCCACGGAGGGAGAGAGGAATCGGCGGTTTTGTCGGTGGTGTTGATGGAGACCGAAGGTCCATTGCCTTCTTCCTGGGCCGGTCCGGAAAACGCCGTGCGCAGGGCAGCACGGAACCCGTGGACAGGCGCTGCATCCGGCGAAGGAAGCTCTTCCAGGGAAAAGGGAATATAGGTGTCATCGAACGGAAGGCTCCGGTCACACGGAACGGTGTAATAGCAGTAGCGGCCGGTGTACAGATAGACGAACTCCATCTCGATGAGGGCAAACAGCGGGCCCGGCGTATGGTGAGCGGCCTGTGCGGCAGCAATCAAACAGCCGCGGAACAGGCGAGCACAGACAATGGGGCTGTCCCAAGTCCCCATGGCCCAGCAGAGGTTGGCCACTCGCCCCGAGAGCCCATCGCTGACGTAGTCGTACACGTCGTTCGAGAGAAGGGTTCCCCAGGTGGTGGCGCGGGCTGGCAGGATCGAGTCCGAGTCCAGGGTCTTGAACGAGTCGAGAATCATCAACAGGGTCGCGTCATAGAATCTCGACAGAAACAACGTCTGCACAGAGGGGCTGGAAAGGGTCGAGGGGGGTTGGGGGCGCATGGCGCAGCAATGCCAGGCGAGTAGGCCGCGTTCAAAGAGATGGGGATGAGGCCCGCTCAGCAGGCGCTCAGCTCCAAGCAGTGGCCCAGCCATGTTGGGGAGATGCGACCACTCTCCCCCATGATCGAAAACACTCTGTTCATCGGCGTAGGCCAACCCCTGGTAGCAGGCGGCCATTGCACGGGCCTGGCCCGTCATCTCCTCCGGCTTGTGGAAAGCCAAGTAAAAGAACCCGCATGTTGCTGCCGTGGACAAGTTGCTAATCCGGACAGGCCTCAACCCGGTCAAGGCGCTGAAGTGATTCAGGCGACTCTCTGGGGGCGTGGACCGGGTAATTGCAACGCAATCCTCAAACGCGCACCCAGCAGCCCGCGCAGTGATGAACCCAATCGCCTCCTCAACCCAGAGGGGGTGGAACTTCTCCGGGGACTGGCCACTGAAGAAAGGCGCACAGGCGGCTTCAGGCAGCGAGAGATGGGGGTGATCTCTGCCCGTCATCGCCCGAGTGGCGCCCTCGGGGGTTGACCATTCAAACGACTTGGGAAGGGGGGCATTATTGGTCTCGCTAGAGGTCGGGACATCTGGATGTTCCCTCTGCTCCCCCGGCTTGCCCGCCACCGCCCGGGCCATAGAGAGCCAAATGCGCATCAAGGGGGTGCTAGGAGAGGCCGCATGCGCGGCAATAACCCGCTCCAGTTCAGCGAGACTGAGGGGCCGAGGGGATTGACAGATGCCATCACAGGTTAGGACGTCATCCGTGGGGCCGTGATAAGGCGAACTTGGATGTACCCTTGAAGAATCGCCTCCGGAGGTGGCAGAGAACCTCTCTAGAAGTTGAGTAGTCATGACTGCGCGGTGGTTTCAATCCCAAGGCAGCTTTGTCGTCGTGCTTTCTTTGTCTTGTGCGAAATGTAGGGATCTAAAAGGCCGTAGGTAGATGGATATAAATACCCCATGTCGGCGAATAGGCAGATGCGGGATTTTGTTTTGATCATGGGGCATTCATCATCTTCATGATCTTCCCCGAATATCCCCAGCAAATTGATGGTATGGTAAGATCCAATGTCGTGACGCCTCGACTCCTCTTGATCAGGGCCGTACACCTAGGGTTGGATGGGGAGGTTTGGTGTTGTGTGACTTCTCCTTCCGCAAAGCATTATTCTTGCTGTTGAGTACCCTGAATGATGAAACAGCAGATGTTCATATCCCTTTAACATCCAAGCCCGGAGAATGTTTCCATGATGTTCATTATTGGCGAGGCCGGTGATCGTCATGGCGTCGTGTCACGTTCTTCTCCTCAAGGGGTTCTGCGCACTGAGTCTTCCGACTGATAGCATGGACTCCCACTAGGTGTCTTTGACAGCTGACAAACCAGATTTCATCCATTCTTTCTCATGGGTGGGTGATGTCCGGTGATTGCCCTGGTGTTGTGCTACTTTCCTCTCCTTCAAGGGGTTTGCATATCGAGTACCCCAAATGTCTGTATAGTCTCCAACAGTATATCTTCAACCTCGCCAAATCATGCATGCTCCAATAATGTTCCATATCGGCTGGGGATTAGATCGGGTCATGTTGATGAGCGACCGATGGTCGCGTATGGATGTCACCTTTTTGCTCAGAATTGCAAAAGTCCATCAGTACCAATGTCATGATCATAACCGTGTAATGGCGATGGGTATATTTTGCTTTTCCTCTTTTCCTCTATTACTATTTTTCTGACCGCTCGCTATGTTCTTCAGTATATAATGGGTGAAGGACGTCGATGAAAGTAGCATGTGTTTTGATGCAAGGTGCCATACCCTGCGTGGTCTTCAACGTCTGCCAAAAGAAGACAGAATTAACAAGCATACCAGAAATATCTAATCAATGCGGTTATCCCCGTCGGGTAGAATTTATTCAGGTGGACGGTCATTTTCCATCTTCGACGCCCGTGTATCAATCCATGGTGCTTGGTCTGCCACAGGCTTACGAAAGCTCTCACCGCAAGATATTACACAGAATGCATATTGCCAGACTCGGTAGACACCATCAGAAAAAAGCTTTGCGATGGAGTTACTTCAATACGGTGCGAAGAGATCGTTAGTGTTATCAGTGGACCTTGGAATTCTGCCAGTCTACTAATATTATAAATTCTGCTATTTGCCCGGCACTGCTGAATAACCTCATATCATTACTCTAGCAGGAAGTGGTAGATCCTGTGGCATATTTGCCACGGTGGACCTACTGATCCCACTAACGATCTTTTTGTATTGTACCATAGTAAATCGAGCTTCTTTGACGTGCGGAGGAATCCCCACTCGGGGCGTTGTTCGACCTACAGTGGTTGACCCGCTGGAATGGGTCCCTCTTGGCAAGACAGTGTGCATATGCATGGAAGAACAAATACGGTTGGGCCATGCTCCATGACACTGGGTTCGCCCAATTAACTGTAGCCCAACGGCAAGGGTCAGGTTCGTAGGATCTTTCTGCAGATCATGGCACATTCTCCGCGGTCGGCTGGCTCGCACTGTAGGTTTTTAGATGCAAGACTCAGGCAAGGGAGGTTACAGGCATGCTATGATTTCGCATAGACTGCCATATCTATATGCATGACAGACCGAATGGAGTAATCGTGACGAAATGTAGCAAGTACGGAGTAGGGAAAAAGTATGTATTCAATGGATGGCCTGCATGTGATCGCCGATCCAACCTCTTCTGTAGCCATGACTTAACCGAAAGCAGAAGCACGTGCATCAAGACAGTAAGAGAACAGGACCGTAGGGCTGCACCATTTCGCATGGAGAATCAATGACGAACCGACGAGGATGTATGGAGGGGGACCGACCTCTTCGGTACAGAGACGCAGGGCGGGTTGGCGGGAATCAGTACCTGGTAGGGTGATGATATTAGCACCGCAGCCTGATAAGGAGAGCAGTTGGAACTGACAAGAGAGGGGCTCCTTGTTGGCCAACTCCATGGCGCATACGTCTTTTTCCCATTGGTGCATCTCCAACCAGGTCTTCGATTGCACAATCGTTCCCAAAGATGCGACTGACAATGGCAATAACCACCAGTAGAGCCAGAGGAAACATGGCAAATACACAGAGAGACGGATCCCTGGAAATGCCACAAGACATCAGGCAGACGCTGCTTGCAAACAGTGCCGAGATATTCATCAGGGATTATCTGACAGACCTAGGAGAGAATATAAAATGCAGGTTTCAGGATGGGGAGAATTACTACTGCAAAGTTACAGCGGATAGTGCAAAGATTATATATAGTACGTCAGGGGCTTAAAAGAGGGGCAGAAAAAAGGGATGAGAGATGGGGAGAACTTTGATGGATTTACTTACGTATAACATGCCAGACTGGGGATCAACCCCAGAGAATGCGGCCATCTGATTATCTGAACCTATTAGGGTGCCTGGTCCCTTCCGTCCCACATAAACCTAGGCCAACACTCGATCAGCAGGTCCTTATAAGAGGCCTCGGCAAAGCAATGATCTACTGTACGTCATTAAAGTGTCACCTGGAGAGATAATTGTCAAGGACTGACATATTCCGTCGTCCACTTTCGACAAACGGGGCAGCGTTGGTAATGGCGAACATTGCCATCACCTTCGATCCTAATGGTTCGGAGTTCTTTTCCGTTGAATTCAATTGATCAACATATCAGAGTAATAGAAATGGGTTAGATTGCAGCCATCATGACATCATCAAGTACATGAAACCGGTAGAAACTTGGAGAACATTCTTTGCTTATCACCACCCCTCTCCTGACCAGATATTAACATGCTTTAGACAATTTGAAGCGAGAACGTCACCCATCCCTAAACCCCCAAGTCCTCCTTCAGTGTCCGACCAGCAATCTCCACCGGCTTCGACTCCTGGAGCATGAAAAGGACCCGAGCCCACTCTGTCGTGCTAGTGTTCCGCCATAAATGCTTCGTCCCACGCTGAATGGCAATATCGCCCCGCTGGAGTGTTCTTACTTCGTTGCTGTCCAGCTTCAGCTCCACCGTGCCTTCGATCACGACAGCATAGTCCAGCGACAGGGTCCGGTGCAGGGGGCTGGTGCTGGCAGGAGCCAAGTCTATCAGACACAGCACTGTACCCCCGGGGATGGTAAAGGCTGGAGGGCTGGTCAGGACGTGCTGGTACGTTGCCAGGTCGTTGTTTAGGTCGGTTGGGAACTGGTTTGTGGCATATCCAAGGTATAAAGTATCGCCAGTCGGGATGGCCTGGGCAGGAACGGTTTCGGAGATATTCTTGTGGAAGATTGCAAGGCCGGTTGTGGTGTGGTCTGTAATGAACCGACTGGTGTGCCGGAGGTTGTTGGGAGGGTGCTGTTCGGCCATGATAGTGACAACGGCTTGATAGGAAATTCAGCCAGTACCCACAGTAGGATCAAGCTGGAAAGTGTCTAATACGGTTTAATTATCGAGAGCCATTGTCCCTCATATATTCTTTCCCAAGATAGAGGAGCAGGATTCGTGTTGACCAAAGTGATACATGTTAAGCTGGATTTCTAAGCGTCGCATGTCAGATTTGGTCCGTGCGGACGTGGTGTAAAGTCTACCTTTTTCTGCTGCCTTCAGACCCGTGCGCTATTTCCGCCATTGGATCACAGGCCATATGGTCAGCAGCCAAGGTTCAGGTGGCTGACTTGCTGGAGGAGTGCGAGGCGAGCGGACTGGCCAAGAATATCGGATCGGAGATGGCGGGAGTCGGCGGAAGCGATCTGTGCATGCTGATGTTTCTTGTCAGCTGCACGCGGCTCGGTATTAGTCTGAGATATTTATGTAAAACGACAAAGACGTAATGGACCGTGATCTCATCGCTAGAATAGAGTCTGCAGCTCGTGAGCAGCATATTGTTGGAACCTACCTACCATGCTAGTCGCTCCTGAGAGCCAGCAGATATCTCTTTGATCTAGTTGGGGGCCTCTGACACCTATCATGTAGTGTAGGATGTGCAACCTAAATTCCCCCTTGGTGTGGAGACACAAACATATATAGGCAGCGATGAATGCATAGGGGCTTTTCCCTTGCCCGCAACGGCCAATGAACGGATGGCCTCGTGTCTAGCAAGGTTGGATAGATCGGAGGATTATTTATGCCACAGGATAGGATTAAAGGTGTTATTAATATTATTGGAAGTCTCTGGAGAATACCAGAGTGTCATTTCTCTCTTAGACCCTCAGGAAATGAAGCCCTACTATATCAGCAAAGGCCACATTCACCAGGAGCCGGAAGGGGGAAAAAAAAAAAAAATGAACATTCGCTTGCCAACTAGACCAACAACCTCAGCAGAGTAGTGATCAGTCCACATGTCAACACTCTCGCGTCCAGGAACCGTCCGCTAACAAAGGCCAGGTCCATTCATATCCCTTCCACCTTGTCATCCACTCACCTGGCCTCAACTGCCACCTACAGATCGGTGCGCTCCTTACCATGGCGGCCCTTGCTCTTCTGGTCGTTGATCATATTATCGGTGATTTTTTCCGCGAACATGACTGCTCCAGGTTAATACGATGTGCGGTTGGAATCCACCAGACGGGAACAGGAAAACCTACAGGCAGGGGCCAGCGGCAAGCCAGGCGGCAGGAAGGGGAAGGCTGAAGGATCGACAACTCTCACTGAATGGGTAGACAGGTTAACGCCCCGTTATTATGGATTGCTCCGGGAAGCCCGCGACTTACCGTTCTCCAATCCCATCACCTGGCCCCGGCTGTTCACCACCGCATTCGGGTCGTCATCTCGACCCATCTTGAGGGTGGCCGCGGGATGGTGCATCGAGCGGTAGTGACACTTGAGGGCATCCTCCACCTCGGCCCAGGTGGCGGCCTCTGGCCCGGGGGCATACTCATCACCATCGAGGATGGGGACCATGTCCGCGTCCTCGAAGACCCGACGCATGTACTTGAGCGACGCGACGGAGACTTCCAGGTCGGTTTTGCTGGTGAGCCAGTTCGGGATCACGTTCACCTTGTCGGCCATGGAGGCGGAGTTTAAGGTGATATATCCCATGGACTTGGCCGTCATGGGAATCCCCATGAGGGTGGCATAGTTGTTGCCATCGTGGGGGGAGTCGTGGCCCAGGGGGAAACTGACGATGAGGAGTTCGGGCCAGTCACTGGGCAGGGCAGCCAGGTCTACGGAGCCACCGGGTTAGCCTGACAGGGACCGGGACTGGATTTGACACGTACCATCTCGGACGTCCTGGGTGAAATTGCGGAGGTCCCTGGGGATTTTGACCGTCGCCCCGTAATCGGGGCCAGGGTTGGTTAGCATGCCGGTGACATTGTCCTTGAATAAATCCTCCTGCTGCCACTTGACGGTCTCGTCCAGGAGGATGGAGGAGGTCGGGACCTTGACCTTGTAAGTGACGCCGAAGACAATATGATCGTGCATGTTTTGCCCCACTGCCTCATTGACCAAGACGGGGTCGATGTCGAATGCCTCCAGCTGCTTGGCCGGTCCGACGCCCGAGACCATCAGCAGTTGCGGCGACATGATCCCCCCACCGGCCAGGACGACCTCATGGTTGGCAGTGAGCGTGAAACTCTCCCCGGACGCATTGACCCGAACCCCGGTGGCTTTCGTCCCGTCGAAGAGAATCTGTTGCGCCAGCGTATTGGTAAAGATGTGAACGCGCGACAGCACCGGGTTGTCCCTGAGATAGGCGGTCCAGGTGGTGGCGCGCGTGCCGTCGGTGCTGTTGATCGTGTCCAAGACCCAACTCCTGCCCAGGAGCTCGCCGTCGACAAAGCCGTGGATAGGGGAAACATCCAAGGCATCAAACGCCCGGGGCAGCCAGGTGCTGAACGGATGCGCCCATCGAGGGTAGGTGATCTCCAGGGGCCCGCCGGCCCCCAGGTCGGGGGGATAATCGGGCGTGGCATTCGCAAAGCGCGTGGTGGCATTGGCGGGCGTGAAGAAGACGGCCTTGTCGAAATACTCCTTGGTGTTGGCGTAGGTCCAGGACGGGTCGTCCACCTCCTCGGCCCATTTCTGAAGCGCGCCGGCGGACGGTTGAAGGTAGCCAAAGTAGGAGAAATCATGACTGCCGCCGATCTACCGAGAGAGGAGAGACCAGAGGCCTCGGGTCAGCACAGACGGGGGACACCACGGCCATTAGGGTTGGACCGACCATCTTGCCCCCGGTAAAGTTCAAGGTGCGGTTATTGGTTTCCTGCCCACCGCGTTAGTGGGCCCTCGTCGGCATCAGTCGGGGGCAGTCAACCGCATACCGGCGTCCCAGCCACCTCCCACCACCACTCCACATCGTCCCGGGGAGGGGTGTCGCTGTTGTCGAACTGCTCGGTGTATCCCGGCACCTCGGTCAGGTTGCCGGTCGTCTTCTCCGTGTAGTCGCCCATTTCAATCACGGCCACAGTGTAGGACGCCTCGGCCAGACGGGCTGCCGCGATCAGACCCGTCACGCCTCCGCCCACCACCACGTAGTCATACGCATCTGCAGGGACGGGCGGGTTCGCGATTGCCCCGGCCCCCAGATATTGCTGCAACTGCGGGCGCCGGTGGTAGACAAACGGCGTCGAGACCGCCGGGCCCAGGAAGAGCGAGCAGAGGGCAACAGACCGCAGATGGGAGAGCATCTTGGAAGGCGTTGGTCGGGGAGCGATGGCACTGGAGACCGAAGTCGCATTCTACGGAGCTGCTATATATGAGTCCTGGTGGACTCTCCCACTTCCAGTATGATAACTGACAACCCAGGGCTCGATGACGTACGATCCCAACCCGAGCGTCGTATCGAGGAGCCATCATTCCCGTATAGCATATGGCGGGCGTGGGATGCTGGAAAAGCTGGGAACGAAACAGAAGCGGTGGTCGCGTCTTGCGACTCAAGCCCGTCATCGGTGATGAAGGTCACATTTGGTCATGGCTGGACTCGAATAAATATCCGCGGAGGCGACTGGCCAGTCAGGATGTCCACATGGGGGTGGAAAAAGGTTCAGTCAAGCTTTCCGGGAGGTCGGCTGTCAGCACCCAGACAATATGCTTAATTGAGTTTAAAATTCTGGAACCAAGGGCAAGTCATGGCGTCAGGAAAGGTGGAATGGGTCACAGCTGCTTTCCGCATTTGGTCCGCGGGGATGGATCAGGGTTACAATCAGGGCTCGGAAGACCCAGTCTTTGTCTCGCATCAGCTCTCCCCACAGCCAGGTCCGACCCTGTGAGCTCCAGTCGACCAGCTGCGACGCTTCAGAGGTAAATGGCCGTGGAAGGTGCCTCGAATCGCCATGGAACGCTAACTATGGGACGACAACTAGCAGCTTGTCAGCCTGATTTTTCAATCTAACCGTTGATGTCGATAATCCGGAACCCATGGAATGAAACCTCGGGTCTATGCAACCGGGTGAGACAAAGGCCTCCCCGAGGCCGCGGCTGCCACTCCGGTCGCTCCTTGCAATACACGCCGAAAGCATCTGATGAAGTCTTAATGATCACATTGTGACACTGGTGGAATTACAAGGCTACTACGCTTCAAACCCTACCACATGGTTTCATCACGACTAATCTTGCCATTCGTATTAGATTCTATTGCATAAGCAGAGGAGACACGCATTCTACCGAAGACATGCCCTAATCAGCGGGCCACAGAAAGAGTACCAAAATCATCAAATCATTCCATCTTAAGCAGTCCCCGTCCACAATTCCCGCAGATACTTCTCATCCACCGGGGGACATTCCACCAGATCCTTCACCTCCGCCAAAAGCGCGTTCGCCTTGCGGCAGTCCAGCGCAAACATGTTGTGTCCATTCAGGAAATAGTCTCGCAGCGTCTCCAGGCGCAGCTGCTCGTCTTCGCCGGCGGCCTGTTCCAGGGCCTCGAGCCACTCCGCCACACTTACGGAACGGCCGACCTGGCTGTCGCCGCGCACGGCACTCGTCAACTGGGGCAATTGGTCGAGCGGCAGGGGCTTGGGGTTGGTGAGGTGCAGAACCTCCAGTCCGGACTCCCGGCCGGTGTCTTGGGCGAGGGTCAGGTGGCCCAGCGCGTCGGAGAGATAGTTGACGGGGATGAAATCGATCACGAAGGGCTCGGAGGCAGTGCCGGCCTGGGGGACGACTCCGTGGCGAACCATATCCATCACCATCCCGCGCACGATGTCCTGGTCGGAGGAAGCGACCCCGGTAACCGTGTTGCCCGAGATGGCCGACGAGCGGTAGATGGTGACGGGGAACCCGCGCGCCGCGGCGCGAGTGAGGAGCACCTCGGTGGCCCAGCGGGTCTTGAAGTAGCCATTGTCGACCGTCGCCGGGGGGGAGAAGTGGATGGGACTCATCTCGTTGACCTGGATGCCCGAGAGGTTGCGTTGCGACTGATCCCAGGCTTGCAGATGCGGCACACTCCAGGTGGACAGGTAGTGGATGCGGCTGCCCTGCCCTCCGATGTTGGCCAGCTCGATCAACGTCAGCGTCGAGGTGGTGTTAATGTGCTTGAGATCCCGGTAGGTCTTGAGCAGGGACACCTCCGACACCAGATGGTAGACGGCGTGAATCGAGGTGGCCAGGCGCTTGAAGTCCGCCGCCGGCAGGCCAAAGTGGGATTCGTGCGCCAGGAACCCGGGCACGACTTGGATGCCGGTCAGGATGCGCTCCGGCGTGAGATTTCCATTCACTAGCTTGAATTCCATCAGTTTCTGGAAGATCCGTCCGTGGTCGAGAGGAGCGTAGGTGCCCAGCACGTAGATGGTGACGCCCGGACGTTGGGTGAGGAGATTGGCCAGCAGATGGATGCCCGTGAAGCCATCGGCGCCGGTCAGCAGGATGTTGGTCACGGCGGCCGGGGGGTTGGACTCGGAGGGATGGAAGCGGCAATCCATGGGGAGGGTCGTCTCGGCCACCCAGTCCACCCGCTCGGCATCCTGGCTCCGGGTGGTCTTCTTGTTGTTGTCCGTGGTCGTGGTCGTGGTCGTGCTGGAGACTCCTCCACCGATGTGTTGGTCTACCAGCTCGGCCACGTGCTTGGGCGTAGGGTTCTGGATCATATCCTGCAGGCTGAGGGCCACCTTAAATTCCTTCTTCAGCTTGCCTTGCAGACGCAGGAAAAGGAGACTTTGACCTCCCATGTCGAAGAAATTGCCGGTGGGTTCCGGAGGCCCGTCCAGCTTCAGCACCGCCTGCCAGGCGCGGCTGACCGCCGCGAGGGTGTCCTGGCGGGCTTCCTTTGGAGCGGAGTTCTCGTCCTGCTGAGAGGGCGCCTGGTCCGAGGGGGTCTGACTGGTGGTTCCCTGGGTCGGGTGCGTCAACTCGACCGGGCAGGACAGAAGACCGCGCCGGTCGGTTTTGCCGCTGGTGGTGGTCGGCAGGGCGTCGAGGAACTGGTAGGCATTGGGCAGCATGTATTCGTTCAGGGAGAACTTGGCCCGGGCCTGCAAGAGCAGGGCGTATTCCTTCTTCTCGGCGGCCGTATTGAGCGGCTTCTTGGGAACCACAAAGGCAATCAGCTGCCGGTCATCCGTGAGAGAGGTCGGGTCATCCTCGACTGGGCGGGCCACGACCGCCAGGTCAACAATCCCCTGGCCGTCGGTGGTGAAGGATTCACGGTGCATGACATGCTCAACCTCCCCGAGGTCGATGCGGAACCCGCGCAGCTTGACTTGTTTGTCGCCCGAAATGCGCCCCAGGAACTCCAGCTGGCCGTCAGGCAGGAACCGGGCGCGGTCACCGGTGCGGAAGAGCATCGTCCATCCGCGGTCCTCGTCGTCGGGGCTGCAGAAGGGGTTGCGGATGAACTGGGTGCGGTTCACCTCGGGCCGGTTCCAGTATCCTCTCGCCACCTGGGGACCTCCAATGCAGAGCTCGCCGATGAAGCCGGGGGGTACCGGGTTCATGCACTCGTCGATGATGTAATGACGGCAGTTGCCGAGGGCAAAGCCGATGGGGATGTTGAGCTGGTCATCGACGGTGTTCTGGACGGCGTGGACGGTCGTCTGGACCACGGCCTCGGTAGGGCCCCAGCAGTTGTACAACGTCGCCTGCGTGCCCAGCCTCTGGAAGGCAATGGCCAGACGCGCGGGCAACCGCTCGCCGCACAGCAGCGCGATGCGGTACTCGGGGCACGCGGCCAGGGCGGCGCCGTTGTGCTCGAGGACCAGAGCAAACTGGGTGGGGGTGAAGTAGCTGACGGTCACGGATTCCTGGCGCATGTACTCGCCCAGCAGGACCGGGTTGCGCCGGGTGGCCTTGGTGGCGATGCAGAGCCGGGCCCCAGCCGTCAGCGAGGACCACAGCTCCACCACCGACAGATCGAACGAGGGCGAGATCTGGTGCAGGAACCGGTCGCGGGGACTGAAGTCGAAGTGCTGCTGCATCGAGGCCAGCATCTCATGGACGTTGCTCTGCGAGAGTCGCACGCCCTTGGGGATGCCGGTGCTTCCCTGCATCGTGATGAGTGCCTAGGGTTAGTCGTGGTCCGGAACAGGGGGGACAGAGAGACTTACGGAGGTGTACAGCATGTAGCACGGGTCACTACGGAGGGAAGGATGCACATCGGCCAGGACGCACGAGGCCGTGGCGTCGCGGATGCTCAGAAGGCCGTAGGGGGACTTGCTCTGGGCGCGGACTTGGGAGGCCAGGACCCGAGAGGCCTCGTCAAAGAGCAGCAGCCCCATCTGGGAGTCGTCGGTAATGAAGGACAGGCGGCCGACGGCCATGGTGGGATCCATGGGCAGGTACCCGCAGCGGTTGAACAGGGCGCCGAGCATCGTGACCACGAGGGGGATGCCGGGATCGGCCAGGATTCCAACGTACTGGCCATGGCGGATGCCTGCATCCTGCAGCGAGAAGGCCAGTCGGCGGGCCGCGAAGACGAGATCCCGGTAGGTCATGGCCTCGCCCTCGGAGGTGGCAATGGCAATGGCATCGGGCCGGGTGTCGGCCACTCCCAGAACCCGCTCAACAATCGTGGTGTCGTCCCACGAATGGGGCTTGAATTGGTGGTTCCAGAACTGAGGGCCCAACCGCTCGAGCTCCATCGGACCGGCGACGGGAACGCTGGCAATCGGCTGGCGGTGGTCCTTGATGACCGAGGCCAGGAAGGTCTGGAAGCTGTCAAAGAAGCGCTGCATGTCCGGCTCTCCGTACAGGGTGGTCGAGAACTCGAGCTGCAGCTGGAGCACATTGTCCGAATCCTCACGGGCCTCCAGACTCAGCTCGCATCCGGACGGCATGTTCTCCGCCTCCAGCTTGTGCAGCGCAAAGTCGCCGGCCTGGTAGACGGCCTGCCCCTCGGGTTGCTGGTAGTTGACCATGACCTGGCCCAGGGGGAAATGCCCGGCACTGCGAGCCACCTTGGTCTCGCTGACGATCACGTCGAAAGGCACCACGCTGTGGGCCATGCCCTCGAGGATGCGACCGCTCATGGCCTTGAGAAGATCCTCAAAGGTGCCGTCGCAGGCGTCCTGGCAGCGGATGGGGGTCATGTTGACGAAGAAGCCCAGCAGGTCGTTGAATTCGGCGTGGGGCCGGTTGCCATCCACCATCAAGATGGTCAGGTCCTTGTCGGCCGTGTAGCGGTAGAGGAAGGCCCGGAACGCGCTGAAGAGGAATTGGAACGGGCTGCTCTTGGCCTGGGAGCAGATGCGCTTGATGCGCTTGAGCTGCGTGGCCTCCAGCTGGGCCGTGATGGTGGCCCGCGAGTAATCATCCCACGAGGGGCGCTCGGATTTGGCGAACGGGAGCAGCTGGCTCGCCGTGGGCATGCCGGCCAGGGTTTGCCGCCAGTAGTCGACGTGGGGCACGATCGAGTCGGACGCCAGCAGCTGGTTGTGCCACAGGGTGAAGTCGGCATAGTTGACCTTGGGGGCGGGGATGCCCGACAGGCTGCGTCCACCGCGCAGGGTATCGTACAAGGTCGTGATCTGCGTGAGAAGGGGCTGGGTGTTGCCCCGGTCAGTGCAGATGTGATGCATGATGAGCACCAGGGCATAGTTGTCGGGGGTCACCTTGACGAGCGTGGCGTCGATCAGCTCGCCGACTTCAATATCCAGCTCCGTGCGCTTCAGCGTCGCGACCAGGGTCTGGAGAGCCTCGCTGGGGTCCGCGTAGGCCGAGACATCCCGGAACTTGACGAGGAAGTCGGTGGGATGGACGATGGTCTGCTCGGCAAAGTCGTCGCCCTCCTGGTAGGCCGTCCGCAGGATAGGGTTCCGAACCCGCAGCTCCTGCAGCGTACGGCGCAAGACCGAGTGGTCCGGCGTACCACGCATGTGCATCACCACCGGAATATTGAGGAAGGACTTGTCCTGGGCAAAGCTGTGGGAGAACCAGAGCCGGTTCTGGAAGGTCGACAAGGGCAGGGGCTGCGCCAGGTCGGCCTTGGGGATCGCCAGGGTTGCGGCGCCACCCTCGGATGAGGATCCCGTGGGAGCAGAGCCACTGCTGGCCTTCTGCGGCGCGGGCTTGCCGTTCTTCAGCTCCTGGTCCTTGTACAGGACCACGGCCTTGTCAATCAGGGAGCGGATGGAGGGGGCTCCCATCACGTCAAACAAGGCGATATCGACGCCCAGCGTCTTGGTGAACCAGTTGCGCAGGTCCACGGCCAGCAGGGAATCCAGGCCGTAGATGGGATCCGCCGGCTTGGGCGACTCCTTGGGCACGCCGAGCGACACGGCCAGCTTCTCAACAAATCGCTCCAGCAATAGAGTAGCCCGCTGCTCCGGGTCGGTGAATTGCGCGAAGAGCACCGGCAGACTGACCTCGCCGGGCTTCTGGCCGGATCGGCGGTCGAAGTCGTGGTTCTGGTACAGGTTCTTGAAGAGCGTGTGGGGGGCCCAGTACACGTCGTCGCGCGCGAGAATCACTCCGGTCACGGTTTGATACAGATCGACGCCTCGGGGCGAGACGCTGGCCGCCTGGTCGGAGAAGACGGCCTCTTCGACCTGCTGCAACAGCTCTTGTCCGTTGACCCCGTCAAATCCCTCCTGCTCCATGAAGCGCTCTAGCGAGGCAGCCTCGGCTGCGACACCGATGCCCGTAATACGCCCGCAATTCATGGTCGAGGCAGGAAGGCCGATCTGGCGCCGGTGGCGGCACAGGGCATCGAGGTAGGTGTTGGCGGCAGCGTAGTTGCCCTGGGACTTGGTGCCAAAGCAGGCCGAGACGGAGGAGAAGGCCACGAAGAAGTCCAAGGGGAGGTCCATCGTGGCCCGATGGAGGTTGTAGGCTCCAACCACCTTGGGCTGCACGCACGTGTGCCACTGCGCATAGGTCATGTTCTCCAGGGCCGCATCGGCCAGCACCATGGCGGCATGGAAGACACCCCCGAGGTTGGGGATCGAGTTCACACACGCCGCAACGTCTGCCGGATTGGCCACATCGCCCTTGTGCACCGTCACTTCAATGCCATGGGCCCGCAGCCAGGAAACTGTGGACTTGGCTTCCTCCCGAGTCTCGCCTGATCGCGACAGGAAGACGAGCTTCTTCGCATTGCGCTGCAACATCCACTCGGCCAGCGTCCGTCCCAGACCACCAAGACCACCCGCCAGCAGATAGGTCTTGTCGGCGCTGAACTGGTTCGCGCGCCGATTCCAGGTGGGGGGCCGGATGGGCACCTGCGTCTCGCCGGTGGCCATCAGCACGACCTGGCCAATGTGGCCCTCGCTCTGCACGAGGCGGAATGCCTTGGGGGCCTCGGAGTAGGGCACCCCCAGGACGGTTTCGGGCATTCCCAGCTTGCCGACGTGGCACAGGTCGCAAACTTCTTGGAACAGGCGGGCGCCTAGGGCTTGGTTGGTGGCGTACAAGGTCACCAGGTCCACCGAGGCGAAGAGCACGTTGCGCTGGAAGGGAGCCATCTCGATCATGGCATTCTCATTGATATCCTGCTTGCCGATTTCGATAAACCGACCAAATGGCGCCACGCAGCTCCATGATCCGTGGAGGAGTTTTCCGGAGAGGCTGTTCAGGACAACGTCGACTCCGCGTCCACCAGTCGCCTTCTGAACCCCTTCGACGAAGCTGATGTCGCGCGACGAGAAGATCTTTTCTTGGGGCAGACCATAGCGAGTCATCAACAGGTCCCGTTCGGCGTCCGTCCCGGCGGTGGCAATGACATTGGCGCCGACCATCTGGGCAATCTGGACGGCCATTTGACCCGCTCCACTGGCAGCAGCATGAACCAGCACGCTCTCTCCGGCCTGCAGGCGGGCGATCTCCACGAGCGCGTAGTACGGCGTCACCAAGATCTGCGGCAGGGCGGCCGCGTCCTCGAAGGGCATGGGCCCCAGACGGAAGCAGCACGAGGCAGGGTTGCGGACCACCGACCGGTGGGCTCCCTGACCAGGGCGGATGGCCAGCACCTTATCGCCGGGTTGGAATTTGGCCGGGTCAACCTCGGCGCCGACGCGCAGCACCAGGCCGGCGCATTCATCGCCCAGGCGGAAATCATCGATGGTGCCCGTGGCCGCCGCAACGTCGCGGGCATTCACTGTCGAGGCCTTCACCGCAATCTCGATCTCATCGGGGGACAGGTCCTCGTCCAGGGTCGCCTCGTCATCCTCCCAGACCAGGCTCTCCAGGCGGCCCACTTGGCCGATGGTCAGCTTGATGGGACGCTCGCTGCTGAACGCCCCCGTCTTCTCGCCCGAGTTGACCCCGCCGCGGACCTTGGAGTTCAGCTCATCATCCGCCTCGATCCGGGGAATAAACAGGGTCCCGTCGCGGAGCGACCATTCCTCGTCCACGATCTCCCGATCCAACAGCTGGTTGACAAAGGGAACGGCGGACTGGGGCGAGCAGGCCACCGGAAGATCCAAGGTCACGATGCGCGATCCCTCGTTCTCCGTGCGGGCCACACGCGCCAGACCGATGATCATCGCGTTCAATGGGTTCTCGGCCACTTGGTCGGTGGCGCCCTCGAGGAGCCACACGAGGTTGAGGTTGGGGCGCAGGAGCAGCTCCCGGGCCGCATCAAATGTGGCTTCACCAGCCTGGTCCCTCTCCATGAACACAGGACCATCCAAGCTGGAGAGCACGACGACATCGGCATTGCCAATCGGGGTCTTGGCCAGATCCCCAAACCCGATGCAGGAGGTCGGGCGATGCTTCATGGTGGCAGCCAGTCGGGAGATCAGATCAACCGTGCGGCTGGAGGGAGGCGACGAATGGATGATCACCAGAGGCTTGGGGCTGGCTTCCTCGGACTTCGTCGGGGCCGTCTTCCAGACCGAGGTCCCCTGGGCCTGGAAAAGCATCTCCAGCTCGGGCTCCGCCTCCCCGGTGGCCTGAGCGATGACATGGCCACCCTCCTTCAGGAACGGCAGGACACTACTCTGCTTGGTGCCCGTGACGAGGACCAGGTCGTAGTCGTGCTCGGTTGGCTCCTCGAGCGTGACCAGACCCGGCCATTTGCCGGCCAGCTGCTCCCATGCATCCCCAGATGCGACAGCATCGCCGGAGACGGGGGTCAGAGACTTCATTCGTCGTCGCTCCTTGTTCGGGCCGCCCAGGGCCTGCAGCACCTGCTCGGTGTCCTCCACTCCTGCGGTGATATGGAGGATCTTGGTGTTCGGGTGCTGGTGGACGAAGATATCGAGGAGCTCGGCCAGAGACGCCTTGGACAGCAGCGGGGATTCGGCACTCAGCTGGTCAAAGGCGGCCTGCCAACGGGTCCGGAAGAACAGCGAACGGTCATTGGAATCATCTCCGCTGCCCAGCGAGGTCACCCGCAGGCCCGAGAACGACAGCAACGGCTGGTGACCGACGGCGGTCTCGACGCTCAGGTGGCTGATGGCCGAGCGGAAGCCCGACTTGTGGGTGGCCGTGTCCACCCAGACCTCCTGCGGGCCTTGGGCGTCCTTGATGGTGAGCATCTCCGGGTAGATGTGGCAGCTCTCGACAAAGGTGGGGATGTACGCCTCGTCCAGATCCCGGCCCAGCACTTGCTCCAAAGCCGGGAAGATGGTGTGGAAGGTGGCATCCAGGATGGTTGGGTGGACAAAGGTCACGTCCGCGGGCTGGTTGGCATATTTCTCCGGGCTGAAGCTGAGGCTGGCACAGGCAAACCCGGGGCCCGACTCGATGCTTCCATTCAACAGGCGGAACTCGTCCCCGTACTGCAGCCCGATGTCGCTGAGATGGCGATAGTAGCGACTGACGGGCGACCACGCCGTGCTGCTCCTCAGGCGGGCTTCGCGGTCCTGCGCGGTGGCCGTGCCGGAGAGTTCCTCGACGGCGACCAAGCCGGAGCAGTGCTCGGTGCAGTTGTACAGGCTGTCGTAGGAGAAGATCTCAAACTCGTACCACGTATCCGAGCGTGACTTGGCCGAGGTGACCTGGGGGTGGATGTCGACAATCAGCTCGGTACCCATGTCCGAGTCATCGAGCACCAAGGCCGACTTGATGGACACATTACGCAAGGCAAAGCCATCGGTGGCCTTGAGCCCCTCGCGAGCGCGGGCCACGGCCTCGAATGCAAGGCTCATGTAGCCGGCAGCCGGGAAGAGCACCTTGCCGTCGATGACATGGTCCGCCAGCCACGGCAGCTCGCGGATGCGCAGGTAATTGCGCCACCGCACGTGGT
Organism: Aspergillus sclerotiicarbonarius CBS 121057; assembly: GCA_003184635.1. Lineage (NCBI taxonomy): Eukaryota > Fungi > Ascomycota > Eurotiomycetes > Eurotiales > Aspergillaceae > Aspergillus > Aspergillus sclerotiicarbonarius. The sequence continues at coordinate 76,455 of KZ826319.1, read as the reverse complement.
TCTCGATCGAGCCCGCCATTTTGGCGCCCAGCAGCGAGTGGCGATGCGATCGCAGGCGGTGGTTGTGGATCAGGCGCGTCTCGGCCCAGTATCGCTCCGAGTGATCCCACGGATAGCTGGGCAGGTCTTTCACGCGACGGCCTCGGGGCGCACTGCAGGCAATGCCCGAGTCGGTCAGATACGCGTCGCTGTTGACGGCCGTCAGGTCGACCGGGTATCCGACTTGGAACAGCTGCCCGGCCAGCCCCAGGATGCCCTCGAAGTCGGGGGTGCCGCGCGTGAGGGAGGCAAAGTAGGGCAGGTCCATATTCAGACTCTTCATCACCTGGCGAGCAGGGCCCTTGAGGGCCGCATGCGGGCCGACCTCGACCAGCACGTCCACGTTCTGGTTCTCGGCATCATCGATCAGGATGCCCACCAGCGCATCGGAGAACCGCACGGTGCCCGTCATGTTGGCCGTCCAGTACTCGGCCCCCATCTTCTCCGCATCGGCCACCCGCGCCGTGACACTCGAGAACATGCGCGCCTTGTCCGAGGCCTGCGACGAGAAGCCGGGGCACTCGTTCAGGGCCTTCGCATAGGCGGGAGCCAGCGGGAACATGTGGTGGGAATGGAAGGCTTGTGCGACTTGCAGTCGGCGAGCGAAGATCTTGCGCGCTTCCAAACTCTTCTGGACCTCGATGATGGCGTCCTCATCGCCGGACAAGGTGACGCTGGAGGGACTATTGACGGCCGCAATGACGGCGCGGCCTTTATAGGACACCAGCTCGGCCGCAGCCTCGGACTCGCCCAGTCCAACGGCCATCATCGCCCCCGGCATGGCATCGGGCCCGGCCTTGACGGCCCCGTTGGACATGTGCAGGCCTCGGTAGTAGGCCGCGTACATGGCACTCTCGAACGACAGGATTCCGGCCGCAAACGCGGCGCCCATCTCGCCGGAAGAGTGTCCCACGACGGCCGTGGGCTCGATTCCCCAGGTCTTGAGGAGTTCGAGAAGGGCTAATTGCAGGGCCGTGCAGATGGGCTGGGACAGGTGGGTTTGGCTCAGTTGGGAGTCCTCCTTGGACCGCGAGAGCTCTTCCACCACCGACCACTTGGGGCCATCCGGTAGAGCCTTCAGCACCTGGTCCACTCGCTGGAGCGTCTGCAGGAAGATGGGCGATTGCTCCATCAGCTGGCGACCCATGGCATGCCACTGTGCACCCTGGCCGGTGAACACGAATCCCAGTCGCGGGACCTGCTTGCTGGTCTTGGTCCAGGCGGGAACGTTCCGTAGGCTGTTCTGGATCGTGGTAGAATTGCTGCCAATGGCATAGGACCGCTGGTCGTGCATGGAGCGAGCCGTGGACAGACTGACGGCCAGGTCGGACACATGGCAGTCCTCCTGGCTCTCCAGATACTCCACCAAGCGCTCCGTGAGAAGATTGCCGGCCTTGTCGGAATGCGTGGTTAATGGCACGAGGAACGGGCGGTTTTGAACCGCCCCCTCGAAGATGGGGGGCACGGTTGATGGAGGGCGTTCCTGGATGGTGTGTGGCCGGTAGTCCTCCAGAACGACGTGGGCATTGGCGCCTCCATAGCCAAACGAGTTGATGCTGACTCGCCGACGGCCGTGGGCATTGAGGGGGAAGTCGACCAGCTCGGTGGGCACCTCGATCTGCCACTCGTCGAACTTGATCTCGGGGTTGGGGATCTTGAAATGCATATTGGGCGGAATCTGGCCCTTCTCTAACGCCATGGTGGCCTTGATGATCCCCGCCAGCCCGGAGGCTCCCTCAGTATGCCCGATGTTACTCTTGATTGAGCCCACGTAGAGAGGGCGCTTGCGACGCTTGGAGCCAAAGACTGCGCCCAACGCCTTGGTTTCCAATGGATCACCGCGCCCCGTCCCCGTGCCGTGGGCTTCGACATAGGTGGTGTCGACTGGGTCCAAGCCCGCCGACCGATAGGTTTTCCGGATGAGCTCCTCTTGCCCGTCCGAGGACGGCAGCGTGATGCCCTGCTTTGTGCCGTCGTGGTTGGATCCGGTGGCCCGGACAATCGCTCGAATCTCATCGCCATGCAGTTCTGCCTGTCTTTGGCCTCGCAGGATCACTGCGCACACACCATCACCACGGGCATAACCCTTGACTCCAGCCGCAAAGGCGCGACTGCGCCCTTCCTCCGAGAGCATGCCCAGGTCGGTCATGGTAATGAAGATGTTGGGGTCGAAATGGAGGGCGGATCCCACGATGATGGAGGTGTCGCAGTCGCCACTCTGGATGGACTGGGCTCCCAGATGGAAAGCCACCAGCGATGAGGAGCAGGCGGTGTCGATGGTCAGACTCATTCCCTGCAGGTTGAAGACATAGGAGACGCGATTCGAGAGGATGGCATTCCCGGTGCCGGTGACTGTGTAACTGGGATAGTATTCAAGATCTTTGGAAAGCATTGCATTATAATCATTAGTGAACGACCCGCATAGAACGGAGGTGCGCGAGCCGTTCATCTCCTCGAGGGTGATGCCGGCATCTTCCAAGGCCTCATACACCACCTCGAGGATCAAGCGTTGTTGGGGGTCCATGGCCTCGGCCTCCTTGCCGGAGATGCGGAAAAAGCTGCGATCGAAGCGGCCCAGGTCTTGATCGAGGTAATATCCATATTTGGCGTTGGTCTGGAGGAGCAGCAGGGCATCAGCAAGTGTCCGGTCCTTGGGGTCAGCGTCATTCAGGGGCGGCTCTCACTGACCGTGCCCTTGTGGGTGCCATCCGGGTGGAAGAAGTTGTCCACATCGAAGCGATCTGCCGGCATTTTCTTTCGGACATCCTTCTGCTCGACGATATTATCCCATAGTTTGCTGGGCCGGTCTGCGCCCGCCACCCGGCAGGCATAGCCCACCAAGACGGCGGGGTTAGGGCCATCGATGGACGTCACAGACGATCCGGACTCGAATGGCGAGAAGCCCGGCGAGGACTCTTTCGTGGAGACCTCGGGCTCCTGGGAGCTTTGTCGCCCCCGTAGATCTCCTGCCATCCTTGCTCGGGGTATAGGGGAGTGGTGATGGGGTGGGAGGAGGTGGAATGGGGCAGGGCAGGGCAGACAACGGATGGAGAAGATCAATTCACGTCTAAAGGCGTGGGAGGGACAGCAGGTGTCTATTGTACATGTGGAAGGAAGAGCGAGGGAAAGGAAGGGAACTTAAGTCTCTACGGGGGGCCGTGAATGGAGAGCAATTCGGATGCCAGCTCGTCAGCGTCACCTCTAACCCCATCGGAGAGGCCTCGTCGGCTTTCTGCCCCCAAACCTGCAGGCTTCGTCCTCAGGAGCTTGGCCGGCAGATCCATATGGGTGTCTCAGCAGGCTCTGCAGTTGCTTCATTGGATTGATTGACCGCAAGACTTCCGCGGATTCTTTGGGCCAGTCGCAGCCCACCTGCCCTAAATGGGACGAGCAGCCAAGTGGGAAGTGGAGGGAGAAACATGACACCCAGCCCCGATGGCTTCCGACATAGGCCAGTTGATCGGTGCCCCTTGCGGGGTGCGCAGCACAAAGAGACAGACGATCCAGCACGTAAGGGGGCCAGGGATCCCACCGTGGAATCCGGCCTTGCTGCGCACGCGGCATGTGGCGCCCAAGGCCCCTCACCATGCAGCCAACCGTATGCTGAGGCGTAGCTGAGATAAGGGGCCTTGTCCGCGACGACAGCACATCTTTCGTCTGATCACGCAACCCTGATGGGATGTGATTTACTGATTGGAGCCCGTATGCAGGGCTTGGCTCTTTCCTGGTCGAGACAAGCTCGATGCCGTAGATGGACAGCTCGGATCTTCAGGTTGGATGGTAGGGAGGCAGGTCTAGATACTGCCCAAGGGTCACATTACTCTACGAAAGCATCTGGGAAACGTGCACAAAAGAGGAAAGACTTCGTTCAATAACATAACTTGGGACCGCTAGCCAACTAGTTCTTGCTCTCCTCCTCAGGGAGCAGGTTCAGCCACTTCTTGAACACATTCTCCGGGTCGTACTGCTTCTTCAACGTCTGCAGTCGCGGCAGGTTCTCCCCATAGACATCCTTCGCGCGCCCATCGCTGTGAGAGTAGTTGGCATACGCCCGTGCATGAGCCCCGGCCCCGGCGCGATCGCCCACCTTGCGCATCAGAGCCCGTTGCATTTCGCGCATGGTCTTGTCCAGGGTAGGGTCTTCCCAGCGGAAGGCACAGCCCACGTTGTACCAGGCGCCGCGAGTCGTGTAGGACATGCTGTCCTTGGGCACCAGGATGGCCTTCTTGTGCGAGACCAGCTCGAAGAGGACCGCCGTGGCACTGGTGCCGTCATAGGTCTGGATCATCGTGGCGTAGTCCTCCAAGATTTCCTGGAAGAAATCCACTTGCAGGGGCAGCTTGACGAAGGCTCCACTGAATGACTTGCGACCGCCATATGTGGCGATGGGGTTCTGGATGCTGTTCAACTTCTCATAGGGCATCATCGTGGCGGTGTTGATCGTAGGGTTCAGCTCCAGGATGGGGGCAAAGTACTTCTCGGCCTCGTCCTGGGGCCCGTTGTAGAAGATGGCGGCCACGATACTGACGCGCCCCGCGGGCATGGCACCGCAGAAGCCGAAGAAAATGCCCATGTCGCCCGTGTTGGTGTCGTCCTCGAAGTGGTTGACAAACTCGATGATCTGGGGCAGGCAGTGCGCCGGCCAGCTCAACAGGCCCGCATACACGTCGTTGGTCTGGTCGTAGGCCTGGAAGATGAACTCGGTGGTGACGCCAAAGTTCTGGCCAGCGCCGCGAATGGCCCAGAAGAGATCTGAGTTCTCGGTCTCGGAGGTCTTGACGATGCGGCCATCGGCCAGGACGATGGTGGCGCCCAACAGGTTGTCGATGGTCAGGCCATAGCGTCCTGTGAGCCAGCCATAGCCACCTCCCAGGGTCAGGCCTCCGACACCGGTGTGGTTGACGGTGCCTCCGACGGTGGCCAGACGGTATGGAGCAGCGGCGCGGTCGATGTCTTCCCAGACGGTGCCTCCCTGGGCCGTGATGGTCTTGCGCTCCGGGTCCACCACCACGCCGCGCATCTTGGTCAAGCTAATCACAATGCCCCCTTCCGTCGCGGACGCTCCGCTGGTGGAGTGGCCGCCGTTGTGGACCACCATGGGGATCTTGTGGTTGCCTGAAAAGACCACGGCGATGGAGACCTCTTCCGCTGTCGTGGGGAGAACCACAGCGCCCTGAAAACATCAGACCGTGGTGAGCAGAATCCCGGGTGAACTGCCTTGGGGTGGGGGACTTACTGCTTTCTTCTCGCATGTGTCACTCCATCTCCTGATGCCCTCGGCGTAGCCGGGCATGCCCTCGGTCAGGACTTCGGCATTGGTACCCGCCAGTAGCTGGCGCAGCTTGAGAACTTCAACCGCAGTGATGGAGTGCATGTTGCCGGGGTAGACAATGAGATGGATAGCAGGAGGAAAGGTTGAAGCGGGAGAAGAAGACTTTGGAGAGGGAGCCTACTCAGGGGCAGATAATGAAGAACAAAAGGATGATAGGCTGGGCCGGCCACTCGGGTCCGCTCCGTCGACTGCCGCCAGGATATACTCCTGGGATGCCCGTTACGATGGTGCCTGATCCTATCCATCGCCGGGCCATTGCTCTTCACTCCCTGCCCCCTTGCTTGTGATTCGTCGAGACGAATTCCCTTTTGATCTGTCGCATGGCATAAAAGCTTGCCCAGCAATCCCCATTGGCATCGACTAAATCTCCGCTTGAATCCAGTCCACGACGCCTCCAACTACCCAGACTTGGGTCGCCGGTCCAGGGTTTCGAACGCACATACAGCTCCTCACGATGCGATCCACTCTCCGGCAGTCACTAGTCCCGGTAGTCTTAGCATAGCGGGCTCCTTAACCGTCAGACTAACAGGGCTACGGATGTGTAGCCAGCTCCACGACCATGGTGGCTGGCGTTCAACGCCCGGGGGTGAGAGTACCCGGTAGACCCCTGCATGGAAGGCCAGGCAGTTTGATCCTGATGGACCAGAGACACACAGATTCGTTTTCCACGGGTCAGACCGCTCTCCTGGAAGACATGCACATACCCAAAGCAGGATAGCCGGATGTAAGGGCACGACATGCCCGCCACGAAAGATGCTTCGGCCCCAACCATCCACTAACGGTCCATCCACGACACTCGCGTCATCCGTCCTACACGTGCAAAGCCAGAGTTGAATGTGTCGCCGGATTTTAGCTCCGCGTTGCACAGAGCCAAGGCAGGGAGGGGTCGACCTGCCATTTCCATCGGCCCGGGCTTGACACGAGTCAGCATTCCAGCTCCAGGAAGCGAGGAGGCGCTGATCCCGAGCCAAAATCATGCAGCACCGCCTGTGTCGCGGCTGGGGCATGTGCATGTGCATATGCAATGCCCATCCCAAGCGTTAAAATCCGCTGGTGGTCAGCAAGTTGCGGTGGGTGGCCCTGCAGCCACTGCCGGCTGTGAATAATAGCCATCCGTTCCATCGGCCTTCTACCTGATAGTCGATCCCTGGGTGACGCGTCCTGCAATCCGGGCCGATCGATGGTGACCCTGCTTCCTGCAGCCGATGGGGATCGGCGGTCTCGGAGGGCCTGCCCTCGAGGGCTGCCACACCGCGCCTGGTTAAATCCTCCGCGGACCTTTTATGCCGTGCAACCAACTGCGACAAACCCAAGGGTGGGCGTCAGGACTTTTATGTCTTGAGTTCGGACACCGGAGGGTTTCTGCTGGACCTGAAGTGCCCATTTCCTGGATTTGCGACCCTCCATCTGTTCCCCGTGAGTAACCATGATCGAGGATATTCAGGCCCGTCTTCAGGCCCGTTTCCAGGCCCATCTGGCCGGCCGGGAGGAGCTGCTCGCGTCCCCCAGTATCGTGGTCGGCACCCTATTGTTCTTGCTGGTGCTGTTTCAGTGGCGCCGGGCTGGCGGTTCCAAAGCGTTTCCCACTCCAAGACTGGGCTTCCCCCTGGTTGGAGATGCGTTGGCCTTTCTGAACACCCCCGTCGGATTCGTCAAGGATGCCACGGCCAAGTGTGGCCCGATCTTCCAGGTCAAGTTGCTGTTCGCCAACATCGTCTATCTCCGAGGCACCCAGCTCAACCGCATGTATGTGGACGTCAAGGAGGACATCTGGTCCTTTGGGGGCGGCATTGTAGGCATCTCCCTTCCCTCTGATGGGGAATCATCCCGGCTCATTTCTCCCAGGGCATGTTCTTGAAGAAGATCGCCATCCCCGGGTATTTCGAGCATTTCCGAACCCTTGTGGGCTCGTTGAATCGCGGCATCAATCGCAAGGTGACCCTGGACCGCTACACCGAACTCGCGGGCGAGGAAGCCGACAAGGCGCTGCTGAAATGGAGCCAGCAGCCGGACGTCAAGATCTTCGAGGAGGCATCCAAGTATGTGCATCGCGTGATCGTGCGGACCCTCATGGGGCAGGACTTCTACGACAACCACATCGACGAGCTGTACGACCTCCTGCACCGCATGGAAGACGAGATCGGACACCCACTCAACTTGCTGCTCCCCGACTGGGTCTCGCATCCCCCGGCACGACGCCTGGGACAGGCCCGCGACCGCTTCGCCGAGATCTTCGAGCAGCAGATGGCGATTCGGCGCCAGAATCCGGAGCAGTGGAAGGGCTCGCTGGACTACATCACCTACACGCTGGAGGACCCGCGAACGGCCCATCTGCAGGAATACTATCCCTCCCACCACACCGTGCTCATGTTTGCGGCCCACACGAGTACCGTGGCCAGCATTGCCTGGACCGCCATGGAGGTTTGTCTTTGCGCGACTGAATTCCCCCCGGCTGCCTTGGTGGACTCACTAACCGTGCGCACAGTTGATCCGCAACCCCCAGTATGTCGAGGCCATCCGCCAGTCGTTCAAGGAGCACAGCGACGCCCATCAATCGCCTGAGCTGCTGGCGTGCGTCAAAGAGAGCGGCCGCCACTACTCGGGCGTGCACATGTACCGCACCACCCATCGCCCGGTGAAGCTGGAAGATGGCTACACCGTCCCCGAGAACTGGGTGGTGTGCACCTCGCCCTATCTCACCCACCATGACGCCGAAATCTATCAGGAACCGGATCAGTGGCTGCCGGAACGGTGGCTTCGCCCCACTGCGCGCCTGCAGAACCTGAACAACACCACGGACGCGGCCTTCCTGCAATTCGGGGCGGGCTCGCATCGCTGCCCCGGGGAGAACATGGCCGGGATTATCGCGCGCGAATTGGTGTCGCGGCTGGTGAAAAACTACGACTTCCAATGGGGAAGCCAGGGCCCGGCCCAGCTGGATATTGCCTCCATGGACTTTAGCAAAGTGGGCAGTCCCTGGTTGCGGGGCGATGCGCGCATTCGCCTCCAGCCGAGGGCATCGCCCGCGGCTTAATGTGCGCGACGATCGATGTCCGATGGATGGTACGGTAGATGAAATTTAGTTTAGCTCAATCCAAGCCTCGAGGGCGACAGCCGCATGACTCGTACACCGTCCTGCTGAAATCCTAGCGCGTATTCCCTTTGCCTGTAACTCTGTGCTATGCATCACCTACCAGGCGTTCGTGGACTAGGTTTGACCTTTCTGCTCGGAAGGACCAAGGCTGGATTCAACTACCTCAGTAGCCTCACATTCCATACTCTCACCCCCCCCCCCCAGTGTCGTTTGATGCAACCCGGATCAGCAACCGAGGGTCAGGAAGAAACGAGACACTGCGCAGTCCTATATACATCTAACCGGCCACCGCTCATTCTTGTGAAGATGCCCTCCAACCCTCACTGCCAGCCAGTGCGTCTGTCGTACCTGCCGTAGCATCGACGAGGGCTGACGAAACATGCCACAGGCTCTAATTCAGCCGACCAAAGCCACCGGGCCTTAGTGCCTTCGGTTCTGGTTCTTCTCTCACCGACATATGCAAGGCACGTCGTCGAGACCATGGATTTACCCTTTCGAGGCCCTGCGGTGCGGATCATCCCTTGGTGCGATGGCCACTAGATTCCGGTTTTACGTGCAGGCGAGGAAGCCAACCGATCCACGAAGGGCGGGTGTCTCTTGATGAACGTGCGCCTGCAGCCATCTTCATGCCGCATCTCCGACCGTTGCGGTTACGGTAACCAGGCGAGCCGTCGTCGCCGAGAGGGCGGGTTGGCACGATACTTAAGGAGTAGGCTCAGATCCAGCTGAGAAGTGTACCCCGAACCTCTCTCTTCCCCGAAGCCCTATCCACCGTCGGGGTCCCAGGCCGTCTTCTCCTTCCCTCCCTCCCTCCCTCCCCCATTTGTTCTCATTCTATTGTCCGTGGCCTTACACCATGGCTCCCAAGGCCGATGTCCAGGTTTTGATCGTCGGTGGAGGTATTGCGGGGTTGACGCTGGCCAACATCTGCAAACGGATCGGACTGACCTACAAGGTACTGGAACGCACCGCCGAAGTGGCCCCCGTGGGTGCGGGCATCTCGCTGGCTCCCAATGCCCTTCGGCTCCTCGACCAGCTGGGCTTCATGGACCAGATCCGGAAGGAAGGCCAACCGCTCCGCAAGATCCAGGTCTTCCGCAACACGACCAAGTGGAGCATGCTCGACTTTGAATGGCTGGAGGGGGCGTACGGGTATTCCATGTACTCGATGCCGCGACACTCGCTCCACCGGGCCTTGTACCAGGCCACGGGCACGGAGCACGTCATCCTGGACGCCGAGGTGGTGAGCTTCGAGGACGAGCCCAGCTCGCCGTCGGTCAAGGTGCAACTGGCGGACGGGCGCGAGTTCAGCGGCGAGGTGCTGGTGGGCGCCGATGGCATCCGGTCGATCACTCGGCGCCTCCTTGCGGACAAGCAAGGGCTGGCGGGCGTCAACACCATCCGCTTCACCGGTCGCACCCACATGACGGGCATCTCGTATCCGCTCACGCATCTGGGGCCCGAGGATCTCGGCGTGGCCACCTGGGTCTTCTACGATGACTGTATCCTGACCTCTTGGCCATGTACCGAGAACCGCCAATGGTTCGTCGGCGTCAAGGTATGTCTCTCCTTGCCTTCGGGCCTTGGTGTCTCACCCATCCCACGGAGTAAGACTGATGCCCCCATCACTGGATAGCCCTCCGAGGCCAAGACCATCACGCGCTCCACCTGGAAAGGCGCCACCAAGGAGATGATCAATGATGTGTACGGCCACCGCTTCCACCCAATGGGCAAGAACCAGACCGTCCGCGATGGTATGTCTCTCCTCCATCCGCCTCTGCTGATTTCCTGGGCACTGACTGGTGCGTAGTGGTGGATATCGCCGAGCGGGTGACTGCGAGCGATGTGTTTGAGGAGACGGCGTTCCCCGACATGTCATTTGGCCGAGTGGCCCTGGTGGGAGACTGTAAGACATCCATCCGATGCACGAGCGTGAGATCCGAGTCCTAACTGCGCGTATAGCTGCTCACTCCATGACGTCCTTTATTGGTCAGGTACATCTCCCGCGTCTCTCCCTGTACGTGGCCCTCCGCTGACAAGAACTGCACATGTAGGGCGCCTGCCAGGCCATTGAGGATGTGGGCGAGCTGGCCAACGGGCTGCACACCTACTTTGCCGGCCAGACCAACGATCCCCAGGTGCTGCGGGATGTGCTGGTTGACTACCGCAAGAGCCGGGAGCCCCGCGCCCGCAATCTGGTGTACTACTCGAGCATCTTCGCGCAGGTGCATACGGGGCGGTTGCCCTATGGGCTGGGGCCGCTGGCTCGCCGCCTGGCGTTCATATATGCCCCGACGTGGTGTTGGAGATGGGCCACCGACCCGCTGTATGGATACCAGCCGCGCGTGCACGCGCTGGACATGTTGTCGAGTTAGGGGGGTGGGATCGATAATTTTCATGGATGGCGTTGACTTTGGCTGGCTGAACGGGGAGCAATAGAGTTGGAGGAGTGGTGCTATCCACGTAGACGGTGCTGTCAAGTGGGGAGGGGAAGCAAGGGGCTGCAAGGGACATTGCCACCCGAAGATCGGTCCGTTGCCATCCAGACAGACCCCGGGGCGTTCCCTTGCTGGGCCATCGGGCGGTGCGAGCGGAGGAGCTAGAATCATGTATCCGATTAATGAGATTCACGACTGGCAGATCATTCTAGACTAACCAATGGGGTGCTGAGCCAATGGCGTTTCCACGGTGAACATACTACACATACACAGGCTATGGGAAGTTTTACTTTATTTAGACAATTTAGGGGGGTTAAGCCACTTAGGTCATTATCGTACTAAGCCAGTTATCGATTAAGACAGCACATTGAATATACTTTCCATTCACAATAGCCAACCATCAATGTAATTGTTCATCCATTACCCTTGGATATCCGAGTAAAGCTAATTAGAATAGATATTGCCTATTTTTTCTGATTGCCTCTCTTGTCCCTTTGTATTTGCACCTTGCAGTGCGTGGATGATGAGTTGGGTGGGAGGGACAAGTGTTGCCCTAAGCAGCAATATATATTTCAACAGCACATCCACCACAGTGAGACAACTACCCATCCATGAGCATATACTCCCACGAATTGATGCCTAACGATCAGAAATCCATACTGTACATACATCCTATTTTCAAAAGTCCCAGTAAGCCAGGAATACCCACAGACTGCTACATTGTTACTTCACTACTCCATGGTGTCGACAGCAATCAGCATTCCGGGAAGGGTTCATCTCCGCGGGGTCGAGGTTCATTACACCGATGACAGTAAAATACCAGCTAACCCAATACGGCATCACACTAATCCCCTTCCGGCAGCATACATACCAAGCTGTGCCAAGCACCACTCATCTGACCAATAAACATCAGCGAATAAAAAACCCTCCGGAATCATCCGGGTTCCATACTGTGCGTGGCCCCGGCAACCCAAGAATCGTGTATTTTTTCACCATCGAACCGGATTAAACCATGTCTAAACTCTAAAGACGGGGACTATTGCAGTCCCCGACGCAACTAGATAATACAGAAGAGAATGCCACCCCCTCCGTCGAGGACCCTCAAGGAAAGATCATCGCTCACACCCACACCATGCCATCGAGTCATCTAGGTAGGTACCTAGTGGATGCAGGCCATTCAGCATCCATCTACCCCGCAAAGCGACTGCGCCGCCGCAGAGACGGCCCAAACGAGTACAACACCAGCACCCCCACGATGCAGCCCACCGTCAGCCCGGCCAGCAAGGTGGTCCCCCGCGCCACGCCCAGCCGGTCGTACAACGGACCCGACCACAGGATGGCCGCAAAGGCGAGGCTGGCACGCGCCAGATCGTTCATCGCAAAGAGACTGGCGCTGTAGGTCATATACGCCACCGACAGGTAGCTGAAGATGCACTGCAGCACCAGCGACATGCCGGCCACCTCGATCACCAGCCCGATGGTGGGCACGATCCAGTGGATCGAGGCGCGCGACGTCCAGGCGAACAGGAACAGGCCGGCGGGGATGAGCACGCTGCCCACGATGGCCGGCACGAGTCGGTGCTCCGGGTGGGGGAACTCGCCGCGGCGGAAGGCCTTGTTCAGCGAGAAGTGCACAAAGGCGTAGTAGAAGGGGATTAGCAGCAGCGAGCTGACTACGCAGCTCAGGAAGATCAGCCCCAGCTGGCCCAGGTTCATGTGGTAGATGTCCTGGTACACTAGTGGTAGCACCTCGAAGTACGAGTAGAAGATGGCGTACACCAGCCCGATGTACACCGTCGTGAAGAGCACTGCCGGGTCCAGCGCGTTGACCTTCCATGGGATTACTAGTGCCTCGTAGGCGATCTGCATCGCTGTGGCGTTCTGTGTCTGGATCTCCGATCGTGATCGGAACGCCGGGTTGCCCGTCAGCTTGCGGAGACGCTTGGCCCGGAGGTGCATGATGGCTGGGCCAGAGGTCTCGGGCAGGAACAGCTGAGGCGGAGATGGTTAGAGAGGATAGGAACCAAGAGACTAGGAACAGGAGGGTCCACTCACCAGGGAGACAAAACACAGTGCCGCCGCCCACAGAATCTCCCACATGGCCCAATGCCAGCCCTTGACGGGCACACTAAACCCCGAGATGGTCGGGGCAATGGCAGGCCCTGCGATGGAACACATCCCCCAGATGTACAGTCCGTAGGGAAGGTTCTTGATGGCCGTCACATCGGCCAGGGAGGCACCGCCGGTGGCCAGCCCGGGGGAACCGAAGAAGCCCTGCAGGTAGCGCAGGATCAGGAAGCCCGGCACGTTGTTGACCAGGGCCGTCGGCACGGCCAGGACCAGGAAGATGGTGACGGAGATCACGTAGGGAGGGTTGCGGCCCACCGACGGCACCTCGGACATGGGACTCCAGATCATCGGCCCCATGCCGTAGCCCAGCACGTACAGCGCCAGCCCCAGCGAGCTGACCGTGCGGCTGACCCCGAAGATGTCCTCGATATAGCCCTCGTCGGCGGCCACGATGGCCGCCGCCATGAACACCAGGAAGGTGAACAGGTTCACCTCGACGTAGACCAGCAGCTTGACCAGAAACGACCAGTTATGCGGGTTGTCCGGGTCGTCGGGCGAGTACCAGTCCACCAGGATGGTCCCGTCCGCCATCACTTCCGGCTCAATCCACGACGACGACGATTGCAACGAGGACTCGGGCGGCGTGGGAGCCGGAGTGGGGAGGGTGACATCTTGGATCCCATCAACTTCCTTGGCCGGGTCGTCGCGGGGCAGGGCTTGGTTGAACAACGTACTTCCATCCGCCTCCTGGGCCGTTTTCTCCGGCGACTGCTGCTGCTGGGCCAGGGCATTGCTGGCCGCCAGTTGGTACGGCGGCGGCAGCGTGAAGTCGCGACGATATTCACGGGGCGTGAACAGACGGCCCCCCGACACGAGGCGTAGGATCACGCCGAATGCCGAGTTGGAGAAGACTCGTGCCATGGTCGGTGCGGTCTGACTGGTCCGGAGCAAGAGGAAATCATCAATTGGAGGGCTTGGACCAGGGTATGTATGGAAGGATTCGCGCCAGGAGGGCCATCTGACCGTCAGACCGCTTCCGGGCTCGCAATTTCCCCAGCCCTAGGGGGCATGCAAGGGGCCTCTTGTCTAGCAGGACCAGCTCACTTTTTGGGGCATACCACAAGGATCGACGACGTTCCACGGTTGCATCCCCTGGCCAGGATGGAACCGGCCATTCACAAGCCAACCGTCCATTCCGGTGGGCATGTGTCCGAGCGGTTGCATGAGCTCAGCACGATGCAACGAATCATCCCAAAAGTGAGGTCAGCTCATACGTGGCAGCCTTATCCGACTTGAAAAACAAGCCCAACCCCGACAGCCTAGGTTGGACCGACCAAGAAAGATCCCTCTTGTTTGCCCGCCATGACTTCTCTACCCCCGGCCCAGTGCTGCATCGCCGGCCATCTGCACAACGGTACCCCCAAGGGGGAGGAGACCACCATCGACGGCAGTAAGGAACCCCCTCCCGTCCTGATCTCATCGGTCTCATCCTGATGTGCATGCCCCCCCCCCCCCCCCCTAGTCCTCACCTACGTGTCCTACCCTCCCGACAAATCGACCCACAACGCCATCCTGTTTCTGTCGGATATCTTCGGCCCCAAGCTGGTCAACTCCCGGTTGATTGCGGATCAGTTCGCCGACAATGGCTACTTTGTCGTGATGCCCGATCTCTTCAATGATGATCCCGTGCCCGTAGACCACGGTGCCGAGTTTGACGTGATGAAGTGGTTGCAGAAGCACCTGCCACCCGTGACGGAACCCATTGTCGACAAGACCATCGACCACATGCGCAACAACCTGGGCTGTAAGCGTATCGGAGCGGTCGGATACTGCTACGGCGGCAAGTACGTCGTCCGGTACCTTAAGCCGGGGCTGGTGGATGCGGGCTTCATGGCCCATCCGGTAGACGTGCAGGCGGACGAGCTGAGAGGCATCCAAGGACCATTGAGCATTGCCGCTGCCGGTGAGTTGAGTCTCGATACGATACTTCCCTTTGCTGTCAATGATACCGGTGACTGAGATGGGCTGACCTCCTACAGTGTCGGACTTTCTCTTCCCCACGGAGAAACGCCGCGAGAGCGAAGACATCCTCGCGGAGGTGGGTCAGCCCTATCAGCTGTCGCTGTATTCCCATGTCGAGCATGGGTACGCCGTCCGGTGCAACATGGAGGTCAAGCAGCAGAGGATTGCCAAGGAGCAGAGCTTCGCGCAGGCTGTGTCGTGGTTCCACCAGTATCTGAAGGAGTAAATGAGTCGCTGGATATATATATTTCGAAGGTTGATATAGTAGACATCATACGCTAGCTGAGACATAAATCAATTCCCATTGCACAAACCATACTAGCGATGATACTCCCAAGGCAGATGCAACTTAGATAAGGTCAGATTAGAGCCCACACAGTCTCAGAATGTAGATGTTGGAATACAAGGACTGACAATGGCCCAGCTGTGTGGTTTTGGTCTCGTTGGCAATTCGTCAAATTGCTTAGGGTAGCTACACTAAAATGGGTACGAAGTGATGGGTATCACACAGGTGTATCTATTCATCTAGTCCGAATACACCGACATATTTCAACCATCAGTCTACCGATGGTGAACAAGCAATCACGCTATACACATATTTACATCAGGCCATCCCAACTATTTCTCACGACGCCGTCAAAAGGTCATTCGGAATAAACAGCGGCATGGTATCCTCCCACCGGCTCTGGGTCAGCACCGTCATGTTCGACCCGTCCGCCTCCATCTGCATGAGCACGGGGTACGGCTGCTGGTTGTTGTCGTAAATCACGGCCTCATCCTGGAAGCCAAACATGCCCGTCGCCCAGCCGATCTTGCCTTCGTGCGTCCACACCGCGTGGGCATCGTTGCACGCCAACGTTGTCAGCTGCTTCACGTCACTACCGTCCACGGCCATGGTCATCACGTCGTAATTGTCATCCAAGGGCCCGGAAATGGGCCAGCTGGTACGCCGGGTGAAGACAATGCGGTTCGACCCGTCGGGGGCAAACATGGGCGTGTTATCCCACTCCCAGCTCAGGGCCACCACCTCGCCCGTCGTCAGGTCCATGCGTCGCAGCCCCAGCGGCGCCACCTCCTCGCTGGCCGTGTACGCGAACTCGCGCCAGACCACCCACCGTCCGTCGGGCGAGATGGTCGGGAAGCCCGCGTTGGTGCTGCCGTTGGTGAGAGGGCGTGCCCACGACCCGTTGGCCGCCACCAGATACACCCACCCGGGGTTGGTGTAGCGATACTCGAACCAGTCGCCCAGACCCACGGCCAGGACCTCGCCATCCCCGCGCCACGACGCCTGGAAGGTGCCGTTGGTGTTGGAGGAGTTGACTCGCGCGGGGAACCGCGAGCCATCGAAGATGTCGCCCGTGCCCGTGCCGTCCGCGTTCATGGTCACCAGTGACGAGTTCTGGGTCTGCTGCGACGTGTACGCCACCTTGCCCTGATGCGACATCTGCGGGAAGACATCGCTAAAGCGGTACTCCCACTCATCGTCCCAGCTGTACAGCTTCTTGCCCACGGCCCGCACCGGGTCCCACTCGACGTGCTCGTAGACCATCTGGCTGCCGTCGGGCGACCAGGCCGGGGAGCGGTGGTAACCCACCAGCGAGGCGTTGCGGTACTGGGGACTCAGGGTGCCCTGGACCTGCGCGGCCGTGTAGTTGATGGACCCCGGGTAGGTGGCATTGGTGAGCAGACTCTTCACCAGGTAGCCGACGGTGCTGTTGTCGATGTACTGGGGGAACAGCTTGATGCCACCGGACTCGCCCGACGCGTGTTCAATGCGGTCTGTGCCCGTGGCAAAGTCCACCGAGACGATGGCCGTGCTGACCTCGTAGAAAGCGGGCTCGGCCACACGCGCATAGTAGGTCAGCTCGGTGGGGATCTCATAGAAGACGATGCGGCTGCCGTCGGGCGAGAACTTGGGCGAGCCCAGACAGTAGCCCGTGCGGTTGGCGACGCGGTGGAAGTCCCGGCCATCGGGGCGGATGGCGTAGATGGACAGCTCCTGGACGTGCTCCCAGCCACTGATGTTGTTGTGTCCGCGCCAGGGGGTGTTACGGTCCGAGGTGAAGACCACCCACTCGCCATCGGGCGACCAGGCTGGCCGGAAGTGGCCATCAGGGAGGGTGTAGTTGCCGGCCACTTCGGTCGAGTTGGTCACGTTCCACAGCGATCCGGTCTCGAGGTTCTTGATCCAGATGTTGCTCTTGTAGTTGTTGAGGGTGCCCGCAAAGGCCACGAGACTGCCATTGGGCGAGATGGCGCCGGCATCCTCCACGGCTGGGGTGGTGGAGATGGGCTGCACGTCGGTGCCATCAGGGCGGACCCGATAAAGATCCGACTGCCCATCGCCGGCACGCTCACTGGTAAAGACAATCCACTCGCCGTCCGGGGACCACTGCGCGTGGTAGTCGAATGTGCTCTCGTTGCCCAGCAGCAGCCGGGCATTGGACCCGTCCGCATTGGAGACGTATAGCTGTGAGATAGACGGTGCAATGCGGTTCATCAACATGACGCCCTTCTTCCCGGCCACCGGTGCCCCGCGGGCTACCACGGCCGAGGGCGTGTCCTCCGCGCGCGCCATCGAGGCATACGGACATGATGCAGCTGCGGCAAGGCCGCCAAAGAGAGGTAGGAGAAGGGAGGAGAGACGCATCGTGGTGCGGTCCAGAGCTTGCCGCTGCTGTGTGCGATGCAGGAGGATATCCAGAGACTTTGGCACATGGGAACGGCTCTACTTAAGCTTCACGATGCTGTGGAGCATCCCCCTCCGGAAGAATCGAAAGGATTTTCTGCTCGGACGAGACCTCGGACTTCGCAATAGCCTTCCAGATGAGGAAGGGAACGACGCGGATATCGTGAGGAAGTGGGCTGCTTACAATTGGTTTTCGGTAACGAATGCCGATCACTTCATACCCGCGAGGTGATGAGCAGGATCAGCACTGCATGACCTCACCCTTCCACGCTTCAGGTTCAAGGCATTAGTATTCCCTTCTCCAACGGGCGCCGATATGGTTGGTTCCCGCCTCTGCTGCCAAGAATGGTGGATATGAAACCCGGACCATCGCCGGAGATATCGTGATGAGAGAGGCGAGACTGTTCCGATGGGGCTATATCTTTTACCCCCCCCACGGGGGTACACGCATCCTGAGCATTGATGGGTGTGTCGTAGGACTCGACTCGAATGAACAATGGTGGAATGGGGTGTCCTCTGTCTACTGTGTGTGCTACCTATTGGGCTGCCGGACTGCTCGCCATCAAGCCTCCACGATGCTGCTGCTCACTTCTGACGGAGCAGCCTGGCTGGGTATCAGGAAGGATGATGGCCGGAGCCCAGGATGACTGGACTATACTGGGTCTGGCCTAAACACCGCAGGATGTGTCTGTTCAACTCTTGGCTATCTCATATCCCCGAGGGCAGGGTCGAGATTGGGGATTTGGCTGGATTCTTGGCATGCGGGATGTCTCCGCTAGTCTCCGGCATCGCCCCTCGTGAGAGGAGATCAGTGCGGCCCATCGTTGTCCTTGTGTCTTTCGGGATAAACTCAAACTTCTGGACCGCTGAAGATGCTCCCGAGAACTCTAAACCCGTCGATCCGATACGATGCGATGCTATATCAACCCGCCCATGTCCCCAACAGAATAAGACTCTTCAGCCCAGCCGGGATGGTGTCTGAGGGGACAATGCAGGGTCAGCCAGGGTCCCTCGTTAGTCCCTGATGACTAGCGACTAGTCGACTGGAAGCCGACGACGGGTCCGGGAAAGAGTCTCCGCATTGGCCGGCTTCCCCTCGGGGAAAATTCCCTGCATCCCACAGATTGATTACGACTGATCCTGATTGCTCATGGCTGACGAATCCCACACCAACCCGGTTGTCGGGGACAGCCCACCGTGGTTGCGTTTGGATTGCATTCATGACAGCAAGATGCATAGCAACATTGCCACTTGGCGAATGAGACACACGAGACCCCAGTCGGATCGGCGGAAGAAGTCCTCCCGCACAAATGCTCTTGGTTGGGTAGGGGCTGGGAGTTAGGGCAGCCGACCTTGATCCCGAAGTAACCCCGAGACGAAAGCCACCACCAAATGCGCACCGAATGAGGAGACGGGCAAATCCAGGCCGGAATGGGAGCGCTCGGCCGCAGTGGAATCCTGGAGCTGGGCTGCAAATTGGATACGAGCTGATCGCTCCCAAACCAGCCGGTGAAGTGGGGTTCGGCTCATAGCGCCGGCGCTGCCAAGCCCGTCTCTCGGACTGGCCTCGAGGAGAGGCGAGCAGGAGATTGATTAGATGAGGTCTGTACTGCTCGGATGGCCACTCTACGCTCGAACCCAACGGCCTGTACGAATACCGGGTACAAACACGCCTGATTCTATAGGCGGGACGATGGCCCCTCACCACCAGTCGAGAACGGAGGATTTGTCAGGTCCGTCATCTGTGTGGAGCAATCGTTACTTTGTTCAATCACTGGTCGGTCACGATGAGAACGACCCAGCATTAGATGGGGACGTCAGCCATCGAGGGTCATTCGAACTCCGATAGGGAAAAGCAGCCGAGGTCACTTTTACTACGCCACCGATGGATGACATGGACTGGACCGGCTTCACGCACCGGCTGGTGGAAAACTGTTACACTATTGTCAATCAGGCTGCATCCCCGACTGGGACCTGGCGGCTAAACTCGACGCTATCCAGGCCACAGGGTAGCGTGCGTTTGCTCTTGTATTTCCCCCAGTAGCACGGCCGCCGAGCTGAGGAAGCTGGCCACTTCTACCGATAGGTCCGGAATCTCTCCTTTGCCCAAGTACCCGAACCGACCGTAGTTCGTACCTGTGCCAGCTGACCAACAGGATGCCTGACACGGCGGCTATGCATGGTCAGTTGGGGTTGCAGATGGCCTTAACATAGATTGCACGTGCGGTTTGCTCCATTCTGCAGATTGTGGCGTAAATCGAGATCACCTCCATGGCCAACCACCGATAAGCTGGAGGATTTCCACTGGTCAAGTGTCTGGCGCGGATTGACTAGCATCCCCTCGAAGAAGCAAAGCAACCAGACCCTGGGCTTGAAACAGAGTGTATTTTGCAAGTGTATACATCCTACAACAGAGGAATACAATCATCACAGCTTCCGAGTTGTTGCTGCGGCAGGGATGAGGTGCGCGACCTGGTGACTGATGGCCACCAGCTGTATCCTCTCGTCAAACAAGAGATTCTGCAGGTCCATCCGACCCCGTTCAATGGCTTTGGCCTCGCTCCGCATGTAAAGCCAACGGACGCCCTCGGGCGGCAGCCGCGCCTTGATTTCCACGGATAACAGCAAGGTCACATTGACTACTGGCGTGCGCAAGATCCTGGATCCATCATCCCTCAACACCCGCCAGTCCGGCCGGCCGTCGAGGTGAGCCTGGCGCTGCGCAGCGGCAAAGGCCAGGGTGGCTACAATACCCCCCCCGGGGTACTAGCCGGCTGGCTTCCGGCTGGCCAAAGTTCTCCTGGACGGGAAGATTCATATCGAGAATGAAGGGAACCATTTCAGTCGTCCAGCGAGCGGGGGACTGTCCCCGGACCGGGCCCGATCCCAGCGGGAGACAATCCCAACCCGGGGCAATCCACTGCTCGACGAAGGTGATCTGGGCCGGTGGGTGCGTGGGGATGAAGAATTGGAGATACGATGCGGCGCGGCGGTATCCGTCAGGGTAGAAGGCAGAATGGTAGGGGGTCACTGTGCATGTCGGATGCCAGCCGGGTCAGATCCACAGGCGGCGGGGATGGACACAGCTGCCAGCCGGTGGGCAGGGTGATTCCTGGCAGGTCCAGATTGGAAATGCTGCCCCTGGATTAGCCCCGATAGTCACCGGCGAGAGAAGCGGTTGATGCCAACATCAGATCGGCCGAGGCTGCAATCTTCTCCCGCTGGAAGAGTTCGACATGCAGGGTGGACCAGGCTTTGCCGATACTGACCTCACGGAGCTTCATGGTCACTGGGTGGATTGGGAAGATGGGTCTGCGAGTGCATGCGCGCGTGGTGGATGGCGTAGCAAAGGCCATACTTGGCCATCACACACGCCACATAACCCCCCCGCACTCACTGGTACGTGGTTAGCCTGGAAGGTCGGCCATCCAAGGACCCCAGCGAGGGAGCTCTACCATCGCCGTAGGCGATATCGGTCGGTAATCGGACCGAGCATTCGGCTTCGCTTGTGAAGGGCAGCCGGAGGGCCTCTGAGAGGCTGGTTTGCAGGGCAGTGGCCATGGTGGTGGAGCAGACGACGACCGAGTTGTGGAAGACAGCTTGAGTCAGCTTGAGTCGCTGCTGACGAAGAGTTCAAGCCATCCGGGCTGAACCTCTGGTTGAGATGACTAAGGGAGAGCTCGATCAAGGTCGAGAGCTGGAGATAGATAAGCTCCACAGAGTCCTATCTCTCTAGATAAGACATCGATCTCGAACCATGGTTGAGGGGAGAGAGGAGTTTGGGTGCTACTGCACCATCCTGGTCCATCCAATGTCCAGCCAGTCCCAACAGATCTAGCAAGCCATGGCGCCTGGATGCATTCTGCCAGGTCTAGTTCGACTAGGGTAACAAATACCACATCCGTACCAGCCAATCCTACCGGCTGGGTGTTGCCGATGGCCCCCAGGATTGTGGTGGCCGAAGGGCTCTTCCTGGCATCTCAGACACACCCCGGATTACCATCCGGATTTCCCTCCCCACAGTTCCTCAGGAATGAGTAACATGGGCAAGGCGTGGGGTAACCAACTAGCCGCAGCATCGCCCGCCAACGAAAAGAGTCTCCGGGCTGCTTCAGCCGGCCCCATGACGCAGTTGCCAGGCATCGGCCCCCGGATGCAACCCTAGGTCGCCCACCTGGCCGGTTTGGGAAGTGCCACCCTCGTCACTACTCTTATCAAATTGCCTATCTCGGCCATGGCAAGATAGCCTCAATCAGCCCTCGTCGTACCCTCATGCCGGAGACCGCCCAGCGCCCATCCTACCTTGCGCGTCTGGCCTGGGATGGGCTGCGTCTATATAAAGACTGGCGCACCCCTTCTGGAGCCGGACCAGTGAAGACTTTTCGGTTGATACACTAAGCGCGAAATGGGTTCATCGGTTGCAAAAAAGCCCTATTTTGGGCTAGTCGGGGGGTGGCTGACCTTCTGGATCACGGTAGGACTTCCGATGCAGAGAGGTTGCTAGAGGTTGCTGCAGGTTGCTGACACTTCCCTCCAGGTTGCCTGTGCCACGGACATGACTTTGTTTGGGTATGACCAAGGACTGTTTAGTATGTTCCTCTCCCGCTGTCGCTACATAACGCGGTCTAATCCAAGACAGGCGGCATCGTGGTGACGCAGAACTTCCTCGAAGTTCATGATCTGGTAGGACCCAGCAAGACCACGACCCTTTCGACCGTCACGGCCATCTACGACGTGGGATGTTTCCTCGGGGCCATTGGGGCTTTTGCTCTGGCGGAGCGACTGGGCCGAAAGAAGTCCATCTTGATCGGGACCGCCATCATGGCCGTTGGCACCGTCCTGCAGGCCAGCTCGTACAGCCTGGCCCAGATGTTTGTGGGACGAGTCATTCTGGGGTGAGTGCGCCCTGCCTGCGATGCCCCATCGGCTAACCACGCCCAGGATTGGAAATGGGATCAACACGTCCACGGCGCCGATCTGGCAGACCGAAACCGCCCAGGTGTCCTGGCGGGGACGGCTGGTCATTCTGGAGATGGCCTTGAATGTCGGAGGCTTCATGATGGTCAACTGGATCAACTACGGGCTTTCGTTCCACGGCGGTGCGCTGGCCTGGCGACTGCCCATTGCCCTACAGTTCTTTTTCATCGTTGTCCTCTTTGCCACCGTCCCATGGCTGCCCGAGTCCCCGCGGTACGTCCGAGTCCTGAGGGTCCCTTGCATTGCTGGGCTAACCGACCTAGGTGGCTGCTATGCCATGGCCGCACCCAGGAGGCCTTGGAAATCCTCTGCAGCATCGAGGACAAGCCGATGGATGACCCATACATCGCGACCCAGCACAGCGAGATCGCGTACAGCATCCAGTATGAGCGGGAGAACGCAGTGCCCTGGCGGGATCTGTTAACCGGCCGGTCAACTGGCGACACCAAGACCCTGCGACGATTAATCCTGGGGGCCGGGACGCAGGCTTTGCAACAATTCCAGGGTATAGATCGCCTCGGATCGGGATCCATTGCTTCAGCTCGCTGGCTAACCAGGGCGCAGGGATCAATATCATGTCGTACTATCTGCCCCTGGTACTCATCAACACGGTCGGGCTCTCCAACAGCATGTCGCGATTGTTGAGCGCGTGTAATGCGACGGTGTACTTTGTATTTGCGGCCATGTCGGTGACGCTGATCGAGCGCTTTGGCCGACGAGGCCTCATGCTGCTCTCCACCTTGGGCCAGTGTGTCTGCTTCTTGGTCATCACCATCCTGCTGCGCTTTGCCGAGATCGACCGCCAATACGCGACCGCCGCGGTCGCATTCTTTTTCCTGTACTATATTGCGTTTGGGATCGGGATGCTGGGGGTGCCCTGGTTGTATCCGACCGAGATCAACTCGCTGCCCATGCGAACCAAGGGCGCGGCCGTGGCCACCGCGACGAACTGGTAGGTGGTCGGTCCTTGGGCAGTCCCTTCCTGGCGGCTGCTGAGCATATGACAGGATCACCAACTTTGCGATTGTGGAGATCACGCCAATCGGCATCCAGAACATCGGCTGGCGGTTCTGGATCGTGTGGACGGTCACCAATGCGGCCTTCCTGCCCATTCTCTACTTCTTCTACCCCGAGACCGGTGAGTTGGCCATCCCCATGCTTTGCCGACGCCACCATCACTAACCCGGCCAGCGAACCGGACCCTGGAAGACCTGGACGAGTACTATCGCTCCAACCCGGCCCTGGTGGTCACCCGGGATCCAGATGCCATTTCCACCCGACGCCCATTGCGGTATGTCCAGCGCGAGGAGGAGGAATTGCAGCGGCAGAAGAAGGTTCCCCCGGCAGAGGATTCATCGAAGGACGACAGTGCGGCCTCGGTAAGCCATGTCGAGTAGGGTTGCCGGGATGGGAGACGACGATCGAGAACGAGCCCTTGGGATAGGCGAAGGACTGTAGAGGATAGGTCTAGAGCAGCTATTGGCAGAGAAAGTGAAAATGCAACCGGCAGGCAGTGGAAGTGGAGCCCTAACTGAGAGCTAGTCTCTGATCTTGGTAGCGACCGGCGCTAGCTCCGATGCACGGCGCCGTTCCATGGCGTCTGGTCAAAAGTAAGTTTCTTCGGGTTCGCCTCCTGCCTTCCGCGCCTTTCAATTCTCCAGCTTGGTTGTGGCTGTTGGCCCGCTGGTTGAAGCAACCCCAGCCGGCATCGCCCTGCAGGTACGACGGCCGGAGTCGAGGAACCCTAGATGCAGGTGACCTCCATCTGGTAACGCCACGACGCAACACGCAGCCAGCATGCCGACTGTCCATCGAGATGCAGCTCGTGCCCAGGGCTCACCGGGCGTCAGGAACACGAACGAACCCCCGATTTAGCTCCATGCTAGCTGGCAAATTCGCTGCCGAGGCTCACAGGAGTCCAGCTAAATCCTTCACTAGCATCCATTGGGCCACGCACTGTCCTCCTGCCATGCCTGCCTAACGCGAGAAGGGAAAAGAACATGAAACGTGCCCGAGTCAGGGTTTGACTCGCTTAGATGGCGCGTAGAAGTCCCGCTTCATGGCCTCGGCTGCCCCTGGGATTGTTTTCCAATGCACGGCAGAGTCATAGAGTCATTGTTTCTCCTGTCGCCACCCCCTCGGGTTCGCTTATTAGTCAAGTAGATCCTTCTTTTGCCCGCGGTTTCTGACATCTTCCCCATCGATGACGATGGCCGGCTTTCCGACAGCACCAGCCTGACCCGCGTGTTTGAAACTTGACTTGTCCCCTCCCCGGTTCAACGGGGGGGCCCGCCAGTCGAGGTCAACGATGAACCGAGACACCACCTGAACGGATTTTGCCCTTCAGATCTTCCCCATCCCAGCGTCAGAATGGGTTCCTCGATGCCCTTGGAGGGCCACAGCCTGGCTATCTTCGTGGTCTCGGTGGTGATGATGTGCGTGGCCACAATCGCCGTCGCACTGCGCGTCTTTGTCCGGGTCTATCTGGTGCGGGCGTTTGGTTGGGATGA
Organism: Aspergillus sclerotiicarbonarius CBS 121057; assembly: GCA_003184635.1. Taxonomy (NCBI): domain Eukaryota; kingdom Fungi; phylum Ascomycota; class Eurotiomycetes; order Eurotiales; family Aspergillaceae; genus Aspergillus; species Aspergillus sclerotiicarbonarius. The sequence goes on along the minus strand of KZ826319.1, from coordinate 51,284 downwards.
TGGGTTGATGCTTGTCGCCCTGGTACGGTCTCTCCCTATCCTGACCGCGATGGAGACCCAGTTCTGACTCCAGCCAGGCCCTCTTTATCTTCTTGGATGTCTGCTGCATGATTGGATCCAAGAACGGCATCGGTCATAAGAACGACGACTTTACGGAGTTGATGACGTACGAGAAAGCCCTTCTGGTACGAGCAATTCCCCTGTCCCCGAGACACAGGGGCTAACCCGAGGGGACTATGTAGTGGTGGTGGCTCGGCCAGATGTTGTATCTCTGGTCCTCCGCCGTGGCCAAGGTCTCCATCGCCCTCGCCCTGCTGCGGCTCACGGTGCGCCGACTGCATCGCATCATCCTCTGGGCCGTGATCGGGGTCGTGATTGCCATCGGGCTGATGTTCTGGCTCGTCCTCCTGTTGGATTGCCGGCCGATCTCTCACTTTTGGCTTCGTGTCGACCCGTCCAATTCTGGCACATGCCAGCCCGTCCGAATCCTCCTGGCCATTGCCTGTCTCTATAGTGGAATCACCATCTTCTGCGATCTCACGCTGGGCATCCTGCCCATGTTCTTGATCTGGCGTCTGCAAATGAACAACCGGACCAAGATTGCCCTGGCAGGGATTCTGAGCCTAGGAGCTGTGTAGGTGCCCATGGGGCCCCCTAAACCCGCATGCGAAGTTCTAACAGTGTCCCAGCGCGAGTGTTGCCGTCATTATTCGGCTGCCGTTTCTCCATTACTACGAAGACATCAACTTTCTATGTGAGTCCCTAAGCTTTCACCTACCAAGCGAAGCGTTCCTGACCGCCACAGATTCCACGTATCAAATTGCGATTTGGTCCATCATGGAGACCGGACTGGGCATCACCGCCGGCAGTCTTGTCACCCTGCGCGCTTTGTTCCGCTGGTTCCTCGATGGTAGCAACTACTACGCCCGCCATGGCCGAGGAGGAAAACCCAGTGGCGGACCGTATCCCCTGTCCAGCTTGACGGGCGACGCGTCGAAGAAAAGCTCGCGCGATCCCAGCTACTGGCGTCCAGACCTCGTCCCGGACAAGCTGAATAACCTGACCGTGACGACCGTCTCATCTCCCATGGCGCGGAGTCCCCTGAGCGAGACTAATAGCAGCCAGGAGGTTTTGAACCCGGACGAGGAAGCCTGGCATGGTCAGAACCATGTTAGCATCCATCGGACCTTCCAGGTCTCGGAGGGCGAGTAGGCGATCCGCGGCCTAATTTTTTCCTTTTGTTTATAGCTACTATTTACCTGATACCACAATATATTATTCCCAAGAACTTTCTCCGGCCTGTTGTATCGAGCCGCGCGCACGGAGCCAATGGCGAGCCTCCTGCCACTGGATCGACCCGTGAGCTCCCCGATTGGGTCCCGTTAATATATTTTCCATCTAAAGCGGGGACGAGATTAGACATAGTCACAGGGTTAGTAGGAGATGGTCTCCACAATCAGAAACATCCAGCGGAGCCATTTTACACTATGGATTCCGCTTCTCTCACCGGGAAGCGTATTTAAACTTATTCTGGAAGAAAATCATCGGTGGGGCAACGAAGGATGTTTCACGCCTCTAGGCATATTATCGCGTGAGATCCCGACGATCCATCGCCGGGTTCACATGTTCCGTGGTAGGTAGATAGCGAATACAACAATAGACTGATCACAGCATTTGGGATATCGAATGAAAAACAGAACGGACGAATGGACAAACGGATTCAGATCCCCAGACTGGCACAACTAAAGGCCGGCGACACCGACCCCGAATAGTCGGCGATGATGGCCTCCACGGCGGCATACAGGCCCGGACCCAGCAGGAACAAGCCACAGGCCATGATGAAGATGTGGACGAGGGTCATCACCGACCGCAAGGGCCCCGCAAACAGGTTCCTCTTGTAGAGTTGCCAGTATGCGACCGCGAAGAAGATGAACCCGAAGAAAGAGTCAAAGGCGGCCCCCAGCAGGGAGAGGAAGTCGCCCATGCTCGGCACGACCTCGGAGAAGATGAACCCGAGCACCCAGATGGACGCCATGACCAGCCCCCACACGCCCCAGCCGATGACGGTGTTGCTGTGCGCATGCTTGGAGGCGCCCATGACATGGGAGTAGACGAATTTCGCGGTGACGTTGGCGTAGATGGCGCCGATGAACAAGGTGGGCACGATGACGAACCCGAAGGAGCTCTTTTTGTAGGCGGCGGTGGCGAGACTCCCAAAGGCAGGCGCCGTGGCATATTGGCCCAGATACCGGAATCCGATGGCCGGAGGGACAATGAACAGAATGGTGGAGATGCCGACCAGCACGGCCAGCGACTTGGAGAAGTCCTCCGGGCGTTCCATCTCGGCGATGAAGCTGGGGAAGAGGATCTGGGGCACCCAGAGGAAGGTGATGTTCAGGACGGCATTCATGCAGTTGACCCAGGTGGTGCCGGGCAGGGGGAAGGCGTAGGTATGCACCGGGCCGTCGGTGGGATAGTCCCCGTTGTATCCCGCCAGAGGTGCTTTTTCGATGCCGGCGAAGATGAGGAACAGAAGGATGGCGATGGCCATGCAGGCCGCTGCCAAAGTTAGCGCGCATGCTCGCCGCACCAGGAGGATGCCGGCCACCACGTACAAGAAAACATGGACATGAACGAGACATGGTGCAGCGTTCGGGGGGCGGAAATGATGATGCCCATGACCATGCAGATGGCGGAGAACGACACGGTGCACAAGGAGTGATCGGACAGGGTGTCGAGGATCTTGGCCCCGGTCAGGATGTGGAATCCGATCAGCAGGATGTTGTTGGCCAGCAACATGAAGCCGGAGAAGATGTACGCCACTCGGTTCTTCCCGAAGGCATAGTAGCCAAAGTCGCCTGTTTCCGGGGGGGTCAGCATCCAGACGATTTCACGCTCTTCCGGGCCAGATGGGCTCCTACAGATGTCCTTGATTTGTGGGTGCTTCATGATGAACCGGTGCATGGTGGTGGAGGTGATCCAGAAGAGGACGCCGGACAGGACCATGGTGATGATGCCGGGCACCCATCCCAACACGCTGCAGGGCAGATTGCATGTCAGTCCACGCGACTGGGGGTCTCCCGGGAAGACGCGACAGAGGACTTACGAAAGCGACCATGTCTGGGCCATGATGGCCAGGCAGACCTGCTCTCCCGCGAGCAACCACGCGGCCTTTTGCCAGGACATGGTTCGGAGTTTGATCTCATGTTGGTGGTCTAAGTCATCGCACCACGGCGCATTAGCAGCAGTCCCCAGGCGATCTGATCCGCCCTCCGAGGCACCTACCTTCGGTCACCAGCGCATTGAAGATGTCGGAAGGGTTGGACTCATCCGCGGACAGCTCGGCGACGTCGGCGGGCGTCTTGGGGGCTTTCTCGTCGGGATACATCGGGGCGGCCATGGTTCACGAAGAATTCGGGGAGATCTGGTGCAGAGATCGACAGGCCCTGCAGCAGATATTTCCGATATTTAAACGAGGGCGTAAGAAACTGCAGCGGATGGGATGATTGGCACGATTGGCAAGTGGATGGCGTGATAAGGGCAAAAATGACGATGGGCCCTCTCGGGGCAGTCTAGCGGCGCAGGCTCTGCGGCCTTATCAGTTCCATGTGGGTCGGCAGCAAATCAGCCCGTCAGCTTACCGTTAAAGTTGAGTTGTGAGATCTCACCAGTCTTGGCCCCAGCAACTGTCAGTCTGGCCCTCACCCAATCGCCCCCATCACGCAACCGCGTTCCTGATGGCACCAAGGGGCACGGGCGTGAATGGGTTCCAGTGACGTTGGCTTCCCCAGTTGGCATTGGAGGGTTCTGTCTGGTCCCCCCAGCTCGCGTGGGGGCTGTGGCTTGGGGCTGGGGCCATGTGGCCACGCCCGTGCCTTCCTCAAATGCCTGATAAGAGTGCCAACCCATCTTACTCACTGGGACCCTGAACCAGGTCTGATCCCTGCCAACCAGTAGTATATATCATGGGCTATACCAAGGACATTCAATCCAAATCTGGGGCAACAGGCAATGCCATGGCGGGGCGTATTCCATCATGCCAGCACTGACATCTGCTCTGGTTCACCAAGAGCACGGTCGCAATCATTCGAGATGGATAGAATGGCAGGTGCGAAGGAAAATTAATTATGAGGGGGCCATTCACTTTGTCATCCTGACTGCACTCAACTGTGGGGGTAGCATCTCTGCAGTGAATACCTGCATTACCTGGAACCCCCAGTGGAGGACACATTATCTCATGCTGACCAGGTAGCAGATAGAAGAAGACTCTCCAGAGCAGACATCAGACTACGTGCTAACAGATAAGAGTGGGATAGGGTACGGCACTCCCGCTCCACCGTCTGCTCCTGTCTTCAGCACGTGGCAGCTGCTTAACGGGGGGTGGATAAAGCTTCGGCAAAGAATTGTCTAGCCTGCGTGAACCGGGCTGGCAGGATCCCCACTGGACTAAAGCCGGGGTCGTCGGCTGCTCAAGCCTCTAATGGAGGGGAATGCTGGAACGTGCCGCCAGGGCATCGGAATCCCAGCCCCACCTCGTCTGTCCGACGGTCCGGCTGCCCTGGCCTGAAGAACAGGTATTTATATGTTCAAGAAAACACTGACGATTTCATTCTGGCTAGGCACAGGTTGATCTTCCCGTTAGCACCATGTTACGCAGCGCCCTTCTGCTGGCTTCCTGCCTGGCGTGCGGCCTGCATGCCCTGCCAGAGTCGCGGAAGCGAGGGGTCGGGGACAAACGCCTTCAGTTTACGAGCAATGGCACCTTTCACTTGACAGTCTTCGAGGACCTGCACTATGGGGAGGGTACGTCGTCCACTGGTTTGCATAGAAGTGAAATATACTGACCTGATGGGTAGCGGAGGATACCGACTGGGGACCGGAGCAGGATGTCGAGAGTCGGGCTGTGATGAACACCGTCCTCGACAACGAAAACCCTCAGCTGGTCATCCTGAACGGAGATCTCATCACCGGAGAGGACACCTTCCTGTCCAATGCTACCGACTACATCGATGAGATTGTTGCGCCTCTCGTGGAACGAAACCTGCTCTGGGCCTCCACCTACGGCAACCACGATAGCGATTACAACCTGTCCCGAAACGCCATCCTGGAGCGAGAGCAGTCGTACCCGAACAGTTTGACGACCAGCATGGTCGCAGGGAAACTGGCCGGCGTGTCGAACTACTACCTGCCCGTCTACCCGTCGGATTCCTCACAGACGACCCCGGCCTTGATCATGTGGTTCTTTGACAGTCGTGGGGGGAACTATTACCAGGAACTGGAGGATGGGAACGAGGTCCCCCAGCCTTGCTGGGTCGATGAATCGGTTCGTCTAGACTTTACTAGATTTGTTCAATCCGGTCTGGAATCCTGACTATTAATCAGGTAGTGACATGGTTCGTCGAAACCAACGCCAACCTCACCAAACAGTACGGCAAGGTGATTCCCTCCATCGCCTTCTACCACATCCCCGTCAATGCAATGCTGGCCTTCCAAAACCAAGGTGTCAACGAGAATGAGGAGCCGGGAATCAACGCCGATGACCCTCTGGATCAGCAGGGATCCGCCAGCGGCCAGGGAGATGTTTCCGGAACCGTGTTTAGCTATTCCGGCCAGGACATTCCCTTCATCCAGGCGATGCTCAACACCAAGGGTCTCCTCGCAACGTTCAGTGGGCACGACCACGGTGATGACTGGTAAGTATTTCTTGAGAGCCCACACATCCTCCTTAGGCGACGTCGTGCCGTGTATTAACCGCGTCAGGTGCTTCAAATGGGACTCGAAGCTCGCCGGGATGAATCTCACCGGCAACGGTCTGAACCTATGCTTTGGACGCCACAGTGGCTATGGCGGCTATGGATCCTGGACCCGAGGTGCACGCCAAATCCTACTGAATGAGAACACTCTGGATAAGCAGGTATGGACATGGGTCCGGCTGGAAGATGGGTCGGTTTCGGGCAGCGTCAGCCTCAATGCGACCTACGGCGAGGATTCGTACCCGGCCGTGCCTACAACATATACTTAGGAGATGGGGGTGGCTTGACCTCTCTCTGAGCGTATACATTCATGTCCGATCGTAGAATAGGAGTGTTTTGATTGTACCGGCCTTATTATTCGGTAACAGAGCCCGCGTATTTCTTTCGGTCGGAAACACCGAAAAGCCTACGGATATCCAAGCCCTAGCCCGGAGGAAATACGATTTGCTTTGTCTCACAGCCTATGCGGCAGAAAGGCAAATCCCTATACAGGAATCTGGGTTAAGAGCACAGTCGGGCCACTCTGCCGGGTGCAGGGTCGTTCCAGAAAGCATTGCAAACAGTGGCATCGTCAATCAATCGATTGCGCCCCCTTCATTGTCCAGCCGTCACAGCAGCTACCACGCAGGCTATTATATTTGACCTGACATGACAAGTCGAGCCATCCAGTAGGTTAGATTATCTATTATGTAACAGCATCATTATCGTATCTCATTTTTTTTCGTCAGCACCCAACATACCCCCCCGACCAATACCTCTCTCCTTTTAGTAGTTCTTCTCCATGGCAAATCCATGCTGAGCCAGGTATTCCTCCAGCTCGCGATCCTCCTTCTCCAGATCCAGCTTGCCGCTTTCCGGCAGGAAGCAGTACACAATCATGCCCAGGATGGCCACACCGCCGGCCAGATAGAACGTCGAGCTGTCGCCCGCGGCGTCCTGCAAGGGAGTAAAGCACTGCGTGCCGACCGCCGCTCCCGTTCGTCCAAAGGCCGTGGCCACACTGTAGCCCATGCCGCGCATGGCGGTGGGGAACGATTCCGTGGAGATCAGTCCGATCGTGGCGCCGGGGCCCAGGTGGCCAAAGGCCTGCAGCAGCCCGTACAGGACCACAAAGGCCGCGATATGCTTGGAGAGCTTGGCATAGGTGCCACCGATGATGAAGCCCAGCACGACGTATCCCCCGAAGCCCACCAGACCGGTGCCGCGGCGACCGATGGCGTTGGTGAGCCAGGCGCCGATGATGACGCCCGGCACGGGGAGCACGGCCAGGATGACCTGCCAGATGGCGGTGGTTTGGATGTTGCCATCCTTGACGAGCGAGGCGATGATGGAGCTGGACATGATGCTGTTGGGGAAGTTGATGAAATCGTAGAGGAAAAAGGCCAGGGAGGTGGTGAACATGCGCTTCCAGTAGCGCTTCACCAGCACCCAGTAGAACCGGGCGGGTTTCCGCTGGCGCTTGAAGTTGGAGTTGTGGTACAGGGTCGAGTCGGTCATGAAGAACCGCAGGACCATGATGATGGCGGGCAGAATGGTGGCAATCGAGTAGATGGCATGGAAGGTGACGGTGAGGTTGTTGTCCGTCGCCTTGAGGCAGATCAGGTAGATGATCATCAGGATGGGCGCCGCCGTGGTGGCCATCAGGGTGGTGAAGGACACAAAGACGGGGCCTCGGAAGCGGCGTTGGAACTACGGGCATCCGGTCAGCCTGGGGAACTTGATTTCTTGCCTTCATCATGGGGATGGGATGGATACGCACATCGTCGGACTCTTCCAACCCGGCGGCGGCACTGGGAGGGTATTCACCCCCCACGCCAAAGCCACAGATTCCACGCACGATGACAAAGTACCACAGCATGTTGTAGGACGGGTGCACCTGCAGCGCCAGGGTGGCCATCAGGGTCGAGATGGTCACCAGCCCCGAGGTGAAGAGCAGGCCAGCCCGCCGGGACGACATATCGGAGACATATCCCAGCACCACCACCCCCAAGATGGCACCGATGAGCAGGGAATTACTGATGCGGGTTTTCATTTCGGCGGGGTAGCCGGAGGACCCCAGCAGTTTCTTGAAGATGACATTGGTGGGGTTGGCCAATTGGTTTTGGAACCCATCGCTGAAGTTGGCGATGTACTGCCGCCATGATGGTTAGCCATGGGGACCGCGTGCCTGGGGAATCGGGGCTGGACTCACGCAGCTCAGGATCGTCAGGTTACTCTGCCAGCGGGTGGGACGGTAGGCCCGCTGCGAACCGCTCTCGACCTCGGTGTCGGCCACCACCGTCTCCTCCGCTTTCGGGGGCGCGTTCCGGGCCGTGCTTTCCAGCATTGCGGGGATGTCAGACAAGCCGTTCTCGAGAGAAAGAGAAGAATGCTGCCCATGCATACAAGGGGCGGGGAGGCATTTAAGGCGAGGGGAAAGGCCGCCGGAGCCCTAAGGCAACCCCCGGCACCGGCCGCTAATCAGATCGGGAGATAACAGCAGGGCCCGGTTTCCGATAATGCCCGATGCTCTGGTTGGCCAGCCTGACAGGACCAGCCCTTCTCCGCGGGGGCAAGCCAGAACACATATTGCTGGAGAAGCTAAGAGCATCTGGCGATGTGCCAACGGCTCATCCTGATTCGTGTGGTCTATCAACCCTCGGTCATCATTAGCCAAGCCGGTGACATGTGGCCCCGGCCATTATTATCTTCAAGTCATATTAATGGGGGCATCCTTCGTCTGGCGTGAAAAATTTTGAGCAAAGCTTGAGCAAGACCCTTCTGGCCGCCCCACTTGCCGTGCCTCTGTACGTAAGCAATGGACGGTGAGGGGCAAAAGAGGGGTTAGTGCCCTCGTCGGTGAGGGTTTTGTTGCTGCTTCTCGGGAATCCCAAGTCCGCTTAGAATTTGGCACCCATCATTGGGAAAGCAATATATATGTTGGACGGGCCGTATCTCGGGTGCTCCCAGCCGTCAAGCCACGATCTGCCTGCAGATTCCTGCAGATGCTTGGCTCACGCAGGCTGGGTTTCTCCGGCACCCACCCCGTTCATATATGCATTCTCGGGATAGGCGTAGAGACCTTCAAAGTGCTCTTTATAACCCCCCGCAGCTGGACTCGTCGGAAATAACCTCTCCACTGGCACCCATATTCCCATAATTCCCATAATGACAGCTGATACCAACTCTGACGACGTACCAACATGCCATGGTCAAGACGCTGACCTCTGGCAGGGCCCCCGAAACGCCTACTCGACTGCTACAACCACATGTGGATCAACACCGACGTGTGGGAGCTTCCAGAAAACGGCACCTACGAGCTCTATAGCGAGCCAACGCGCGGTCCGGGAGAACAGGGTTCATACCTGGTTGTCCTGCCGCCTGGTTACGATGATCTGGACATCAACGGGGAGCGATATCTCGTCCTATAATGGCTGCATGGTGGTTTGTCCTGCTCACGCCACGCGCTTTGGTCGCTTCAATTCTACGCACGCAAGATGGACCTCGGCACCGCCGGTGCCATGGTTGGTGCAAGCGTTAGATTAGGCAGTAGAGGGTCGAAGCGGAGCAACTATTGAGCCGGCCAGACAATTACTTCTGCTGTTGATCGCGAGTGGATGAGGATGGGATCGAAACTGACCTCCGAGTTCATCCATCTGGAGAGTATGGATACAGCCTCGTCCGGGGGCATTACCTGGTCAGCGCGTTCGCTGTCGACGAGGAGACAGGCTGCGCAGTCAGTCCCGATGGCCGGTTCCTCTACATCGCCGTGTCAGTGAGCAATGAGGTGCAGGTGTGGGCGATTGGAGGCGATGGGATGCTCCTGCCGACTGGACACACGGTAACCATCCCGCGGCCCAACACGATCATCGTAGTTGACCAGGCGGGGGCTTGAGTATAAATATCGGGACGGTAGTATTTATTATGGGAACTTGGATCCGGGTGACCTTACGTAGCGTCTTGGCCAGTGCGTGGTATAGATGTGTAGCAGAACGCCTGACTATTCACTGATCTGATGATCTCGACCTCGTCACGGAGTAAGCCCATAAGCCTGGTCCTTACAGGCGCCACGACAGCCCCAGGGACGCGTCGCCTTTGGGGGCGTTGAGGGCTGCCAGCCAAACCGGCAGATTTAGCCGGTGATGCCTCATAGGCTCCCCGTTGGCCGTGCCAATCAGCAGGTCGGGCGTCTCGGGTTCTCTTGCCCTGCGATGGGCTGCCATCAGGCCGGTCGAGTCGATTTGCATCTTTCCACGTGGTACTGAGGCTCTGAGATGCCCCCGACAGTCATCCCATCTCGGGTCCATCATCCATTTTTCTTCTTTTCGGAACTACAAATCCTGCTCTTGCTGGCATCCTGGAGGCTCCAGAGACGCAGCATGTCACCAGCCAGTCACTGACATTACTTCTCACCTCACATTCACTCATGAACACACCACACTAAAACACCATGCATTCGTTTCTTTTCATTTCCATTATCTCCACTCTTTACACCTGTTTTCATGGCGTTCAATGCCAGGCCGTGTTCGATGCCACCCGGGATGAGGATCTTCATTCCTTTGTGACGGTAATTCCGCTGCTGCTGTTGAATGGAGCCCCGATGGATGATGGCCTGCTCACTAGTGTCCAGATGCCCAATATCCGGGCTATCAAGTTCAATGTCACCCACCACCATCCCGACCTCGTCAGTCCTGGCTACTGGTTCGTGGCTCCCTACTGGTACTTCGAGGCCGATGCACCCGATGGCAAATACATGCCCTGCCAGGTAGGCCCGCACATCTATGATGGCAACGGCACCCTCATCTGGGCGGGATCGTGTCTGCACCACAACCGCAACATCTTCGACTTCCGAGCCAACCATCGCTGGGATGACCAGAGCATCCGCCTGTCATTCATTATGCAACACAGCTACGTCAACGATGGCTCTCCGCTGAGCAAAGGGGCTGCATACATCCTGAACGACCGGTACGAAGTCGAAGCGGAGGTGCCCGTTACCAACGACTTGGAGCGGTTCGACCTGCACGAGTTCAACATCCTCGAGGGGGGTCACACGGCCCTGGCGGCCACACAGCGGATCCGCAACATGCCCTTGACGGAGCTAGGACGGCCGACGGAGTCCAGTCGGGTGGCATCGGGCGGGTTCGTTGAGATCGATCTGGCCACCGGGGCCGTGCTGTTTGACTGGGACTCGAGGGGGCGCATTCCTCTGCACGAGTCGGATCACGTCATGCCCTGGTCTCCGCCCGAGGGCGGTGGTGGCATGGACTACATCCACGTCAACGCGGCCGACAAGAGCGCCAACGGCGATTATCTCATGTCTGCGCGCTATACCAGCACCATCTATCTCATCTCCGGCCACGACGGGCAAATCCTGTGGCGCCTGGGCGGGAAATATTCTGACTTTGCCATGGACTTCACCTTTTCCAAGCAACACAATGCACAGTTTGTCTCCGTCAACGAGACCCATACGGTTCTCTCCTTCCTCAACAACGCCGCGGATGATTTTACCAACCAAGAGAATGTCTCGTCAGCGATGGTCGTGCTACTAGACACGGTGCATCGGACGGCCACGGTGCTGCAGCGCTATCCCCGTCCCGACGGGGGGTTGAGTCGCATGCGAGGCAACTTCCAACTGCTGGACACTGGCAACCGGTTCGTGGGATGGAGTGAGCAGGGCTATCACAGCGAACATGCCCCCGATGGCACTGTGGTGATGGAGGCCAAGTTTGTCTCCCCGCGTTTCAACAGCTATCGCTCCTACAAGTTCCCATTTCGCGGCCATCCGCAACAACCCCCGGCCCTGGTAGCCTCGGTATATGGCAGTGGCGGGCATCCCTCCGAATATACCACGGTCCTGCATGTCAGCTGGAACGGAGCCACCGAGGTCGCGCATTGGAGCTTCTACGCGCAGGAGGATGACACGGCCCCAATGGTTCCCATCGGCAATGTGACCAAGAGAGACTTTGAGACGGTGTTCGTGGCTCGGGGCTTTCGGGACTGGCTGTCGGCCGAAGCGCTCGACCGCAACGGTCGCTCGTTGGGATGGTCAGAGATCACTCGCTCCAAGATGCAGGGGGAACTGCGCTATGGCTCCCCGGAACCTGTCGAGACGGTCCTTGAACCCAATGAGACAGTGGTGATTCAAGCCCCGACAGCCAGCCCTATCTCTCAGACCGCGAACCACCCGCCACCGCAGACTCGGGCCCGGGGGATAAACAGCGTCGTCGTCGGAGCCATCCTACTGGCCGGCGTGGGAGCGATTCTGGTGATATGGGTGGTGAAGCGAATGCCACGGAAGCGGTATCGGTATTCACGACTTGCGTCACCTGGTGGGGATATTCCAATGGACAATGAACGGGGCAACTGAATCCCCGCTGTGCCTCCCTTCCTCTACCTGGTTTTTCTTTTTCTTTTCCCTTTGGTTCTTTGGTCTGATTGCATTATACATCAAGCGACATGTACTAGACCGGCAATTTATAGACACTGATTCTCCATAGAAACATTAATAATCATCACATGCAGGAACGAAAACATAACCACATTGGATATCGACACGGAAGCATACTAATCCCAAGGCTGCCAAACCTGAAACGTCCAGATCGCATCATGTTTCACTCCTCCTTCTTCCCTGCTTGTCCTTCTTGTCCACCATTATCTTGCTCCGTCTCCTGGGTATCTCCCGACGGCATCCGCGAGAGCCAGAACCGGGAGATCAAACCACCCAAATATGTCTGATCAATCCACTTGATCAGGCCGTAGAATAACCATCCCCATCCCCACAGCGACACGCCCATCATGCTGGCGACCAGTAGCACCGGGCCCAGGACGAGCAGCGACAGCACAGCCCAGAGGACGATGGCGACGGCGGCAAAGACGAACACGCCGGCGAAGAAGACCAGCAAGGGGACCCCGCAGCAGAGGAGCTGGCAGATGAGGAAGGTCGTGCTGGCCGGGCGTTTGGCGGCCTCCTCGTAGAGCCGGGCTTGTCGCGGGGCCGGCAGGATCCAGGACAGCAGCCACGTTAGTTGGGATTCGAAGCGATCGAGCAGGCGCGGAACGGATTGCCGAAACCATTGTTGGAGGGGAGCCAGGATGGGCCCATTGTTGGTGTCGTCGCTCTGGGCGGCCTTGATATTGTTCTGATCCCCTGGGAATTCGCCCGGGAGGACCGTGTCGGTGACCTGACCGACGGTCTTCGTGGTGGTGCCGTGGGCCTGTTGCACAGTCGATTTGAGGTCGCCGGCCAGCTTGGGGGGGCGGGCCTGGAGGCCGGCAGTGGCTGAATTGAGAGACATTACGTGACAGAAGGGGAAATGGGAGATCAACGAGCAGTGGACAATGAGATATGAGATGGAGTAAGAGGGGCCAAGTATCACGATGCTCACGATGCCGACGATGACGACGAGGGCGATGACGTAGGGTCTGTGCCCGGATTGCCCTGACGCGGCGGGTGAGAAACCGCCGGTAGCCCTCGACCAATCCCCGGGAACGAGGACTAGGCGAAGAATGGCTCTAGGAGATGATTCGTACCCTGTACTACTCGGATGGCTTGCTCCGACTTATTTGTGATGGTTCTGGAGACTTTGATGCCGCAGTCCTTCCCCGCTGACGTCACTGGCAGGCTCCATGGATCACCCCACCTCTCGTCAGTTCCTCGGTCCCTGGGCATGCGGAGATGGTCTACCAAAGTAAAAAATGTTTTATCTACCAGATCATTATCAAACCTCGCCCTCGCGGCCCTTCCCATCACTCCCCGCGCTGACGCTGGGACTGTCGGTCGGAGTGTCTCTCTCACTGCCGGTCGTACTGGCTTTGCCCTCGCCCGCATGGCCCTGCGTCCCGATCCGTAAAAAGGCACAGAGAGGGATCCCCACGGCGGAAATGCCGGCGCAGTAGAGGAAGGTCGCGCTGTACGGTTCGATGGGGTCGTCCTTGAAGTACCCGTGCGTGGCCGTGCCCCCGGCCCGCACTGCGTCATAAATGGCCGTGCTGATCCCCATCCCGATGGTGACGCACAGCTTGGTGACGGTTTGCAAAATCCCGCCCGCAATGCTTTGCTGGCCCGGCGGGAGCGAGCTCATCACGTACATATTCGCCACGCAGAACTCAAAGTCGGCGCCCACCACCGCCAGGAGCAAGCCGGGGAAGATGAAGGCCCAGTAGCTGCTGTCCGAGTGCTGCAGGCCCATGAGCAGGAACGCCCCCGTGTAGGCCGTGGCGCCGATGGCCATGAGCAGAGTGTTGGGCACCCGGTGCATGATGAGCCCGGCCACAATGTTGACCAGGATCCCGCCGATGGCCATGGGCAGCAGGTGCACGGCGACCAGCAGGGCCGAGTAGTGCCGGATCTCCTGCATGAACAGCGAGATCCAGAAGGTCATGATCGGGAAGGCCAGGAAGCCCAGCAGAAGCACGACGATGACGAGCGAGAAGTCGCGATCTCGCCAGATGAACATGGGCACGAGCGGATATTCAAACCATCGCTCCCAGAAGACAAAGCCGACGATGAAAAGCGCGCCCAGGATGAGAAGCACGAGGACATACGGCGTTTTCCACCCGTGAGGGGCATCTGACCCAAGACTGGGGAGGCGTCATGTCAGTCGGGGACGCATGCAAGGCAGACAACGGAACATACCTCAGGGCACCCGAGAACATGCCAATGCCGGCGATGGTCATGATCGTGCCGACCACGTCGAATTTCTTCAAGGCCTGCATGGACAAGGGCTCCTTGGCGCCGTGATCGGCAGGGACCGCAAACAGCGCGATGACCACGACCACGACATAAATAATGGCCAAGAGGAAGAAGCTGGCCCGCCAGTCAAACAGCTCCGTCGCGATGCCGGAGAAGATGCTCCCAAACACGAAGCCCAGGGGATTCCCCGCGCTGAAACAGGCAAAGACGCGGTTCTTCCGCTTGGAGGGCCGCTGGTAGATGTTGGCCAGCATGCCCTGCGCCGGCGGCACCGAGGCGGCCGACATCAGGCCCAGGAGCCCGTTGAGGATGTCGAGCTGCAGCGGCGTCTGGGCAAACCCCGCGCCCAGGGCAAAGACGGTGAAGAGGCCCATGCTGCCGATGAAGAGGGTCTTGCGCCCAAACAGGTCCGCCAGGCGGCCGAAGAAGAGCAGGAACGAGCCACACGCCAGGCTAGAAGTGGGTGCGCGGGTTAGCAGAGCATCCCTGTGGACGGACTGGATGGAGGGGACTCTACGCACGAGGAGGAGCCCGTGAGCCAGGTTAGCTCCGCGGTGGACATGCCCAGATCTCGCTGCACCTGGGCCGTGAGGACGGTGGTAGTGCCCGTGACCAGCGAGGACATGGCAATGGCCATGGTGGCCACCGCCACGAAGAGGATCTCCTGGACGACGGAGGAGAAGACATTGGGCCGGCCCTCGTCGCTGGGCGGTTCCGGCACCGCGGTGGAGGTGGTGGCGTCCTTCTCCGTCGGCAGCGCCATGTGGCCACCAGAATCCGTCTGCCCGATCTCTGTCATGTGGAAGATACCGTGTCTGCGATGAACAGAATAGACAGAGAAGAGGGAGGATGAAGGCTTGATGCAACGCGGAGACGGAGAAAGAAGGGGAAACGCACGGGGATGGGCAGGCCAGCCCCGAGGCGGATTACCAAAGCCGCTCGTCCTACCTTCCCTAGCCTATTATTCCGGGCTAGTGGTCAAGGGAGCGCTGCCTAAGTACGTGGGGCTGGGCATTTTCGCAAGCGAATGCCCGGAACCCGAGAATCGAGATCATTTCCATCTCGGATGGACTTAGGGGAGCGGCGGGTGGACTGGACACACACCGGGGGGGGGGGGGGGGGGGGGGGGTTGGTTTCTTGTTCTGTACCACGTTCGGTTTGGCGGTGAAATACTCGGTGGCCCGTCCGGCATGAACGGCAAGGAGATATATCAAATCGGACTGGTTATCGTGCCAGCTACCCTGGTCTCCCTGGCAACCCGCAATACGAGCCCTACACAACAGATCCAATAACCATGACAGCACAGTCATCCTGTCAACAACTAGCGGCCGACAATTCGGATCTCCGCCGTCCGAAGCAGCGGATAAAACACCAACACGGACGTCAGCACCAGATAATCCCCGACATCGCCCCCGTAAGCGCCAATCCTCTTGGCCGCCGGGGCCACATACTGTCCGCGGGGTTAGTCGGGCGGGGAGGGGGGAAAAGCAAGCCACATACCCAGGTCTGATCCATGCCGACAAACGAGAAGCCGATGCCCAGGAGCAAGGCCGTCGTGGCTGCCACGCCGACCGGCAGGCGCTTGGGGTCCTGCCACGCTCCGAGGTCGTAGCCCCCTAACCGCGGCCGGAACCAGCAATGTTCGATGGCGAGGATGAGGCCAAAGGCCAGCGTCCAATAGCCCAGAAGGGACAGGAAGTCATTGAGAATGTTCTCGAGCTGATGGCGACCGCCCCAGGCCAGGGCCAGGATGACCAGGGCCACCAGGCTACACCAGGCCATGCGCGGCACCGCGCGGAGGGGCGTCCCCAACAGCTGGAGGCAGAGCGCACTGGAATAGATATCGATAATCACACTGGCCACTGCAGGATGCGGAGGCACCGGTTAGTCTGACTTCCTGGCTAACACTGGATTGGGGGATGCAGATCACTGCTCACAGAAGGTCAAGGCAAACAGGATGCCGGCCACCTTGGCCCATCCCGACGGTCGCAGGGTGGCCAGGATCAGAGCCCCCGCGCCCCCCGAGTGGTAGACGGCGGCCATGGCCTCGTTGGACATGACGATGCCGCCAAAGTAGTTGCCCAGGATGCTGACGAAGATGGTCGGGAGGACCTGGCCCCAGTAGGTGAGGCCAAAGACGAGCCACCGGCTGGTTCGGGGGGGATAGTGGACATAGTAGTCACCGGTAATGGTACACCACGAGCAGCAGACCCCAAACATCACAGCAAAGTAGCTCAGACAGCAGCCCTGATAGTCAATGCCCCGGACCGAGCTGCGGCCGGGGTCCGCGGGGAAATACCGGGCCGCTTGGCCGTAGGTCACGCAGATGAGCATTAGGGCCACCACCCAGGCGTACCGTTCATAGTGATGGATCATGGTGAAGCCCGCAAAGGAGATGACGAAGGCGACGGCGACCAGGAGGACGATGCCAGCCGCCAGCGGAATGGACTCGTCCGAGACGGCGGCCAGCAGCTGGCCCCCCACGACGGCCGCGATGACGCCGTACCCGCCGTTGACGAGGATGTTGAGCAGGCCGCACAGCCGGGCTCCCCACAGACCAAAGGCATAGCGAGCGACGGCGATCTGGCGAAGCCCACTGGGCGGGCTCAGCGTCGCCGTGAAGGCGGGCAAGACGGATCCGATCAGGGTGGCCAAGACGGTCAGGAGGATCGAGGTATGCACCGACAGGCCGAACATGGGTCCCAGCATGCCGATGGGGATCAGACCGGGGGCCAGCAGGGCGGAGAACCAGAAAAACATCATGTTCAGCATCTCGGGCGGGCGTCGCTGGTCGTCCGGCACTCGCTCGATGCCCATGCCTTCGACCCCGAGCTTGCGATCCATCCAGGTCTCGGCCTGGCGCAGCGACCAGAGAAGCCGGTTGCCTTGCTGGAGGTGTTGGATGCGCAGCTCCTCCGGGTCGTGGGCGGGGACAGGTCCCTCGTGCGAGTCGGTGCCCACATGCCAGAGGCTGGGGTTCGCGGCGGGTTTCCTTGCCATGGCGGACATTCTGAGAGACCGACGTGGAAAAGGGGGCAGAGGGGAGGGAAGCTTTATCTTGGAATGATCATCCTCAGTGCCAAGGTGATAAATGCGGGTTATTGCATTAGTGCCGTCCAGATTGAGGTGGCTGCTACTCTGGCTGTTCCTCTGTGTAACCATATGCAGCTCCGACGAGACGAGGCCTGGAAACTATCCTTGGCTGCCTTTGCTTCACGTCCGTTGGGTTGGGATCAAATGCGTATACAAGGCAGAATCAATTCCATTCATCTATCGTCCAGTCATCACCTCATGCCTCAGAACGGGCCAAACCCTCCGCCAAAGTCGTCAAAATCCGGGCCGGGGGGTGGTGGACCGGAAAAGTCGTCCTCCAACGCCTCGATTCCCTCGCCCAGCAAGAAGCCTCCCAGCAATCCACCCCCGACGCCCAGGGCGGCAGCTCCCATCTTGCCCATGCCTTTCTTGTGCTTCTGGTTCTGTGGCGGCGGTTGTTGTTGCTGTTCTTGGTAGGGGTTCTGGTACTGGGCCGGAGGATATTGGTTGGGGTATTGGTTGGGATACTGGTTCGGATACTGGTTCGGATATTGGTTGGGATATTGGTTGGGATATTGGTTGGGATATTGGTTGGGATATTGGTTGGGATATTGATTGGGATATTGATTGGGATAGCCGTATTGCTGGGGATAGGGGTTGTTGTTGTACCCATATTGGGACCGGGGATAGCCATATGCACCGTCACGGTTTTGGGGGTAGTTGGACTGGGACGAGGGGCGCGGGGAGGATCGATCCGGTCGGTCCCGGGGATCTCGTGGTTGGCCCGGTCGATCCTGGAAGGCGGCCTCGTAGCTGGGCGGAGGCGCCGTGGGGGGCGGAGCCTGGCCATCGGGCTGGGCTGGTTGCTCAGGCCGTTCCCATTGCGAGCGACCGGTGTAGAGGTTCACATAATACCTAGATCGATGGGACGAGATCAGCCATCCAGTTGACATCCAGGGGGAAAAGAGGGAGAGGCATGCATCCGTACCATTCCTGATAACGGTCATCGAATTGGGGTTTCCAGCCGTCGGGCACAAGCGGGGGCGGAGGAGACATGTTGACAATGGAGATGGTGGGGGATGATTGAAGATGGATGATGTGGCGTCCCAGGAGATATATATTCGGGCAGCCGGATTGACCGGGCCCCGTGATCCCCGGCTAAACCTTTAGACCCGCCCGCCACATGACATCATCAGACCTGAACCCTACACTGTACACATCACTACTCTCTAGGTCTCAACTGAACGCCATGAATTGCTAGAAACGGAGAGTATCATATTGACTAGACCTCGGACCCCTCGCTGCGATCCGTTTCGTCCCCGTCAAACAAGGTTCGAATCTGCTCCAACGAATACCCTTTGGTTTCGGGATACAGGAAGTACTCCGTGGCCCCGTACACCAGAAGCACTACCAAAAACACAAAATAATACTTCCACCCGATGGCCTCGAGCGCGATCGGGTTCACCAGCGAATTGAACACCGCAAAGACCGACGAGGAGATCCAGGTGAGGCTGAGCCCCTTGGACCGAAGGTTGAATTGCCAAATCTCACAGGGATAGGCCGTGAGCAAGGGAGTCCTGTGCGCGAGGGAAACCAGGGGTCAGCCGAGTTCGAGGGGTGCATAGAGGGGGGTCTGCGGCACACTTACAATGCCACGCTGTAGCCCGCATAGTAGACAAACAGGAACGGGACCACGGCGATGCCAACGGACCGGCTATCATTGGCGGCGAAGGAGCCCGACAGCCCAGTGATCAAGATGTAGCTGGCGAGCATCACGATGGCAGAGGCATGGAACAAGGGCCGTTTGCCCACCCGATTCATAAAGCAGGCCGCAATCACGGCACACAGCAGGTTCCATTTCTGCAGGCACGCGGTGATGACCAGCTGGTCGTTGGCCTGGGTAATGCCCACGGATTTGAGGACATCGGTCAGATAAAAGGCCACCACCCCGACACCCCCCCACTGAGCGAACCAGGCCAGGGAAACGGAGATGAGGAGACGACGGCGATTGCCCGGGGTCTTGAACATGTCCAGATAGCTCGCACTGGCAGCCAGTTTGCTTTCCGAGTCCAATGCCGCCCGAATCTCGGCCATTTGCCCCTGCACCAGGGCACTGCCCTGGTCTCCGGCAGCATGCCACCGGGTGATGATGGCCTCGGCTTCCTCGCCCCGTCCCTGGGAGGTAAGCCACCGCGGGCTCTCAGGACAAAGCACCAGGCCCGGGAAGGCACACAGTGGCAGGATGAGCTGGAGAAAACTGGGGATTCGCCAGCTCCAGGACGTGGCCGTCCCGAGATTGCCGTAAATGATCCAGGCGGCGAGTGTGCTCCCGATGTAGTACCCGGACTGGTAAAAGGAGGTCACCACGGCCCGATGGGAGGGATAGGCGACTTCGCTGATCAGGACCGGCGCATTGCAGCTCCAGAAACTGGCCGCGGCCCCGGCCAGGGCTCTCCCCACAATCCACGCGCCGGGGCTGGGGGCGAGTCCCTGCAAGACCGCTCCCGCCAGCACCAGAACCATTCCGATGTAGAGGCCCACTTTCCGCCCGTAGCGATTGGAGATGGACGGACTGATGATATACGCCAGGAGCAACCCGACCCAGTACACGATGGTGATGAATCCCAGCCATGCTCCGGCCGGCTCGGCCATGAACGACATCCACGGGGGCAGCGACTGGAGCCCATTCACCATGCTGGAATCATACCCATTCGCGGAAGCTAGGGTGTCCGTCAGTATCAGGGGTGAATGCGGGATAGGATGACAAGGAACTCACCAAAGATGACGAGACTCAGGGTGCAATAATTCAACTTGAGCAGATGGGGTGCGGTCCAGGGGAAGAGGGAGGCCTGAATCACGCTGGCTCGCTCTTTCTTTTCGTCCATGGCTGTAAGCTGCTAGTCAGGACTTTATTTTTCTTCGTCCTTTCCATTCCCCTGGCCCTGCTGGGGTCTCCCAGTCAATAAATATACCATTTCCATTCTTCAGTTCGATGCACCCCGTAGTACGTCCTCTTGGTCATTGTCGGGGTCGACCAATCAGGAGCCTTGAACTGTCTCGGGGAGTTACGGCGATAAGGGACGGGGCCAAGAGGCAAGAGTCACTGGGTGAGGAATGCTTATCTCCCTATCGGAGCTCCTTATCGCGGCCGCATCTCGGACCCCAAAGCTTATTTTCGACTGGGGTCGCGTTAACTCCGTGACGCCCCGAGCAGAACAATTGGTCATCGATATCGGGGCACCAGGGTTGGACAGGCAAGATGAGGTCAAGACACTATATTACACCTGCGCTTCCCACATCCCGGGCTTCACCAGTGCTTCCCTCGCGTGCCCCATCTCCGATTCCTCATCATGCCCTCCCGAACCGAAAAGACCACCAAGGTGGCTCTAGTGAGAGCGCCTCCCCCAAATTGGCCGTTGCCTCTGCAGAATCGGGGCTGGAGTGGAATCCGCATCAACATCCTCGAGACCATCCAAGCCGGGCTGGATCTGATCCGAGAAGCCAAAGCCGCGGGGGCCGAGTTGATTGCCTTCCCCGAGCTCTGGTTTCCGGGGTAAGTGGTTCCCATCCCGTGATCTGGCTAGCATGGATGTGGATGTGGTCTGCTAACATCCATGGCCCAGGTTTCCCAAATGGCGGGAGCAGAACAATTGGCGGAAGACCCATCTGCCATCATACATCGAGAACTCTTTGGAGATGGGGAGTCCCGAATGGCAGTCTCTGATGGACGGCATCAAGTCGGCGGGCATCTGGACGGCCCTGGGATTTTCGGAGCGGGCGGGACAATCCATCTTCATGTCCCAAGCTCTTATCTCTCCGGAAGGGGAGGTGGTGATGCATCGCCGAAAGCTGCGACCGTCGGGATCGGAGCGCGACATGTTCAGTGACGGCACGGTGGACCAGCTCCAGGTCCGGAACACGCCCTTGGGGCGAGTTGGCATGCTTCAATGTGCCGAGTGAGTGTCGCCCGGGCTTCATCTCCTACTCCTAGGACCCGCCAACTGACGGATTCCCTTCCTTAGGCAATTTTATCCCAGTATGACGTTTATCATGGCCGCTCAGCGACCCAAGCTCCACATTGGCGCGTGGCCCATGGCCCTGGATTTTGACGACGACAGCGATTCCATCTTCTACAACGCGTCCCTGGTCACGCGGGGGGCTGGCTCGTACGCGTTGAACAGCGGGGCATATGTCCTGATGCCCGCCGTGGGTTATTGCTTTGTCTACGACCCGCTGATGCAGATCGTCGCCCACATGGACAACTCGGTCGATTACACGGAGCATCCCCTGCTGTACCATACGCTCCCCACCACGGAGTTATTCAGTGAGGCAACCCACGACCCGAACGCGCAGGCCTCGTGGGCCATCCTGCAGCAATTGAACGAAGCGTTCCCGGCGGAGATTCCCCGGGAACCAGGGGTCTTGGTCCCGCGACAGGAAACATCGATCGAGTGGATGACCTCGCCGAAGATGCAGTGGTCCGAGATCGGCCCCGCAACCCCTTGGCCGGCGGACCTCCCCCGTGACTCATAATGAGAGGGTGCCTATATCCAGTTAGATAAAAAAAAATAATAAAAAAACCACAAGGATCAATGACTCTCGAATCCGTCGCGGACATGGTACACGTGAAGGAAAGCCAAGCCAAGAGCGGTGGGGCGGCCGATAAGGAGAATGAATTCCCTGGCTACGGCATCCATTCATCCATTCTCCCTACAACCCCGACCTTTCCAGGAGGCATGGCCGATCGCAACCACACCTACCGGAAATCCCAGCGCGAGGCTCGGGCATTCCCCCGGAAGCGAGCCGTGGCCGCGTGCCGCGTTTGTCGCACGCGCAAAATCAAATGCGACAACGCCCGCCCGCAATGCGCGTCCTGCCGGGCCACCGACGCCCACTGTGTCTATGAGCAGTATCCCGATATCTCCAAGTCCGTTCCCCTCCCAAGGCCATTTCCCCTCGGACTAACCGCAACGGCTCCTAGATTCGATCCGGCGAGCATCTTGATCCTGGAGCGATTGGACCAAATCCAACAGTCCCTCGATGCTACGCCCCCATCGCCGCCACGAGGCGTGGTTCGACCAGTGCTCTGCCTGCAAATCCCCGCTGCCAGGATCGGCCCGGATGCCATTCTCGGTTGGCCCGTCTTCCGAGACGCCTCCTCGCCAGGGACATTGAACCACTTGGTCCTCACAGCCCGAGAACCTGCCCCTCCCCCCAGCCCGGGCGATGCGCCGCTGGACCTCATTCCGATCGTCGGGCTGGTCGATCTCTTCTTGCAACACGTGCATGTGAAGAACCCCGTGCTAAACACCTCGTTTCTCTCCCAGTCGGCGGGCCGGCTGGCGGACCACGGGCTTCGCTGGGACGGTCTGACCGCATTGGTGGTAGGATTCTGCATTGCCTTGGGCTCGTATCATGGAACTAACATGCTGCAAAGCTTCTTGCCGCCGCCCTGGGGTGCCTGGCTGCCCCCCTGCATTATCGGGATGTACCGCCCCTCCGGCCGGAGTTGGGGGCCCGCCTCTACGAGGAGGCCCTGAAAAGAATCAGCTTATCCACCGATCAGCTCCTATCCGCGCAATGCTGGTTTTTCAGTGGGGTCTATCAGATGTACCAGTTTAACCCCGCCACCGCCTGGACGCACTTCTCACATGCGTCGTCGATCCTGAGCCTCCGGTTGAGTTGGAAAAAAGCCGTCCACGAGGAGAAGTCCACCCCGCTACAGCTGGACCCCGAGGAATTGGCGCTGTACTGGAGCTGCTGGAAATCGGAATGGTGATCTAGCTCGGCTGAATTCCTCCCTCGCGTCCCGTGGACTAATACCGTGCCCCCATAGTGAACTCCGGGCAGAGCTCCCCGTACCCAACACCGTTTTATCGTCATTCTCCGTCTCGGACATCCACCCAGTGCCGCCCAACCCCGAACTGTTCTCGTCCGCCAACGTGCCTGCGCCCATCGATACGGAAGATTGGCGTCTGCTATACGAGACGTCGTGGTACTACTATCTGTCGGATATCAGTCTGAAGCGCCTGGAAGCGCAGATTCTCAACACGCTGTACGGCCCTTCAGGCCATCAGTGGGACACTTCCCAACTGCCCATGTTAAGTCGGACTGTGGCGGATTTCGAGTTACAACTAGACCAGTGGTACCTATTTCCCATCCCGATGGCAATCCTTAATCCTACGACAGTTCGGATGGAATGGCTGACCCGAGGCACACCTCATCCTTGCGTAGGTTCGAAAATCTCCCCTCCATCATTCGCTTTGAGGAGTGGGACGAGGCCCCTCGACAAGAGCTGATCTACAACCTCCAAGCCCGGGTGCTCGAGCTCAGATCGTGGCTGTACCAGCCGTTTGTCTACTATGCCGTCCATCATGGCCTTCCAGATGATCCTACCCCGGACCTGGAGAGGTTCGTGCAGAAGGCCATCTCATGCAGCTTCCATATTATTCAATCCAAGCCAACCCGCCACCGACATCATGGGTCCTGGTTTGCCGCTAGAAATGTGGTCAGCTCGGCCTTGATAATCCTCGCCGCAGTCAAGGCCACCGACCTCGTGGATTATTTGGTCGATTGGCCGGATTTGATTGCCCAGGCCGTCAGCTGTCTAGATCACTGGGCGTCCGACGCCCCGGATCTCGGTCAGGCGAAAGGCATTTTACAGGCGCTCGGCGACACAGTGCTTCAAGGAGGCATTGATGTACGCTAGATGCATAACTGAACAGTTCAATCAACACATAAGTTGAATAGGATTCGGACCCGAGTTTCGTTCCCTGGGGAGTGAGGTTCCATATCGGTGGGATGGATCAGTCATGGGCCAAATTCAGAAATAGTACGCCGACTACTTGGGAGGTACAGTGGACGTTAATCAAGGATTGAGCTTAAACGGCAAACATGGTATATTGAAGCACGGTTTCTAGCGCAGGGCACGGTTGAGGTAATTAGTCCATCACGATGCACACCTTTGCGACGTGCTTCCCTGCCTCGACGGCCTGGTAGGCGGAGATGATATCCTCACGCGTGAAGGGGAATTCTTTCTCGATGTGGAACCTCAGCTTCTGGCGATCGACAAAGGTCACCAAGTCCTCCAGCATGCATCGGGGCCCGATCAGAACACCACGGACGACGCAATTCTTCAGCAGGGCCAAAAGGGGCACGTCGGGGCGTTTGGCAGGATCCCCACTGGAGAGATATCCAATCACACTGATGACGCCGCCCGGAGCAATGGCCTGAATGCTCTGCTCAATGGTCCCAATGCCGCCGATCTCGATGATGTGATCTACACCCTTACCACCCGTGAGCTCCAGCGCCTTGGATGCCCAGTCCGGAGTCTTCCGGTAGTTGATGCAGTGGTCCGGTTGAAAATGCGATCGAACAAACTCCAGTTTCTCATCGCTGGAGGAGGTCACAATGGTGGTCGCTCCAGCTGCCTTGGCCAGCACCACTGCCGTCATCGACACACCCCCCGTACCTAGGAACCGCATCGCTCAACGGAGGATCAATGTTAGGAAGGGGTGGAGACTGGGACGAACCTTGGACGAGAACCGTCTGTCCCGGCTTGAGGGGCATGTTGCCATAAAGGGCATTCCAGGATGTCACCCCCGTACAAACGAGGGAGGCCAGTTCGCTGTAACTCTGCGGCGCGCTGGCCGGGACTTTCACGACACTGGAAGCGGGCCGGGCGATATACTGAGCGAGGATGCCATCGGCACCACCCCCCTGGCAGGTGAGGAAATCCTTCTGAGGCCCATACATATGAGCAATGTCAAAGGAAACGACCACTCGGTCCCCCTTGGCCAAATCCCGCACTTCCTCCCCCACCGAGACGATATCCCCTGCAGCATCGGAACAGGGGATCACATTTTCCTTGACATAAGCCGGGTACGTCCCCGAAGCTACTTGAATATCCCGGGAGTTCAGTGACACGGCGCGGACCTTGATCAGAACCTCATGCTTGGCAATCGAGGGGATCTTTTCCTGCACCGCAACCAGGTCCGTCACACTGGTGCGGGAAGGCAAGCGGAAGACTGTGTGGGAGGCCATAATGGATACAAGTGATGCAGCGAACACGCAGGGGGTAGCAAACGAAGTAGCAGATTGCGAGTGAGTGACATGGCCTCTCGTTCGCTTTCATTCCTGTATATATATATTCGAGGTGGATGTTGTTGGCGCAATGCTTGGAAATCAAGCTCCCCGGGTCTAAATCCCAGGGCTCTGAAAATGTGTTCCAGCCCTTCCGATTGGTCGTCCATGCCCATCCGTGTCACGTGACCCTCCGAGACCGAAACTCCAGTCGGCCACGCCCCTTCCTGCCCTCTTCACTGGGCCAGCAAAGCCATGTTCTCCAGTTTTTCATCCTCGCGCACTCCCTTGACGGCCAAGCGCCGGAAGGTGAGTCGGGCCTGTGACTTTTGCCGTAAACAGCGTGTCCGTTGCGAAGCGACCGTGCCATGCCCGCAATGTGTTGCCAATGATGTCACCTGCAGCCGGCAGTCTTCCTCGACGGTGCAGCGCCTCCCTGGAAAGGACCGGGGCAATCAGAGCCATCAGAGCCATCATTCCTCACCATCACTCGGTCGGGGAGCAGAGGAACCGCCTCCCTCAGCGGTCGAGTCGCCGTCTGGATCTCTCTCCAGTCATATCCGAAGCCCACAAGCTGGGGTTCCGTCACCATCGAATTCATCGGCCCAGCGGACCGATTCGATGCTCGGGTTTATTGCCCGCATCAACAATTTCTGTTCTGGGGTTTCCCAGCTGGCGTGCTCTTCTGCTTCACTGGGTCACAATCCAACCCCAGATTCTTGGTCGCCTTTCCCACCCAATGCGCTTCAGGACGCGGCGTCCACAGAATGCAACCTGACGCCATCCCAAATAAACAGAGTGTTGATCATATTCTGGACTAATCTACAGCCACTGGTGCCAATAGTCCGTCATGAGGATCTGAGCGTAACGGATTCTACCTCCCCGGAGCATTCCTCGCCGCTTCGTGATGCCGTCACGGCGTACTCGATGCAATATATATATTACTCCGGACTTCACACCCGTCTCATCGGTCTTCATTGGGATCAATTCCAGCCAGTAAAGGAGAGTTCGATGATTGGTCTGCCTTACTTTCAACGCTGCCTTCAGGCGACCACACAGTATATCAACTTTTCGCAGCCGTCGGTGGCTACGTTGCAGTGCTACTGTTTTATGGCTCTCTACTTACTTGATGCCGGCCAACATTCTCCCGCTTATAACATGATCGGCTTGGCCCTCCGTATCGCCCAATCGCTGAATCTCGATCTAGAGACAAACGCCGAGACTCCTGTTCAGGACTGTCAACTTTTTCATCGGATTTGGTGGACTCTAAACCACCTAGACTTTCGATGTTCACGGCATCTCGGCAAGCCAATTAGTGTTCGTCTACAGGATGCCATGTGCCCTCCTCCGACGAGTCAATCCCACAATCTTCTGGATTCAGGAAGCGCTTTGTATCATACCCAATCAATTCGCCTGACAGCGGCTGCTTTGGCTATCATCGAGTCCACTGGCTGTATCACTATTCCTGCCCAGCGCCAGAAAGAAACCACGGAGGTTGAAACCCGAGCCCGGATTTTGTCCGACGAATTGCACCATCTCAGACAATGGCGAATGGACTTGCAGTGTCTTGATTGTTTCGGCAGGCTCAAATTAGATGTTGAGGACACGCCTGCCGACCCAGACAAAGAGCCAGAGGTTGAATTCAACGACATCATGCGACAGCCGATGGAAATTCTTTTGACTACATTACTGGAACTCCAGTACCACAATGTCATCATCACTCTTCACCGAGTCTTCATCCAATTCCCAAGTCATCCACTCAGGCCCAAATCCAGTCCGCGCGCGGACGCTCACAACGCCACGGCTCTCAATCATGCCTTGGCGATGATCAGACTCACCCACCATCGCATGGCCACATGTGATGTCCTCCACGGCGTGCCCGAGGTCTATCAATACCAGTGGAATGCAGTATTAACTCTCGTGGGGTTCATGCTCGCTTACCCGTATTGCCACCGGTGCCCCAGGGCCCGACGGTATATCCGGCTGGCGTTGGAGATATTTGACTCGGCTGGGAGCAGAAATGCCGCTACTGTTCGTGCAGCAGCGCTGACCCGTCATTTATCTACCAAGGTTGACACTCTATTGCGCATTCTCAATATTGACGATCCCCTGGTACCCATTCCAAGCTCGGAGGTAGGGCGTCAACAACGACTGCAGCAGGACCATGCCACCAGTGATATCACCCCAGTAATCCATACTCCGATGCCGTTAGAAGATGCACAGCTACCACTACCCTGCCTTCCAGAGCTCAGCCCAGATTCCTTGTGGTCCTGGGCCGATCTGATGAATCTGGAAGCTTGGCCCAACTATTGTGACGAGGTCAGCGAGGCTTTCACGGACCCAACGAAATTTTGCATGCCGTAAATACCAGTGTGCAATTATCAAGTCGAACATATAGAGCATGCCAAGGCACTCATGTATAAGTTAATAATCTCGAGAGGTGTTTTCGAAAGGGAAGTATCTACGGCGTGGCAAACAGGCCATGTCTGACACACATTAGGTGAGCTGCTATATCTGGGGGTGGAAAGCAATGGGAACTGCACACTGGACTATCCGAGTCGACATGGCAAACTCGCCGAAGACTTTAAGTAGCTTGTACAATCGAAATATCTTGCATGGAAATGAGGTTGCCAAACCCCTCCCGCGACCGTACACCAGGCAGGGGGCAAATATACAGCGCCGTACACCGTTCGCTTCTGCACTGTCGATGACGGTAACGCTTGCTTTGATTGACTATAGTGTGATTAGGGAGGCAGAAGACCAAGTACTGGGGAATCTAGCATCTACCTTGTGCATAAAATCATGGGGCACCGTGGCATTTTTCCGCAGATCACATAGATGCGGGCTGGTGTCCAGCAAGGGACCATCTGCGCGTATGCCAGCATGAGAGCCGAATTTCTTGGCCCCCATGTTGTGTAGAAAATGCACATCCTGACCTGGCCTTTTTCTGCGCCTGGATCATCGATGGTTGATGTTTTGGCTGTGTCTGGATCGATCAGGAAGTAGATTATAGGAATATTCGTCCCAATAATCTTCTCTACGAGGTCCTCGTGCTTGTTGAGATCAGCGATCAACGGTACTGTTCTATATGGCTTACCCCTTTCTCCCTGATCTACCGAGCGGACCAGGGGGTAGAGTTACCAGTCGGGAGATTGGCGCTTTTCCAGTGTCTTGTTCGCTGTCTCTTTCCGATGTCGCGATGTGAGCTCTACAAGTCGTCCAGCTGGGTAGGTTCCGTTTGCGGACGACTCCACTGATTCCTATTGGTCAGCCGGATCCAGCCCGGATAGACCAAAACGACCCGGCCCATCGGTATTTAGTCCAAATAAATAAGATTTGTCGTGTAAAAAATCGCCGCAAAGTAGAGACAACTGTGACTAGGTCAAACGACACACTCGTATTCTGTCATATTGCCTTTGTTTATGTGATATGCCGCATCTAGCCTTACCGGGGGATTGGAATGTATTTTCCCTCTACCGTGATGGCACACTCTATATCTAGCACGCCGATACAAAGACAGATCCATCACCGAATATCTCGATCGATAATTCGCGCAGCCACAAGACACTTCTCATCCTGGAATCGAGGCGCAATAACCTGAATCGCACATGGAGCTCCATCGACAGCATCCGGGTCATCTATGCGTAATTAGTCAACCCATGCTTGAAACATAAATGTCCCTGAAATGATAACGCACAACTAGGCTGCACACCATCAGTAACAGACATCGGCTCAGGATCAAGCTCTTTCGAAGCCTTGCCATATGGAATAATACAAGCCGGATACTAGACAATCATCAGTCACCACCCATCTCCCCACCTTTTTTATATTGAACGTGACACTCACATCCAGTAAATTCCATACCAACGTATAAGGCGGCCACCCAAAACTATCATGCGGAACAGCTGTATTCTGAGCCCCCGGCGCAAGAAGGACATCCAGACCATTCTCAACCCAGGTCTTTCGCCAGGCATCCGCATATTCGTTTCGTGCAGCGTGCAATGCATCGATCTTCTCGAATGGGGGGAGATCCATGGCCACCGGGAATGGGCCCGTGAACATCGGTGAGGACATTTTCGCAACGGATGGCACGGGTGGTTCGCCGCTGGATGCGATGTGGTCGATGTGTGGGCCGTATATGAAGTATTGAAATGCGAGTCGGTTTGCGTATGCGAGGTCGAGGGCGGGGTTTTCTGAAAGGTGCAAGATACGGTGGCCTTTCTTTTTGAGGGCGGTTATAGCGGTCTGCAGTGTTCTTTTTACGGGAGGGTGGAGTGGGAAGTCCTTGCTCTCGGGGAGGACGCCGATGGTAAGCTGTCTTTGTTGATCGTCAGAAGGTTGTGGATACCAGGGTGCTGCGCTGGCGCTGCTATCATATTTCCAGGGCTCGGCGTTCATAACAGTGGACATGAATAGCTCGAGATCGTTGAGAGAATGAGCGAGCGGGCCGGCGGAGGGTTTGAGACCGGGAATCCCTTCCATGGCTAGATCGGCTACTTGGCCGCCCCAGGGGATGCGGTCGATAGTAGGTTTGAAACCATACACGCCGCAGCAGAGGGAGGGGATGCGGATTGATCCTGCGATGTCTGTGCCGATTCCCAGAATCGAGCCGCGAAATGCTACAAGAGCACCCTCCCCTCCACTTGACCCGCCGGCAGTTAAATGGGTGTTGTGGGGGTTCAGGGTTCGGCCGAAAATGTTATTATCGGAGTCTCCAGTCTAGAATCTAGATCAGCATTGACGATTCATGAACTGGGAATGGTGGTAAACCGACCATCATCGTCTGCGGGATATTCGTCTTGACATATAGTACAGCGCCGAGACGCAGTAACATGTCAACTAGAGCTGAATTATGCGAAGCCGGTCTCTTTTCAAGGAATGAGGCATATCCGACGGTACTCTGAAACCCATCTACACAGAAACTATCTTTTATGCTGATGGGAAGGCCGTGTAGCGGTCCAAGTGGTTTCTTCTCCCGCTGGAAGTATTCATCCAGGAACTGAGCGCGCTCAATAGCCCGTTGGAAGAAATGTTCGGTCAAACATGCTGTCTGAATAAATTTATTAAACCGATCTCCACGTTGTATAGACGTTCAGAGATGGAGTGACACACCAGCTGCTGGGCAATAGCCGCCCGCTTACAGAACGCCGTTGTCACTTCCACGGAGCTTAGGTTCCCCTTTGACAGGCTCACTAGAAGTTCGCTTGCGGAATAATTCTCTGTAATGTCCAGCTCAATCTCGGAGAGAATACCACTTCCACGGACGACATCAGCTTCGATGAGACGGCCATTGGCGGGAATTGAAGCAAGAAACTCCTCAGTTAGACGCCATTCAGAGGGGATTTGTGCGTCTAATTGTTCGCGCTTTCGGATGACGAGCGTGCGCCAGTCGTCTGTTGTGGAAGTAGTTCGAGTCATTTTGTGGGCGCTATGAGAACATTGTTGAGGTTGATGTCCAGGGTTATATAGTGAGAAGGATGGTGGTTATCATAACCCCTCATTATAGATCGTCGTTCATCCACTTGGAAAGTTCTCAGCATGGCCACCAATGAAATACTACCAAGGGGACTTTGCCTCCGCTTACAGATAGCACCTTGGACCGGAAGTGCGTCCACCTTCCTTAGTAGGCTAGGCCAAGGCACTAAGGTATGGTGCGGCGGCGCTCACTGGTGGCCTTTCTTATCGGTTAGCATTATGGGCACCGGAGTACCAACCTCGGTACTTGGGCCCCTCGATACTAAACAGGACTTGCAGAGGAACAGATCAAATCATACAGCAGTCCTATTCTTATCAAAATTGTCTTGTAGTACGCCATTTGAGGGAATGCCAAATGTATTAATGAGGCCCTCTAAACAACAAAGACCTTACTTCCTAACCACAACAATGTCCTCTGGCCCAACGCCCCCAAAGTTCGTCAAATAATAAGCATCAATGAGAATCCTATCATCCTCGCAACTCATCACCCCAACACCAACCAACCCATTTAACCAGTTATATTTATTCCCACCCGCTTCGATGCGTAGATGCGAAAAGAACTCAACGTCGTCCTGTGTAACGGTCGGCGGGGGTCTTTTCTCTGGGTCAGCTGCAACCTGCTTCGCGTATTCCGTCCCCGGTCCAGGCCGGTAGAGCCCGTGGGCCTGCACGAAGAGGTAGTAACCGTCGGTTGTTTTGATTGTGTACCGTGCATCGAGGGTCATGGACTAACTTGGTTAGTCTTGCCCTCATAAGGGCGATGGTGAGAGAACTCACGTGGGTACCCTCAATCCCTGTTGCCCAGTCTGCCCCCCCCCCAGCGGGAGGACCGTTCCTTCAAGTTCTGGTCCCTTGAATGTCCCTCCGGTGATATTTGCGATGCTCCGGATGATGCCTGCACCGTGAGGGGCTCCAATGTTGAGTTCCTCTGCAGCGATGGTGCACTCGAGTCGGTACAGGAATGTTAGACCCGGTCGGCGCATCGGGGGACTGTTTGGGTAGTAGGCGTTCCCGGGGGAGTCGGCGGTCTTGGCTGTCATGATGATGGTGCAGAGCAATGTAGCAAAGGGGATAAAAATGATCTTGTATGATAGTAATATCTTTACGAGCTCTGTTGGGGGGGGGGCATATATAAACTCGCCGTCGCTTTCTGTTAGGTAGGAAGTTCCTGAAGTAGAAGGTCCATGCTGTGAAACACCCAGTAAACCATAATATATAACTGCCGGGCCTACCCCAGATAGGGTTGCCGTTGACCGTCCGTCCCGAGTTCCGTCTCCTCGCAGTGGAGTTTTGACAGCTGATTGCCCTAAAAGGTAGGTCGACCCCCGATAAGGGAGACCGATCATCTTACTCGATATCTGAGCATGAAACTCGGAGTCAAGGACAGCCCTTCGGGTGAACATTCCTGATCAGATGCTTGCCCAACCGTAATCACCAAGGACATGTGAATCACTTCTAATGTTGTGACATTTACAAAACTCCGAAGTGGCATGATCGGTCTCCGCGGGTTCCGCTTCCGCTAAGATGCTAAACCTATCTCACTTTATTAAGATCCGTGTATTCTACTGTGTACACCTCGTCTTTGTCAAGTGAGAGGAAGAACATCCAATATCAGAATACCAAATTGAGTGCAGTACCCCAGTATCACCGTCCACCATGTCCTTTGTCCAAGCCCTCCTGTCCAATCCAGCAATCCCGGTCCAAGACCGCCAAAGGGCTCTCGACAGGGTCTTCTCTGATCCCGGTCTCCCAACAACCAACTCGACATCCTCCTTCTGGCTAAGGTCTCCACACCCCGACCTCGCCAACGCCCAGTCTGCCACCTTACCATCCGAAGCCGAAGTCGTTATTATCGGCTCTGGAGTAACGGGCACCTCAGTCGCAAGGACTCTTCTCAAATCCCGGAAGGCAGGGAAAAGTGGTACTACAAGACCTGCCGTCGTCATCCTAGAAGCCCGCGATATCTGCAGCGGCGCTACGGGTCGAAATGGCGGGCATATTCTTGAGACAGCCGAGAAGTTTGCGAGTCTGGAAGACACCTACGGCCTTGAAGCAGCGAAGAGGATAATGAGATTTCGCTTGGCGCATTTACGCGAGATACTTGATGCTGCGCAAGAGTATGGTCTTACTCAAGATTGTCAGGCGCGAAGGGTACAATTTCTGAGCATTTACTTTGAGGAGGAGGGGTGGAAAGATGCCCGAGAGCGGTTACGGCGGTTGAAGGAGGGGTTGGCGGAGGAAACGAAGGAATGGAGGGCGTATGAGAGGGGGGAGATTCCGGAGGAATTTTGCCTTCCGCATGCGCAGGGAATAGTCGCCGGACCGGCGGGTGCGATTTGGCCGTATAGATTTATTACTGGCGTTTTGAGTCGGTTGAGGAGGGAGTTTCCGCAGGATCTGATGATCGAAACCAATACGCCTATAACCGGCATCCAGGAGAATCCGGACGCAGGAGATGATCCGCTGCGGTACACCATTTCAGCATCAAGGGGCATGATTCGTGCTCGTCATGTCATTCATTGTACGAACGCACATGTCAGTCACCTTGTCCCAAGCTTAAGAGGCCGTATTTATCCAATACGTGGGCAGATGTCAGCGCAGCATGCAGGTCAGAAATTCCGCTGCCAAGGAGAGGAGCATTCGTGGATCTTCAACTATGATCGGGGGTTTGATTATCTCACGCAGTTGCCACAGTCGGAGGCAGGGCAGATGATGATGTTCGGAGGAGGATTCGCCCAGGGAGAAGGAGGCGGAATTGCTGATTTGGGGATCGCAGCCGACTCGGAACTCAGTCTGTATGCTGATATTCATTTATCGGGTGCGTTGAGCGTCGTGTTTGGTCGTGACAATTGGGGAAGTGTGCCCCGAGCGAGCGTAGACAAGATGTGGACGGGGAATATGGGCTTTAGTGCCGATGGGCTTCCCTGGGTCGGACAGCTTCCTGCTTCGCTAACCAAGAGGGGAGTCCATGGAGAAGGCTATGGTGCTGAATGGGTTTCCGCTGCTTTCTCCGGAGAGGGAATGGTGTTGGCATGGTTGTGTGGCAAAGCATTGGCGACAATGTTGCTGATTCATGATGATCAGTTGCTCCAAACTGAATCTAGGGATCTTTCGTGGTTTCCAGAGCAAATGCTGGTTACGGAGGAGAGGATCGAGAAAGCTGTTTTACCGCGTTATATATAAGGCAGATAAAGCATTTGGGGTCTGCTCGGTCAACCGCAAGTACCAACTGACGTGTTTGATAACAGAATCGAATTTCTAGATCAAAAAGGATTATAGCTACCAACAGCCACTTCCAATTGTGGCTTCATAGTATCTCATTCAGGTGACGCTGCTTTGCCCATATTCATCCTCTTATTTACCAGCGCATCCACCCCAGCGAGCCATCGTTTCCAAGTCCCTCCGCCTCCCATTGCAAGTATCCGTTGCATTCGTTTGTATGATCGGGCACCTTCATCCTCCTCCTCAGTTTTGACGGCTTGAACACTATCTGGTCCCCATACCTTCCACTCTCCCTTGGAGGCCGTCCATGGTGCGTCCCCGTTACAGAACCTGATCCACGCAGATGTAAAGTCTTCCGCCATTTTGTTCTCCTTGTCACTCATCTCATTCGCGAGGTTCTTGAAAAGATACAGAAGCTCGTGGGCATGATAAGCCGTCCCTTCTAATGAATTTTGAACTCGAGATCGCTGGTCGAAATGGTACAAAAATAGACGACCCTTATCCCGAAGGGTCGAATTTGCAAGGGCTGTAACATAATTCGGTATCTTGAAAACTGCATCTCCACACATGTGCTCTACACGCTCGAGCAGCATGTCATGGGAAAGAACCTGGTGAATGCCGTATTCCGTCAGAATCTGGTCAGTGTCGCTGTCATCGTGAATATAATCCAGTAATGTACTGCGAATAGAGGCAAAATCATCGTCGAGAAGATTCAAATGGAATATGATTCCTTCGTGGTACGTATCTCCCAACATCAAGGCTTCGAGCCATCCTGGTGCCATCTGAATCTCACATGGATTGGTCTTATAAAACCATCCGTCGAGACAAGGGTTCCCTGTTCCCGAAAGAACCCCCTGGATGGCCGGTGTTGCATTAGCAAGGTCCTTCTGCGGGATGTGTCGAAGACGATCCAATACATCAGGTCGTGACGCGTCTATCTTGAAATACCGACAAACAGCCTGAAAAAAAGCCTCGTGCTGTTCCATATCCCAAGCAGGAATAGCAACAGAGAGTCCCGACATGGCGACCGCGCGCCGGAATCTCGGCGGATGAGCAGCTGCAAGCTGGTTACTGATGGAGATCCCGCCAGCAGACTCCCCGACTGCAGTGACATTACTGGGATCTCCACCAAGGGCCTCGATATACCGCTGAATCCATTCAAATGCAACTTGCTGGTCCGTGAAGCCGAAGTTTCCGCGTCCCTCGAAGCCGTCCTCATGCAGTTCGCGGCGTATGGCTTCGCTTGCGAGAAAGCCGCCTAGTCCGATGCGGTAGTTGAAGTTCACGCATATAATCGGCATGCTCATTTCAATGCTCTGCGAAACGAGGTTCACTGCGTCGAAGATGGGGAGATTTGCGCCTCCGTAGAGTAGGGAGCCTCCGTGGACGTATACCATGACTGGGAGCTTTCGGGTGTTGGTGGTTGGCGCCAAGGGAATCACGACGTTCATCACCAGGCCGGTTAATTCATCTCTCTCTGGGGGATCCGGGAAGTGAGCAGCTGGTGGGACGGGAACGAGGTCGTCGGTATCGTCGCCTTCGGAGCAGGGTCGAGGACAGTCATTTCTGCAGAGTCGTTAGTTGGTTTAACGAACGTAAGATGTGAAGAATCTTACCCCAACTTTGTTCCATCGTGTCTAGAGTTAGCCCAGGAAGTCTTTAGGGTTGACCTTGCCCACCGTTTTGGCAGGTCCGCGTATGGAATTCCACAGTATTGCTGGACTCCATTCGGGAATTGAAATCCCTCAAGCTGGCCGAGTGTCGGGATCTCTGCTGTACATTTCGTGATAGGCGTCTGGAATGACATGGTGAGATTTGGTTTCCGATGGGCTGTCAATTCAAGACACAATGAGTATAGTATGCTGGAGACCTCCGGAACTTTCTGTCGCAGGAGCTTAAGCAATCCAAAAGGCATATCAGAGCCTCGGCCCGGCTTATCTCATCCAATCCGAGCCACGCTATCTCCGAGCTCCCCTCAAATCGGCAGGTCGACCCTCAATCACATGTGTGAATTACTCCACTGTTATCTCCCCCACATCGGCCCTCAAGCTCATACTTATCCCGCCCTGCACGCCCGAATTTGCTCCTTCAACACTGATCACGACCCAAACTAGGAATGTCGACCCCCAATCGCCGAACTCACCAGGGATGGTAGGCTGACTTTCAATCTTTCTCCGCACTCCGTCATTACAGTTACTGACTCCATAGCTGGACCTGCAAAACCCGCCGTCGAAAGTGTGACCGTGCCCGCCCGACGTGTCAAGCTTGCGCTGAGCGCGGCCTGGCATGTGAGGGCTACGAGGTCCGTCTCCAGTGGGGGACCGGGATTGCCTCGCGAGGCCGATTTACCGGCGCGGATGCGCCACTTCAGTCGTCGATTCCGCCGAGGGTTCACGGTCGCCAGCGGGATCGAAGTCGAGAAAGGAGGCGGCAGTTGCAGGTGGTAGCCGCTCCATTGCCCGAGAAATCATCAGGATCCGGGGTTCTGTCCCAGGAAAATCCAGGTAGGATGCAGCCTACCATGTGGTGGTAATGGGGATATCTAACCGCTTCTTGCTAGACTTTGAACTTGGCCCATTGCGATCGGAGACTTGGGAGGCGAAAACCGATGAGGGATTATTTAATGACTGTAAGCCAGACAGAACGAGCTACCGTAGTACAGAATGGCGATTGATGAGGGTAATAGTCCTTGCTTCGGGCATCAACATCCTTCACTCCACCACAGTCCACGACGGGGAAATCCCACTCCGATTGCGACTTCCAGCACTCTGTCGGGAGTCTGAAGCTCTGTTTCAAATCTGCGTCACTCTACAGGTTTCAATCCGGTCGGATTTGAAGCATCGATTCTTTG
This sequence comes from Aspergillus sclerotiicarbonarius CBS 121057, assembly GCA_003184635.1. NCBI lineage: Eukaryota > Fungi > Ascomycota > Eurotiomycetes > Eurotiales > Aspergillaceae > Aspergillus > Aspergillus sclerotiicarbonarius. The sequence continues at coordinate 14,197 of KZ826319.1, read as the reverse complement.
AGTACTTCGACGCGGCCTTGAATAAGTTCCGCGGCGAGCTGGCTCAAAGTGAGGCATACTTAAAAGATGGCACACTGACTGCTGGATTGCTGCTATGTACTATTGGAGTACGGCTGGCCATTTCCTCCCAATGTTGAACATTCGTAGCTGATGGCAGTTCTGTATAGATCATGCAGGGGATACCGTGGACTATGCACCTGCGGGGAATGTTTAACATCCTTCAGTCACACGGCACCGAACGCTCGCGCAACCAGAGTTTTGGATTTCGTGCACATTTGTTGGAAGTTATGGGGATCATGGATCTCCCGACATTTGCGATCGGTCGGCAATGCCCGTATTTGGGATTTTGGAGACAGTACTGTCGCAACCGTTCCACGGTGGACCCATCGGAAGAGTATGACGTGGAGGTTGTGAGTGGTTTACCACGATCCTTAGTGGATATCTTCTCGCGGATTGATGATGGCGCAACGGAAGAGGATTTCTGGAATTGGCCTGGTGCTAAAGGGGGCTTTTTGCAGTGCCAGCTGTGGGAAGCATATCGGTTGGCTGGGATGTTGGTAATTCGACATGGGATTGGAGATACCACGGCACAGCTAGGGCAAAGCCAAACACGATTGACACTTCCATCGACAGCCGTGATTATTACGCGGCTTCTCAGCTGCATCGACGCTATATGGCGAGCTTCATTAGAACCCGAGGAAAAGGAGACGTTAACCATCAATGCGATTCCCTATCCTGTCTTCGTCGCCGGCTTGCAGACCGACGTTCTGGATAAGCATCCAGGATTAAGGGAATTTGTACGAAGGATTCTGGTTCCAACCGCCGAGGGGCCGTTCTGGAACAAGCAGTATCGACTACTCTTAAACCTGCTGGAAGAATATTGGACATACCCTAGTGGCACTGTCAGTATCCATGAGCTCGCACAGTTGAGAGAGATAGAACTTGGGCTATTCTAAAATCAAGCCTTGTCCTGTTGCAGTCTGCTAGTTACTATGTCCGCTCCCAGACGCCTGTCGTAGCATGAACCATAACCTAACGGCTTCACCACTTTCTGTCAACTCGACTTCTTCGACAATTTCGAATCCCAGTTTTCGATAAAATGGGATATTACTCTCACTCGTACACTCGAGCACGACTGGTTTGTGGTTAATGTACTCCAACACCGATGCCATAGCCTTCTGGCCGAGCCTCCGACCCTGCAGAGATGGATGGACAGCGACAACCTCCAGGTACCACATGTCGCACAGTTGATGCAGCTTTTCAATTCGAGCAATTGCCTTATCATGGGTGGTCACCATTATCGCCAGTCTCTAATAGCACCCAATTCGTTATTTCTCGCCTGGTTATCCCTGGGAGACTCGGAGCATACCTGTGCATTGGTCCCCCTCTCACAAACCGAGCGGAAGATATCAAGCAAACTTAGCTTGCACAAAAGGAAGATTCTTGCCAGCGTCCATTTTCGATGCTCCCGGGGAGGAAATAAGATGACCACCGCCCCCGCATCCTCATCCTCATCCTCACCCTCGCTCCGTCTTGCCTCAATTACTGAACCAAGCACTTCCGGTTCAGTATGACACCGTTTTAAAGACCTGGAAGGGAAAAATCGGTCTAGGTGCGCAGTTGGCCCCGATTGTAGAACTATACCATCTGCGATAGCTCTCTGGACTCGCCGATACTGCCATTTGAACGTTTCTGTATTGTTTCTCGTCCAGGGTGGAAAGCGAGGGCGTAACCATGAGATTAGAGGATCTTGAGCAAAGGAAATGGTGATCGTATTGGCGACGGCGCGGATCGATTGTCTTTCTATGCGGATGCTATGTTTTAGTAAATACTCTGACAGGCTGACAGAAGTTGGATGTACCGTCGTAGACACGGAAAAGTGGCAACGTTTGACTGGCGGCCATTGTGAGAGACATTGGCATCGTTCACATCACTCAGACGCTTTGATTTTTTCTTATCATCGTCTATAGGTTGGTAAGCAATCGCACGGCTGGTCCAAGGTACGGGACAATAAATAAGCAGCCCGTGCCGTGGAGTCTGACTTGTCCCCAAGTTGCAGAGTCGGCCCACCGCTTTGGTCTTGGATTCCACATTTAGTTTGCATGATACGATATGAAGAAATGACTTCCTGATCCCTCGGCGTGTTGAACAAATAAAATCACGGTCGTTTATCACTATACTATGTTCTCTAATCTTGATATGTGGATGCGTAGTTCAACATTCCCTTTTAGGCAGGTCGACCCCATTCTGCACGGGTCGCCGGGATATTTTGAGTCTCATACTCGGGCATATGCTGGTAGGTTGGTCCCACTTAGTCTCTTCCTTATCTGGCCGGAATGCATTCCCCCGCATTTCGCCTGGTATCTGCAGCACCTGATCGGCTTTCTGCTTGATAGCTAAGGTGTCTTATGCGGATACATGCGTCGGCAGTTGATAAGGCCGTGAAATATAAGCGAGTCAGAGATTTGAAGGAGTCATATATCAATCATGATTGCCCCCCAAGAAGGGTGCTAGAGTTTTCTTTTTACGTCATTAAAGGCTGTCATATCTTTCTGATCAGTTCCTGTCATTGCTCTATAGCCAGTCTTGATGGCACAGAATCAGCCCAGCGACCCACCATGCCTTGACCCACAGGGCAATCTGCCCCCTGGAACATTTCTTCTCATCCGAGGTAAGGAACGTGTTCTCCGATCAAGCCATCAAACCCTCACCAATTTCGAGACGAATATGAAGAACACGATGACCACCGCCAGGTTATGCTCAATCCTGTCCCATCCAGCGATCCCAATGAACCGTTGGTCGGTCACCCGTTTTACTTTGTAACCCCAACTAGTACTGATGAGCACAGAATTGGAGTAAAGCGCGGAAAATATGTAACTTCACTCTCGTCCTTGCAGTGACAGCAGCCATATTCACAGCGTGAGTTGCTTTCTCCGCATATTGAGAGCATCGCTCTAATGGTCGACAGGCTTTCGATCCAGGCGATCTTCTGGCAACTGATGGTGGTGGACCTGAATGTGACATATGCCCAGCTTAACCGCACGATGTCAGTCAACTTCGTTGGCCTTGCCATGGGATGTGTATTTTTCATTCCCCTGGCGAAGAAGTTCGGACGAAGACCCGTGTATCTTGTTTCAACTGCACTCATGCTGGTAACGTCCTTCTGGTCGGCCAAGCTGAAAACACTCGCAGAGCTGTATGCTACCAATTTCATTCAGGGTCTAGCTGGGGCGACCAATGAGTCGATCGTTCAGATTACGGTATTACTTGTCACCTGAGCTGAATTGTCCATGACTGATTGTTATAGATTGCTGATCTTTTCTTCGTGCACCATCGCGGGGGAATGAATGGTTTATATATGACTATGGTGATGATCGGGGTACGTCGGTCCTTCTTCACCAGCCACTATTATTCACATCAGTATTCCATACTTACGGATATATTTGCAGAGCTTCCTCACCCCCATGGCGGCCGGAACCCAAGCAACACGACAAGGCTGGCGAGCATCATACCGAACACTGGGTATCTGCAATGCCATTCTATTCGTTCTATTTGTGTTCTTCTATGAGGAAACCAAATACACCCAAGTCATTTCCGGTGTAAACGGCTCCTCCGAGGTCACAGAAGACGCCCACCAAATTTCTGTAGACGACATCAAAACTGATCACAAACCTGATGTAGAGTCCCCCACCAGCAGTACCAAAACTAATTCCACTCCAGCAGACCACCGTGAGCTAGACTATACCATTCCGATGAATACTTGGAGACAGCGATTCGCCTTTATAACATATACCCCCGAACCAATTTGGCCCTACTTCTACCGTCCCTTCTGCGTCGTGGCCTCCTTCCCCGCCGTCCTATTCTGCGCCATGCAGTATGCCTTTGGCGTGGTCTGGCTCACCATCTTATCCACTGTCCTGAGTTTGGTCTTCCCATTGCCACCATATGAATTCACTCCCGAGCAGATCGGGTTCATGAGTGTTGGACCGTTTATCGGGAACCTGATTGGTTCAGTTTACGGTGGATTCCTTGGTGATCGTTCGATCTTGTTCTTTGCGAAGCGCAATAAAGGATACTATGAGCCTGAGATGCGATTGTATATTCTTCATTTGCCCGCACTTGCATTGGCTGGGGGGTTTATTATGTTTGGAGCTACGATTGCACGGGTAAGTCTCACTCATTGTCACCACGGGGCAATCATATGAGAGTGGCTAACGGGTTTGAACCAGGGGATGCACTGGATCTGGCCCAGTATTGCCGGTGCCCTGTTCGGTTTCGGACTAGGCAGTATCAGTGACGCGGCCCTGACGCTGGTAATTGATTCTTATCGTGATGTAAGAATCCGACCTCCCATTCCCCTTATTTTCTACCTCTTTACATCCGAGCACCTTTCTCATAATCCGGGAACGAATAGATCACTGGCGACGCCTTCACAGGAGTCGCATTCATACGGAATGCAATCAGCATCGGCATCCCCTTCGCAATTAGTCCCTGGCTGCACCGATCTGGTGCGCAGAATATGTTTATTGCCTGTGGTTTTATCAGTTTGGTGATTACATTGACCATTATTCCTATGGTTATTTGGGGAAAGAAGATGAGGGCGATCACTGCACAGAGGTATCAGACTATGGCTGCAAAGCAGAGGGTTCGTGCTTAGCGTTCTCTCATATAACCCTTGGTGCCTATGTGTTTCAGATTCGGGGTAGTTTAGGGGTACTAAACTACTATATATATCTACTGGAGCGGATAGTATTTAATGTTACTTGGGACAACAATCATTCACTATTACTAAGCCTCAGATATGTACAAGGCCATTATGTTAGTGCCCAGCCCATGATATGGGGAATTCCCTCACGACAAGTATCACGAGTGGTTCAAACCGCTCTGTGAAGGCGTTTCCAGTATTAAAAATCACCACTGCCAACTACGCAACTACCGTAACTTGGTCTATGTATGCCCAATCAAGTGCTTTACTGTATGATCCTATGATACGTACTTTAGTTCTCAGTCGGAAGCCAGTATTCCTATCGTAAAATGTACATCAAAGCATGATCTCCCATAACCAAACATATATCTACAAGAACATAAAATGGACTGTGGACAACGCCACAACGAAAGCGAAACTTTGCGCAGCAGCCGGACCCTTGATCGATAATCCACCTGCAGACTCAGCAGTATGATTAGCAGACCCATTTATAGAGGTGGGATCATCGCCAAGCCCCAGCGGCAGACCCTGATAACTAAAGGTGAGATTCTGCGGAATGGACGTATTATAACACTGCCCATTAGCAATATCCAGGTTCGTCAGGTCATTCGGATGCAGGAAGAACATATAATTCGACTGATTGAGCTTTTTGAAACCGGAGGTATCGTAGGGGAATTTGTCACCGGGGTCCGTGGCGCTCGTGTTGCGGAGGAGGATGCACTGCACTTGGCCTGGGAAGTCGGTGGCCATTTCCGGGTAATCGCGCATGACATCGCTGTTGCTGGTGTCGGCGACAAGGATGAATTTGCGCTCCGGGAAGCTCTCGAAGATCTTGTTCAGGAGAAATTTCCGGATCGAGAGGGTGGCGGAGACGTCGCTGAAGTTGAGGGGGCGGGTGTCGAAGGACCCGCCGGGATAGTTGTCATAAATGAATTGCATGTAGTTTCTTGTAACTTGCTCGGGGGTTGTGGTCTATTCCATGATGGTTAGTAACTACCTGGTCCAATGAGGAAGGAGCACAGCCAGGGAAGACTGACTAGGTAGTGGAAGTGCAGGTTCGGGAGGCTGATCGACCAGTTGCGGTAGATGTCGGGCATGTTCTCCCATGGCCTAAAGGGACGGGCGAATGAATTGAGTAACCCTTGCTCTGGTTCGTAGATCTTGGTGACACGCAAGATGTCGTCAATGTCCGAAATGACGGTGATCCCGGTGGGAGGTACAAGGTAAGCAGTGCTGTTTCCAATGGTTGCGCCCTCCACATATGTGTTGAGTCGTTGAATTGCCGTGGTTTCATTTCCCGCCGTCAGACCATTGATTGTGATCGGCACGAAGGTGTCGAAGTCGCCTTCGATGGTGGTATTGTATGGCAGTGTGAGGTCTTGTGTGCCACCGGTTGTATTGGAAGATCCACCACCTCCTGGTTGTCCACTGGACCCCTGACTGGGTGCAGGCTCCAGGTGAATCGTGTTCACCGCGATGTGTGGCTGCTGGACAACCAGGATTTCAGCTGTCAGGTTCCGAGCTTGATCCTGCTCGGACTGCGAAAGGTCTGAGATGCTCGTATTCCCAAGGAAGAGATCAGCCAACTTGTTCAGATCGGAGACGGAGGTGTTGGGCTGCTTGTAGACGTTTCCGTGGAAGCGAACGTTCCAGCCAGTGCTGGTCCAGTTGGCGTATGGGTCGATATTCAACACATTTGTAGGCAAGGCTGCCAACTCAGCGCTGTTTAAGCCCAGGGAACTCACCACTGCACCTCCAGTGGGGAAACCCTGGAAGTAGTTGGGCACTCCCGATGCGACCCACGAAGGCAGATCAGATCCAAGTCCCGAAAGGACGCTGTTAATATCGGAATCCACATCACTCAAAATGTTTCGACTAGCCACTCGAGAAGGATGATTCTGGACCGGAGATGGTGTGATAACGGGCTCCGGCGGGGCGACATCATTGATGAATGGCGTAGGAGCCGGGACGGCGGAGACAAATGAAAGAAGAGCAACCTGCACAAGTGCCTGGCAGGCAGAATTTGATCCCCTCATTTTTAGCACACCTTGAAAGGGGAAGGATGGTCATGTTAGATGCAGAAATACCATGGATGAGACTGTCTCTAATATTAAATATCAAGTGAGGCCCACTGACGTCATTACCATGCCGATCACTGGAGACCTCCAGGGCCACGCAGGCAACCCATTCATTGGTTCCCTACAGCAAGACCCTGCAGCACAATTAATTAAAAATGACAAATGGACGAACCACAGATCTGGATCAGGGACATATCAGGGTCTACACAGTACTATAATGTACGTCATTGCCTCGGGAACATGCGTAGTTAAGGCACTGACTAGTTATGCTCACCCGGGTTACGTCATACAAAGGTGTGGATCTTTCACCCTATTTCCAATAAACTATCTGTGGTGGGAGATTTCCTTCCAGCAGGACCAAATGGTTAACTCACCGCTGCATATAGAAGGATAAGAAGAGCCTCTAGTATCTAGTGGCGAAATCGCAGGCCGGGGCTCTCCTCGTTCCGCATCTGGGGAATACGTGGCCAACTCCACTAAAGGACATGCTATGTTGGCCCGGATGGGCCACATCCATAGAACCTGATTTATGTAGCGCACCGGCGAGTGACGGGTGGCTTGATGCACATCACTCAACCTAACATTAATCTTTTAGTGTCTTTTAATTTCAGATTCATACTTGAAGGCCTAGTTTTAATAATTGTAAGCTCAAAACATACAGCAGGCTCTACTTAGCGATTTTTTTTTTATTCAATGGCCAGCTAGTCAGGCTACCCTGGTCCTTGTAGAATTACCGAAGCATATAATTTTTTTCATTTTTAAGAGTAATAATTATTCTTCTTACCATATGAGTTCCAAAACAGAGGCAACAAGCACATACGACCACAGGGTGTGGAAAATAGGGCTTCCCGTCCGCTCAGCCGTACTCAAGCCACACGCCGGGAGGTTAGTAGTTGGGTGGGTGACCACCAGCGAATCCCTTCTGTTGTATGTTTTTTATTCCTTCCTTTTTTGCTTCCTTGACTGCTCTCTAGGGAAGGGTCCTCCTTTGCCTTGCTGTTTGAATGTAGGTGTTTCTGATAGTCGCGAGTCGGAATTTCGTGTCCGAGTCGGAGAGGGGACCCTGAAACGGCGCTGGAAGGAGCCTGTCTCCCGACGTTCCGAACTATTCCATCCCCTCAACCTAATTCTTCTGTGTCACCACCAACACAGTAAGGGCTCCGCTTCAATGAATTCCGGCAGATCAGTCGGCGCTTGGATTCAAGTATTTATCTCGGCCGTTGTCATATTATCCATCTCGATCCTCTGGCGGCATGGCCCCGAGATCCCCCAGCCAGAGATAAATCTTCTTACAACGGTTCCCGAGATGTCTGCTCCCAGCCTGCAGCATCCGTAAAAAGACTGTATGTCCCCCGGCTTCCATACAGCGAGGACACAATTGCCACCCTCATCAGCGACATCTACGGCATCAACCTTCAACTGCCCATGTTGACAACGTTGATCACCAAGAGGTTGTCTGCCACCCGCCAAAGCGCCACCCTGTCAACTAGACGCTCTGTGAGGAGCTCAACCTCAGTCCTGCGGTAATCTCCCTGATGAGACAACTCCCCTATCCAGTTTTATCATTATTTGGGGATGACCTCCCCTTCAGGCCTCTCTCTAAAGGAATGCTTTACCTTGAAGATAATCATATCCGAGCTAGTCGCAATGCGGATCACTGGGAATACGAAGCGCGGCGACCATATTTTCTTCTCCGGCACGAGATCGCCTTCAGCTGCTCGACTGACCACGGGAGCCACATTATCTTGGATAATGAAGAAAGTGCGTATATTTCACACACCCACCCCGCGGCCATGTCAGTCGCGAGTAAACTGAGTCAGAATGCTTGCCCCCGCGAATTAGTAATAACTGAAAAACAATTACGATCCGAGAATGGGACTTGGATATTTGCCACCCGAACATGAGAACCGCGATAACAAATATCCCAATCTCTATCCCCATCATGCGCCAACATCCTTGGCGGACTGCATCATCAAGCTGAAATCACTTGACGTCATCCCGGGGGGCTACAAAGACCCTCGCTACCTCTGGGATAAGCACGATGAAGAAATGGTACGTGTTTCTCTCTCCCTCTCTCTCTTCTCATCATTTGCTCCCCAATTATCCCTCTTAGACGAGGTTCGCTAAATTCCGTAATCTGTTCAGTACCCGAGGATCAAGAAAATCCCCCAGAAGCAGTATGGCTGGCCGTATGATTTCCGAGAGGCGGAGTGGAAGGCTGATGCCAAGGACACTTTCAAGCGCATCTGCCTCCAGTTTGATCCCGATTACAGAGCGAGTATAATGTAGAATTGAATTTGTTAGTCACGAGAATGGATGGGATAAAGGGCAACCAATCAAGATGTATTCCGAGTTGGGGGTAATACAGGACTAGAGACTGTTTTCCTCTTTTGGTTTGTTGTTTATATCTATTGTGGACAGAAACTCCCCGTCCGCTCTCCCATCGTATGCCGCCACCTCCTCCAAGCTGACTCGCTTCTTTGGTGGAAGGAAAGTTTCCCCCTATTTATTAAGAATTTATCTAGCCACAGAATAATGTGAATTATCTGCATCTAATTACTACGGCAGTGTATCATTATAATCTGATTTAGTCCTCATATTACTTCCAGCAAGGCGGTAATTTAAGAAGCTAAACCTAGCTACGTACATACGTTGAATATCTTATGTACTTGTTCAACTTCCTCACTCTCCAATAACTGAATGCGGGGAGGTTCTTAGCCTGTCCGGTGATGGATTAAATCCGTCGCCCAACAGGTGACCTTTTTGATATTCGAATTTTTTCTAGTTCCCTTATTATCATATAGCTATACTACCTTCGATGTCGAGCTTGTCTTTATGACCTCCTTAAGCGCTTACCCTGCCCGTCCTATCCCATGCCTTCTATAAGCTCGATGTTATTTTTATGAGCCAAAACTTACCAATACTAACCGGAAAGACGGCAACATTGAGTTCTGTTCGTCGGTTCGATAGCCGCAGGGTCGTCCAGCAGCCATCTTTCAGGCCCAACGCCCGTGTCAACACAAAATTGGCATATTTGGGTTTGGACTGTACCCCGCTCGAACTGCAGTCTTGGCATATTTTGGGGTAAGGCTGAACTCCGAGATGCAGTATGAATAATCTCAGGAAACCCATTGGCTTGGCTAGTAGTGGTGGAAATTTCTGAGCCAACACTTACCAATACTCTTCCGGAAAGACGGGAACGTTCTGTCCTGGTGGAGGTGAGAGATGCTCATTGGTCTGATGGCCGTGAGGTTGCACAACAGCCATTCTCAGGCCCCCCGCCCCAGGCCAGATGTTAAAACAAACTTGGCACATTTAAGTTCAGACCTAACCCCGAATTTCAATATAAGTGATATCAGTAAATCCATTGGATGGACTAGTAGTGGTAGAAGTCAAGCTAACCTAAGCAACGAGATCCCATGACCTCATATGCAGGAGACTAAGTTCATCACAGCATGACTTGAGATCTATGTGAGAAGGCCAAATTTGTTTGGCAGGTAGGTGTAGAAGCATGAGATGGAACCTGCATGGTGCAATCAGGTTGCATTCCGGACCTCCGTGCGGCATCCGAGGCGTCCCGGGGCGTCCCGGGGCGGGCCGGTGACCATGTATTGAAAGGCTAAATGCGCATCAATGACTGAGGATGCACACACTATTGAGATATGGTGGAGCAGTCCATGGAATTCTATGGTTCATCACTAAATCCCATGCAACCATACAGCTCCTAGAGTGCCGTGCGAAGTCAAGTTTATTCTTTCTTGTCTTTCCAGCCTCAGCCTCCAACCCCTCTCCTCCCAATGATCCGATACGCTAGTGGACCGCTTGCATTTGTATTGCGGCTTAAATGAGTTCGTTTCTTTACTTTTTCAGACTTGATTTTTCTCAAGCTAAGGGTGATAGTACAGGTATGGTCTGGGTATATGACGAAGGTGATCAGACATTTGTTCAACTTTGCCGCATAACCAAGACATTGCTTCTGTTGATGCAAAGATATGCCTCTCAGATGATGATTCAGGACGATAATCTTAATTTCTTCGATGCATTAGTGATCTGTAACTGAGTCCATAGGCCGGGTTTACGTGGGTGAATCAAAGGAGTATCAAATACCTAGATAAGACGGTGCCTGCTGACAAATTTTGAGCCTTCATCACAGTGGTCAAGGCTGAATGGATCCTGGTTCATTAGCTGATAGCCTTCGGAATCCTCTGCAGCTGGCCTCCCAATTACCATGATTGTGATTTAAGGACAGCCGCGATATCCAGGGCAGACTGTAATGAGAGATTCGGCCAATACATGGAAGTAGGTTGGAGGGGCGATATCGGGAGACTCAACCCTGGCAGTTGCAGACACGAAGTGATATAGCCTGATCCCTGTATGTGTCGGGTAGAAGCAGTCATGTGGCATAGATACTAGGATGGGACAGTTGCTTCTTAACCAGGAAGATGGTCTTATTACTTTCCTAGTACGAGCCCTGATATCTATAAATACAGCCACCATTCCCGGACAAAAACCTCTAATTCCAGCTCAGGTCTTCAAGCATCAACAACTATCTGAATCATTTGAAGTATTCGTACCACTCATCTTACTTGAGGATATCCACCAATATGCGCTTCACACCTCTTGCTCTTATTATTCTCGCCGTTGGCCCTCTGGCTGCCCTCGCTGCCCCTGCCCCTGCGCCCTCAGACAATCAAGAGAACGCTGCACTCAGTTGCCCAAGTGGCGCAAAGATCAACTGTGGAGTAAGATCTATACTCAATTCGCCCTGTCTCTACCTTTCCCTCGATATCTAACTTCCTATACTAATCTTATCACTAGGGCTGCAACGGCACCAGCTGCAAAATTGGATTCAATAATTAGTATGTTCCATCACGCGGCCTAGTCTTGGATGAAGGATACTATATAAAAACACATACTGATGGCAGTGGTACGGATATAGCCCGTGTGATGAGGGCAAGGTATGTTATAAACATCCCGTTCTGCCTAATCAAGCCCGGCGTACCTATTCTAGCTATGAATTTTCCAACCATCTTTACCCTATTCTTGTCTAACCTTTTTGTCTTTTCGCTTACAGTGCACCGCCCAGAGTGGAGGTGGGGATGGGGCATCATGCTGGGACACCAACCTTGGTGGCACTAGGCACATCGTTTGTCCAGGAAGGGGCTAGGCTAGATCTGAATTATGCCGTGGGCTAGAGGAGCTCTATATGGTATAATATAGCATCTAGCAGGATGGTCCCGCAATTGGATGGGTGAGGGTGAGATCAGATTGGCGATGAGGGCATGTCTCGAGATTTTGATATCGGTGATGCAAACAATTTTTATGACATGTTAACAGGCAAGATGTTAAGGGTGCCAGCTTCTTGTCTTGTTCCAAACGCTCGTTATGGAGGACTTATAAGTATGTCTTTATGTCTTTATGTACCTAGCTCCAACCTGTATGCTATTCAACAAGCAGCAGTAAGGAGAATGAAATGAGATGACTATAACTTGGTTTTTTTTACAGTACTGATTGTTGGCGGTTGGCGGAGTAGTAGTCCCGTGACTCGCTGCCACCATTTCTTTACCCCTCCTACGGCGGCGGTCTTCCCCACGGCTATGTATCTCATGAGTTATTGCCTTTATTCTTTAATGCTAGATAATAGGCCCTGATAGATTATAAGTGTTAGTTATGCCTCAACAGCAAGCGCTGTGTTCTAGGTTGATTGATTGATTGATTGATTGATTTAAGCCTTATCCTTGAATCTAGTCTTGTTGTGAGATTCTTACCAAGTTGTTAATAGCCAAGAGGGCCACGAATGTGAGTTTTATATATATATATAAAATTTATCTTTTCAAAATTTTTATTTAATTTATTAGTTACTTTAAACAATTTTCCTATTCTATTTTAAATAATTAAGATTTTTCTAGATTTCATTTTTTTATAAAATATAGTTAGACAGTCTTCAGATTAATAAAAATAATAATAATAATTAAAATAATAATAAAGTATAATATTATTAGTTTGATTTATTTATTATATATATAATTAATTTTAATTATATATTATATTCATTTCTTTAATTATATCAAGATTTATGAATTAGATTTATTTTAATTATAAAAATTCTTTTATAATTTTTATGAAGAATTTTTTAAAGATTTTTTATCTTATTAACTTTTTCCAGTATAGTCTTAAAACTAGATAAACTAGAATATATAATATTTTAATTTTAAATAGTTAATTAAATTTAATTTTTTTAATTATTCTTTTTCTTTAAATGGTGTGATCGTGGATGGAATTATATAATCAAATTTAAAAAAAAATAAAAAAAATTATAAGAATAAATTATTCACTACTTTTTATAAATCTTTATATTATGAAAATATTATATGGGTTCTTATATTAAAATATTAAATTTTATTTATTTAATTAAAAATATTTTTTTTATTAATAATTTTATTAAATCTAATTAGTCTAGTAATTATTATAATTATAATAAAATTAATAAATATTATTATTTATATTAAACTAATAATAGTAATAAGTAATAATTTTATATATTTAATCTTTTTTTTAAATATTTAGTAAGCATGTTATTATAGATTTTTTAAATAATCTAAATTTATTTCTAGAATAATAGATACTTGTTTAAATCTAATTAATATTTAGTAATAAAAATCTTAAATTTTAATTTTTTTAAAAATTTAAATTTATTTTTTATTATAATTTTTTAATATTTTTTAAAATTTTTATTAGTATTTTTTATTTGGGCCTAAAAGTTGTCTAAAATTAGTTTTTTAAATATTTTTTTTATAGATATTAAACAAGCATATTTTTTTAAAAAACTTTTTTAAATAAAATTAAACAATTAGATTTTTTAGTTAGTAATATATTTATTTTTTTTATTTAATATATTTCAAAATCTTTTTAATAAAGTATCTAATCTAGTATTTATTCTTTTTAAATAGTAATTAATGAAAAAATTAAAATAATTTAAAAAAAATATTTAATATATTTATTATTTAATAAGCTAGTACTAGATTATAAAATATTTAAGATTCTAATAATCATTAAAAATCTTGAAATAGGAAAAAATAATTAATTTAAATTTTTATTTTTATAATATTTAAATAATAGTAAATAATTTTTTATTATAGATTTAGTACTTATATTCAGTAAAAAATTTCTTTTTGAAAAAATAAATTATAAAATATAAAATATTTTAATTATTTTATTAAAATAATATTTTTTTAATATATTAATTAAAAAAATTAATTTTAATTAAGATTTTTTACTCAGTGGTTTAGTATATTAAAACTAGAATAATAAAAAAAAATCTTTTTAAAAGTTTTAAAAATTAGGGTTTTAGGGTTTAGGGTTTATTAGGGTTTAGGGTTTAGGGTTTATTAGGGTTTAGGGTTTATTAGGGTTT